>OZ023337.1:33213473-33337869 GCA_964007535.1 Brachyptera risi
TCCACGGGAGTCGATTTAGCGAAATATCAGGGTTTTATTGATAACTTTTGAAGGGTGTGAGATATCGAAATTCTGATACGCGAGAAACAGAGATAATTATAATAGCTTCAAAATGATATAAATTTAAACTATTCAAGTCATGTCGCATAACTGTCAAGCGTATACAGCTGAAAAGAAATGTATTTTTAGCTGTATACGCTTGACAGCTATGCGACATGACTTGAATGGTTATAACTTATATCATCTTGAAGCTATTATAATTATCTGTGTTTCTCGCGTATTAGAATATTGATATCTCATACCGTTCAAAAGTTATCACCAAAAAACTGGTATTTCGCTAAATCGACTCCCATGGACTCTTAAGGCGTTGGACACGGCCTTCAGGAGACACGAGGCGACGGCGTGAACACCTCGAGTGCTCGGTCGAGTGAGCTGTCTCCTGGTTCACGACGCTTCAGCACGGGGGAGGGGTAGGAGGGGATCTATAGTCTGTCTCACCAATCTGGAGTAAGTGTTGCTATCTCATCGATCAGCCTAACTGCTGAATAGGTAAACATGTCAATCATAACTCCAACAGTAACAAAGGAACTCTTCTGTCCTGCATTTTGAGGACAGGTTTGTGACTGGGTTAGGGTTGTTGTGCGACGTTGCCACATCTGACAACATATTCATGTATACCTTTCAATGATCTTTTATCATTCAACCCCAAAGTCTTGTTTTAGATTCAAGTCAACTTGGGTATAATATAATTTGAGTAAAATGCAACAGTGTATTTTTTTATTAGATTTAAATAATACATACATACAAGATTTGTGATTTGTCTTTGTAATTTGTTCTTGTAATTTTTAATTTGTATTATTTTATGTGAAATATTGATGACTGTCTTATATCTTGTTTTGGGATCAAAAATACGAAACTAATAATATGATAATAATATTGAACTAATAATAATAATAATAATGATAATAATGATTCATTTCGTATTTTTGATCCCAAAACAAGATATAACAGCCATCAATATTTCACATAAAATGATACAAATTAAAAATTAATTACAAGAACAAATCACAAATCTGTATGAATGATTGACATGTGTATATACCTATCTTCTCGTCGGGCAATAGATGAGGAAACTACAAAGACACCAGACACTTGCTACAGATTGGTGAGACAGTCTATAGCTATCGGCTCCGCTATAAACAGTGGAATTACCCACTTCAAGAGATACTTCCAGACGTTATGAAGTAGCGAAACAATATGAAAAGTTACGTTGCGAAAATATGGCATATATATTGTTTTTGTGCTAGTATTCACGAGAGAAGGTAACCGCCCACCGTGATTCAATCAGCTGAGCCACTGCTTTAGAAACTCAAGTTGGGTGTGGGTTTGAGTCCCGCATGAGGGATGGGTTTTTTGTAAACATCAATTTGCATTTATCATAAATTCATTATCACCTGCTCATTCATATTCCTCATATATCCTAGCTGTAGAAAACACTAAGAAGATTCTATAATATTGAAGCTGAAAAGATTTTTAAAACAAAAATAGTATCTTATTTGAATTATCATTTTTTTTTTTAATAACATCGAAACTTGGTACAAAATCTTTGTTCCCCAATCAAGGCTAAGGATGAAAGGTAGGATCGTTTGGACGGGGCTAAAAACTTAAATTATTAAATTTACTAATTTAAATTATTATATTTAAATTATAATAAAATACACAATCATTTTAAATCTGTTGATTTGATTTAAGCGCGTGCTTTTGAGAGTCGTTGTCTTCATTCACCAAGAAGTGTTGTAAGGCGAGCGAGATTTTATATGACGTGTAATGGAAAGCTACGCATTTTGAATTTTGAAACTCCTCAACTCACTTTCTTCTATTCAATCCGTTAATGATCTTGTAGGGAATTCCTGTGGTTGATCACTTCCACAATCTAATTGGTTCTACTTGTTGATATTCCTAATAGTTTTATTGATGGGTTCTGGTAATTTTCATCTTCATTACGACTCATTCGATTTATGTGAATCTTTGGAATTATGTGTATCCATTATTATGTGTATTATGTGAATCCATGTAAGTCCTACTACCTACATTCCATGGAAATTGAAATTATGCAGGAAATTTTATCCATAATTTCTCATTTCATTATCCTTATGGGGTTTTTAAAAATGTTGTAATTATTTTTTTCGTGAATTATTCGATCGATTGCGCCTAAAAACTGGACAGTATCGAGTTAAATGAACATGCCAGGTGATATCCAAAAAAAATCTCCCGTTTGACCAATGGAGCGCAAACAAAGAAAAAATTTGAAAGAAATTGATTTTTAAAAAAAAATGAAATGCGATAAAATTGACTCTTCCCATCGCTCATCCAACAACGTCACGGCCCATAAGTATGAATAATCAAGGAGACTTTCGTGCCTTGCGATGTAGTATGCGGTTGTATGCAAAACAGAGCTATGTCCGTGTCTAAATAGGGTATGTCGATCTTTAATCATTCTCGAGCAATTAGCTTTCATTGTAAATTGAGAAAAGAAATGGATTCATTAACTTCCAGTTGCAAATAATAATAATCCTTCATATCAATATATATTGATATTATATATTAATAAATACATGCCGATACATAATAGAATAATAATAAATTACCGACCACAGAAAAAAAACGTACAGAATACAATGGTACAATTACAACGGTAATCTGTGTTATTCTGGGCTATATATGTACATGACCCTCTTATTCATTTGCATTCAACGACACACCGTCATGATTAACAAGATCTATTGGCGTCGGTGGATGATTAATGAGATCATGGAAATATGAACGACAGACTATTAAATATTTTTTTTTTTATACTGTAGCATGAAGGAAGCCTGCTCTTAAGAAACCATCCCAGTATTGACTCCACAACAAAATTCTAGCAACTGAGGGAAACCACGATGCACCTCCCACAGGTACCATGGCGGGAATCGAACCCAGGTCTCCTGAATGACAGTTCTGTTTGGCCGTCTTCTTTCATGCCAGCAAGTATAGCATCGTACGAGGCATCCATTCAGAACATAACGACGTTCACCCGACGGTTATAAGAAAAGACATTTGGCTGCAGTCTTTGCCACGCTCAGTGCTCTCGTGGCTGTTTTATAGCCTTCAGGATCAACGGAAGGGGGCTGAAAACAGGTGCAATATTCCACAAGATGACAGAAATACAGGAATACATATATATTATATTAGATACTATATTATTCATTGAACTTTATATTTGATAGTTTTTAGTTATTACTTTTTAGATAGATAGATTGACAGATAGTGTATTGTCTTTTTTTACATTCCTTTATATACAGTGAAACCTCTATCCATCGTTTTTCAAGGGACCAGGAAAATAAAACCATCCATGCAGGAAAACGATCCATCTAGGAAAATTCAACATTGGTAGGAATGGGGTTAGAAAAAATGAATGATACGAGCAGGAAAACGGTGGATCCGGGAACGATGCGTAGAGGTTTCACTGTATAGCTAATTAACTAACTAATAACTGACTAATAATAATAATAACTAATAATTAACTAACTAATTAATTAATTAGCTAACTAACTAGATATGATAATAAAGAGAGTCAGATAAATAGTAATATATACAGTAGAACCTGTTGTAAGTTTCTCGTTTATACATTTTATTACATTTATAAGTTTTATTTTTTTATCCAACCTATATGCTCCACATGTTAAATAGTTTCATTAATAAGTTTTTGACATTATTACACTTTTTTAGTCCGGTCCCCTGAAAAACGTATAAAAGAGGTTCCACTGTAGACCTAATAGTGATAATATTTCTCAGCCTTACCTAGGATTGCAGCTGTATGGATACGCAAATCCTTATTTCTGATGCATACTCTCTCCAGAGCTGGGAAACACGAGCGTGAACTGTTGGGTCTTTACGTATTGCGTGATGATCGAAGCTCAAATTGCATTGTGAATTGAATTATCGTGATCTTCGACATTTCCTCAATCAAGTAGTGTACAGTATTTTTCAATTTTTTTGAAATATCTTCTACATAGGAGACTTCAACGTATTCAGAAGAATTGCGGCGCAAAAAATTACGTGCATACAAATATTTGCCTTTGTTTTCGAGCATGAAATGGTTCTAAAGTATATAATTTCAACTGTTCGTTGAATGCGTAGTGCAATATATAAGAAAGTGATGTCATTTGTACCACATAAACAGTAGATTGTTGGTATTTGAACATATATCTGGTTGCACAGCTCTGGGACGCAGTGCTTATCCATCGGTATGACAGCTACAATCCAAGCCTTTACTAATAACTGTGACCAAGGCAATAGCTGAAACGTCAGAATCTTGTGTGTACCTTTCATCTCAGTGTTCTATCTACGTGCTCTCCACTATGAGTAGGCTCTTCTCTGCTCATAAATCTGCTGTTTTTCTTTTCTTTTCACCCAATTCATATAATAATTAGATGATTCATTCTTGACTAAGGCTTCGTGTAACAGGTATCAGGTTAACGAAGATTTCGTAAAACACGTCTTCGTAGAGCTTGGTGTAGATGGGAAATAAGACGAGTAATAATATTGAATCCTAGGAGCCAACAATAAGAGGGAATAATAGGGAATTAATTAGGTTGAAATAAACATCGTGTAACATGTTCACTTGTCAACTTTATAGCACACAGCTAATGATATTAACAACTGAAAATATAAACAAATTACCCAAGGTCATTGTATTTATAATATCAACAAAAATTAACGAAGATCCGAAAGAGAAGAATAAATTATAATGATAATGAAAGTATAAACTGTTACAAAATGAGAATAAACAAAAACTTTCAAAAAATCTGAAAATTATGAAAAAAAAATGAAAACAAAATAGATTTTAAAATAGCTATTAATAAAATAAAATATGGGTCTATATTGAATTCAAGAAATTTGTTTTTACTCTCTACTAAAAATGAAATAACAATTTATTAAGAAGTAAGAACACATAGACCTATAACAGGACAATATCTGTATAGCTATATAGGTTCCCATGACGATTTTTTCACGGCCGGTCCGTCAAAACTTCGGCCGACGGCACCTTCCAACCAATCACGCGCAATAGAGCATCGGAGGGAGAGAACGATTTTTCCCAGTCCAAGTAGAGCCAATTTTAACTTTTGACGGACGGGACGATTTGCGGATGTCGTGTAGAGTACCAACAGTCGAATGTACGATCGCATCATCGCATTCCCGTTTTATTTCAATATTACTGCTATAATCGCGAGCAAAATCACACGCAGTTCTATATTCTGAGGTTATATAAACAATTATTCATTTTTCATAATTAGTTTTGATCCCGAAATGTTCATCGAGGCAATTGGAGAATATACCTGCCTAAGATAGTGTCATGTTGACTCGTTGATGTCGATGGTTGCCTTCGAAAAGTTGTAGTTTTTGCCGAAAGAACGCATTACCTCATGTGACAGGAAAAATGCGGTATGGGAACGTGATCTATTTTATACCAACGATGCCGTCCGAAGTTTTGACGGACGTCACGTGGAAAAATCGTCATGGGCACCTAGCTTCACGGTATGAGGCAAGAAACACGCTGGTCTGGTATCAAATACTCCGATACCCTTGAACAGTAGAAATAACAAGACACCTTTAAAATACCCCGCTGAACCAACCGTAGTTGCCTTTCATTACAACACAATATTGAATATTCTATTCTAGTTTGTCATTCTCTAAACCTTGTTTTAACCGCTACCAATTCCCTGCACACCAGTTCAAACGGATCAGATTATTATTCAGGCAATCATTCAAACCAATTTTTTATATATTTATATATTGGGTTCAACGATGCTCTATAATGATAACCAAGATCTATTGGCATTGGATGAAGGATTAATGATATGATTGGATGTTGAGATGAAGATTTCTTAGGTAATGGGAAACAAGCGGTCAAGGCCTATATCGTAGGAACCATCCCAGCATTAGTCTAGACTACAGAGGGAAAACACGAAAAGCCCATGTAAAGATGAATGGTGGCGGGGATCAAACCAGATCCGATATGCCCCTCACCTCCCGAATCACATGAAGTGAGTGTGTTAACCACTCAGCTACTGTGCCTGTCATTCAAACCAAATGGTTTCAAATGAAACCATTTGGTTTCAGTAACTCTGCTTATTTTTGTAATATACTTTTAGGATCTTTGCCACCAAAACACAGAATTTTCAGCCAAGTATGTAAATGAAAATAAAATAAAATAAAATGCTTCCTGGCCACTACAGTACGATGAATTAAAGAATAGAGAGAAAATAAGGATGAAAATGATTAATTACACAAAATAATTGGGAAAATTGGGAACATAGGCCTACTGGGAAAACTTGGGCATATATTAAATGGGAAATGTCTTTTATCGTCAACAACTCTTGAAGTGGAATAATATTGAATCAAGTTGGCCGTTGATTTCAAACGGTGACATCAATTTATCAAACTGTTTATCATCAATTGACCAATGTAGATGGGCGTGACTTATACGAACCAGGGGAAATTTTAGATACCTTGATTGGTTATTTCCCTATTTTCCCCTGCTTCACTGTCCAATTGATTGGTTTTTATATTTTGTGACATCACGAGGGCGGACGATCTACATCGGTCAATTGATTATTTGAAGAAATGAGTGGCAAAAATAACAATGAAAATATAATTGAAAAAATAGGTTTACCATTCAGAAATAACAATAAATGTTGTGACCAAGGCAATAGCTGAAACGTCAGAATCTCGTGTGTACTTTTCATCTCTGTGTGTTCTATCAACGGGCTCTCCACTATGAGTAGCTCTAGTCATAAATCTTGGTAAGCTGCTGTTCTTTCTTTTCCTTTTACTCAATTCACATAAACAATTACTTCGTTTCATTTATATTCTTCACAATGCGCTGAAGTGATGATGACTAAGATCTATTGGCATCGGTGAATGATGAATAAAACGAGAAAATGAGTTATAGGTTATTTCATCATGTGTGTGATAAGGAAGCCTGTTGTGAAGGAACCATCCCAGTATTGACCTGAACGACAGAGGGGAATCACGACGCACCCCTGTCAGGATGGTAGACCATGGCGGGAACAGAAAGCTAGTCTCCTGAAAGCACTCTCAGCACACTAACGACTGATTGACCCGTCTTTGTAATTCTTTTCAAGATTGGGAACCAAGCCGAAACCCGTCCCGTTCTCAGTCTGTAAAAGAAAGCATACCGTTATCATAGAATAACACGTCCTCATCATCTATTGGCTATCCTGAGCATTTCATCAACGTCGACAATCTTCTCCCTGGGCTTCCCCGCCCCCTCCCCCCGCTCCCGTTCCACCGCGTCAATCCTCTCCCAGCCCTGCCAATCCACCGTCTCCACGTTTCTAGCCGCCAGCTGCTCCTTGACGTGTTGGTAGCCCGGCTTGTTGACGTCGCCTGCTGTCAAGTCCTTGACGATCGTCCTCGCCACGGAGAAGGCGTTTGTCATCGTTGACAGGATCACGCCAACGGGTCCGGTCCCAAGCCAGCCGCCAACGTATAAACCTGACGACAGGAAGCGAAACAGAATGTGTTGGATACAGAAATACGAATCTCTTTTTAACGGCGTTGGATTATGAAATTCCTGAGAAATGAATGTTTCTTTCCGAACGCCGAGAAATAAATGACGTTTGAGAATGTATCAGGGCCTACCTTCGTGATGAATTCATCAAAGAGAGGTGTAGTTTCAAATACAACAATATTTTTCATTTTATTTACTAGGTGTACTCGGTTTTACGTTTTACAGTGAAACCTCTAACCATCGTTTATCAAGGGACCAGTAAAATAAAACCATTCAAGCAGGAAAACTATCCATCCAGGAAAACTTGACATTGGTTCTATGGGAGTGGGGTGAGAAGAAATGACTGATCCCGGATACATGTTCATCACGTTTCCCATGGAAACCCTAAATAAATAAAATGAAATGAGTAAAAATTGCCGCCCGGGGCCACATTTAATTCGAGCAAGTCATCGTACCTGGCTCCACCAGGCCGTCTCTATTGGGAACAACGCCCCGCGTCTCGTCGAACGGAATCTCCACGTCGGCCCGAACGCTCCTGTATCCTACGCTTCTCAGCACGAGGCCGCACCGGACCGTCTCCTCCTCCCCCGCCGCCACCGCTCGCTCCCCCTCCATCCTGTTGACGGCCAGCTGCACAGCCCCCACCAGCGCGGGGTCGCGCGGGGACGGCAGGAGCGCGGTGGGGGAGCGCAGGAACACCGGTTGGAAGACCTTGGTGGCGCCGGGCGGGGGGTCAGGGGTCAGCGCCGTCTTGCACAGAAGGTCGATGAGGCGCTTTCTTGGCCGCGCCAGATCTAGACCGGACGACACGAGTTAGTTTAATCGAGTCAAGTTAACGTCGTTTAATTCCACGTGAATATTACACCTTACAAACAGAATCCGACGTGGTCGACCATTCTGACAGGGATGTTTCGTGGTTTCCCTCTGTCGTTCAGGTTGATACTGGGATGGTTCCTTAACAACAGGCCACGACCGACTCCTTCCCACCATCCAAAAATACATAATGAAATAACCTCTCATCTCATCAACCCATCATCTCATTCATCATCCACCGACGCCAATAGATCGTAGCCATCAGTATAGTGCGTCGTTAAAACCCAATATAAAAAATACACTAAAAAAAACATAATAAGCATACAGTGGAACCTCTTTAGCACATTTTCAGGGAAGCAGACAAAAAAACTTACTAAAGAATGTAGGAGCATATAGATGGGATTAGAAAATAAAACATACCAAGGTGAAAAATGTACTAACGAGAAACTTACTGAAGAGGTTCTACTGTATCACGTGAAAATAATAGTGAATAGGCCTTGACTTCATATTTCTGATGTCTATTTCTGATGATATTATGGTCACAGACAGTGCAGTTCTGGTGTTGAAGCTAATTTGTTTTGAATAATTAATATGGGGTGGTAAGATCGCCCTTGTGGTGCGCCGTCCAAACGATCCTACTTTTCATCCATAGCCTTAATTGGGGAACAACGATTTTGTATCAAGTTTCGATGTTATTAAAAAAAATATATATATACCGGTATATATATTTCTGATGGTAAATATTTTTCTTAAATTTTCTGTGATTATTTTGTTTTTTCATTGGTAGGCCTACAGTAAATCCTCGTTGATCCCAACTCGGTTAATCCAAAATTTGACATATTTTGAACTTGAAGTCGGTCCTTGGCTGAATGTAAAGGCATTTCAACATTAAATTACGGTCAATTCGAATTCCAGCTAAACAGTTGTTAAAACTAATATTTCAACCCTTCAATTGCTTTGCAACACTGTTTTCGGATGGAATAATTAATTCGAAATCGTTCGAGTGAATTCTCGAGTGAATTAAATCAAGTGAATCAGTTGAATCGAGTCTAGTTAATATTGTGGAAATACCATAATATTTTTTCACACAGCAACGTTTCGATGTTACAGTAAAGATGCATTGAGGGTTGCGTTTGAGGGTTTGAGTTGGTGACTTCACTAATTCGAAAATACGTTCCATTTCCCGAGTACTCTTCTCAGAACCAGAGATTGCTACTCTATCTGGTGTTGTTTTGTAGAAATGGCTGACAGGCTGACAAACTTGATGACAGCTATTATTAGCTGAGCCGACGTGAACGTAAAGTTAGTTCCTTTTAAATAGTAAATCGCTTTAAATAGTAAAACAAACTTGACCTTAAATTGTTTTGAACATCACAAAACATGAAGAAAACACCAAATGATATGGTTTCAGATGACTCTCAATTTTATAGCGTTTATAGCAAATTCTAAAATTTCATGTCTCCACGTATAATACATACTTGGTATCAGCTCCGGTATCCCGCTAAAGTCCGCGGCATCCATCACCGTACGACAGTCGGGTAGATTCACCATCTCCCTCAGCTCCTTGATGGTGAACGCAACCTGCAGCGGTCCCCTCCGTCCGACCATGACAACCCGCTCGACCCTGCTGGCTGCCAGCGCGACCAGCGCACGCTCCGAGATGTCCGTGCCCCTCAGCCGCGCGACCGGCGTCAGCAGTATCCGCGCGACGTCCAGCGCGACGTTGCCCTGACCCAGCACGACCGCCACGTCCGTGTCGAGGTCAAGGTCGAGGTCGCGCGCGCCCGGCAGACCATTGTACCAGTTGACAACGCGGCGGGCCGACAACACGTTGCCGAGACGCTCGCCCGGGATGCCCAGCTCGCGGTCCTCTTCCGCTCCGTACGTCTGTGCAAAATAAGAGAAGAGAAAAATATATATAATATGTACCGAGTATTAGGATTTTTGACAGCACACATCGTTCGAAAGCCATCACCAAGAAAATATATTTTGCTAGATGGACCAACTACCACTCACTCTTAAGCAATTTCCTTTCCAATCATATCTTTACCAAATGTTACAATACCATTACATCACATTTTGATGACATTGATTCACCATTTTTTTATTATCCTACGTATCGGTAGTTTGTTTTTAATCGATAAGCTATAGGCCTACCGGTATGTAAAGGAATGTAAAATTAAAGACAATGAACTATCTATCCATCTATAATTAATTACTTTTACCAACCCAATCATTTCCTTTACCAATCCAACCTCCACATGTACATAATAGCTATTGATCTGTAGCGGGCTCCGCAGATTGACGTCTGGTAGAGACAGAGAGAGAGAGAGAGAGAGAGAGAGAGAGAGAGAGAGAGAGAGAGAGAGAGAGAGAGAGAGAGAGAGAGAGAGAGGAGTACTCACGAGTAGAACAGCGTTGTAGGCGTCCTGCAGCTCGGACAAGGTGACGTCCGTGCCGAGGCTGACGTTACCGACGAACCTGACGCCGGGCGTCTCGGCCGTCTTCGTGAAGCTGTTGATGACGTTCTTCACCTCGGGGTGGTCGGGCGCCACTCCGAACCTGACCAGACCAAACGGGACCGGCAGACGCTCGTAGATATCCACCTGCGCGCTCGGCAACGTCTGACGGACCAAGAGGCCACTAAGCCTTTATTACGTATATATTTGTATGTATGATATACGGTAGGTAATTTTGTGTTACTCGGTACCAAATTCAGATTTTATGATTTGTGGGCAACGTTGGTGTTTTCATGTAGTTTGAAGTGTTTTTTAGAGTAAACTCAAGTTTAATATTGTTATGTTTTGTGTGTTTGCGACTTACTTTAATGTGGTGATTTTCTGATATCACGTAAACTCAGCCATGTTTTAGGATGACGTATCTTGTGGTTTAGGTTAGGTAGGTCAGGTTGGGGTACTGTACTCACCTCGCGTATACCGCAGGCGGAACGGAGCTAATGTACTCGCATAACCTAGCTTTTGGTGGGGTCGTTAAGCAAACAATAATAATAATAATTGGTTTTTAATGTTTTGGTGGTAATTTGTGTTGCCAGGTGTGATTTTTGAAAAAGTTCAATGTTTATTTATTCAGAAACATAATTTTTAGAATTTTTTTTACAAAATTAGGGATGGTACCGAGTAACACAAATTCACCCAATGCTTGGGCACATCCACAGCTCAGTAAGATTATTATGTTAGTAGTTGCATTTGTTTTGCACAGAAATTATAGTTTTTGTAAGTTCAACAATGCCACCGGTACCGTGGCCACTCTTATCTACATCTAGTTCACAAGGGAAGTCGCTAAATAGTGACAGGCAATAGGGACCTTTGGAACTGAACTGACGGCAAGAAACCACAAATACCGTCCATGTTATTAGTATAGGAATCGGTAAACATTCTTTATATTATGATAAAATAGGTTGGTATTTGTACATCGTGTTTCGGTTAAGTCACGTTTGAACAGTGAAATTATAGTGTCGTTCATTTGACACAAACCTCACGTAACCTAACAGAATCATCGCACACGGTCACTCAACCAAGCCGTCATATCCTCATAGGGCTGTACAGCAAATTCACCCAATTGACCTACCTTGATCAGATGCTGAGCAGCGTAAAATCCAGCCGGTCCACTCCCAACAATGCATATTTTAGGAGGCTGAGAGTACTTAGTGGTGCTTGTACTAAAATATCGACACTTCAACAGAGTCTCTACTCCAAGAAATAGGTTATGTTGCCTCATTCTTTCAATATCTAGGCCTCGAAAATGATAATCTTCATCACCCACACCTTACACATACCTCTACTTCTTGTTACCTCTAAGAGTCCTAGATTATATCACCTGTCACTCCCTATTTCCTATCAATTACTGATATTATTAGTATTTAATTCTTGTTGACATTGTAAAACCTAGAGGATTTCAATTGGATGTTTCTCGTATGATCACTTTGGACGCGCGAGGGTCTCGGTTTGGAACGTACGATGCGCACGCACTTTCTGTTCATCAGCTGTGATTAGAGTTCACATTCATGCAGTTTGCATTAATCGGCAATAACGGATTAAAATGTCAAGTAGATGGTAAGTATTACTGAATTTTAATATGTATTCCACAACGATTGAATAAACCTATTTGTAATTGGCTCAAAATGGTGGTTAATATGTTTCAGGTATCCATTATATCAGAGAGGCAATCCACAGCTGAGAGTATTCTTGCCTAATTTTTGGTTAAAGTTGGTCAAACCTGAACACAAACAACCTTCTAATGTTGCTCAGTTCATCGTCTCGATGGAAATGTCACGACAAGACGTAAAAAGTTACTTGGAGAAGATTTACAGTGTCCCGGTGATCGACGTGAGAACGAGGATAGTGCCGGGAAAAACGAAACGCGATAGAGTCATGGGGTACATCATCAAAGAAGACGACCATAAATCTGCTTACGTTACTTTGGCTAATGAAGACTTTGAATTCCCTGATTTGTCACCCAAAGATGATAGAAGAGAAGAAGACGAGAAGAGTATCGATCAAGCGAAAGCTGGATTCCGACAATTTCTCGAGAGAAATAAAAGCCGACCTGGCACACCTGGGTGGTTTTCAATTTAACTTGAATACCGTTCCACTTTTGTCTGTATTGTAATTATCTAGTTACCTAATTAGAGCGTATTAAACGTTTATGTACCTTTCGTTTTTAAGTAAAAATATCGTTGTTTATAGTTATTGTTTTTTGATTCCGATACAATGGATAACAAACCAAAACAAACCATCCTATATAGCGTTAACCACGATACTCTTGTGACGTCACATAATAGCGCCACACCGATTTCTTAATTTTAGATACTACATTTTAGTGACATATTATAATCGAGAAAGCCATTTTCGGACATTTCTTACTCAAAATGTGTCTAAAAATAGATTTGTGGTCTATGGCATTTCCAATTATATATGTCACTATGTACATTAAATATTAATTAAATAGGTTCCTGTACTTCAAAAGCATTTTGATTCTAGATTCAGTTGGTTTGATTTTAAAAATGTTCTCAAACTTTTCCTGAGAAAATACAACCTATATAGAATAAATAGATGTTCTCAACATTTAATTGTATTATTAAGTAGAGTGAAGACAAGTGGAAGCGTAGACAATAGTTATGGAGGATCTTGCTCTGAGAGTGCGCTCTGGAAGGCACACGACGTAAGAAGTCCATTCAACTGAAACAGATGTACGGTACAATATTAACGTTTTCTATTCACGATTGACGTTCGATTTCAATATTTCATTACTTCGGTTACATAATCGAGTATTGTTTGTATCAATTGAAAAATAACCCAACTTGAATGATAGATAGGTCTAACTACAAACCAATACATTGCTGAAATGTATTAATTATACTCCACTTTAACCGAGACGCGTGGCCGAGCGGTAACACACTGAACCGTCATTCGGAAGACCAGGGTTCGATTCCCGCCATGGTCGACCATCCTGACAGTGGTTTTTTGTGGTTTTCCTCTGTCGTTCAGGTCAATACTGGGATGGTTCCTTAACAACAGGCCACGACCGACTCCTTCCCACCATCCAAAACACCTAATAAAATAACATTTCATCTCATTCATCATCCCATCATCTCATTCATCATCCACCGACGTCAATAGATCGTAGCCCTCAGTATAGTGCGTCGTTGAAACCCAATATAAAAGATATATAGAGGGCCTACTCCACTTTTATACACAAAAAATGCCACATTACTGCTCAAAGATCTCAGTCCATGTGATATTTCCTTGCTTGGTCCCTTATTCGGTGTTTACTCAACTACCTTTAATATACAGTCGAGACTGACAACTTTCAAAATCTTTTACATTTTCAATGTCATACGAAAATTCCAGATGTTACGATCAATATTGGCATTGAGTATTAAAGTTTCGATATTGTATTCAATTTTACATCAAACTGCAATCCTAATATATATGTTAAACTCGAGTATAACTCAGGTTTCCAAATCGTAAATTCAGGCCTACACTTTTTATGGCCCGTTTGGACGAGGCACGATCGTGCCAATCCTATGTTGTCGAGTCAATGAAAGACCCCGTTTGAACGCGTCAAGGTCAATACTGCGTGCCGGAATCACGTCAACTTGCGGATAGAGAGGAGTTCTATATTTCAATCTTATCGTGTTGGTTTGTGCACAACTGACCAATAGAAGAAGAGTACTTTCAATTTTAGTGATTGATAATCACAACAATGTAAATCAATTTAATATGGCCGCCTCGACAGAATTTTCTATTGGTCCATTCATCACGTGACTGACTTTCCAGCAACGCGATGCCAAACTTGTGTCTGAATGCCTCAAAGCTCGCATCGTATTGCTCGACAACGTGGGATTGACACGATCATGCGTCGTCCAAACAGGCCAGTACCGTTGTGCAGCGTAAAAGTAGAGTATACCGTGCTTGTAAAGCTAGCATTCCATATAAAAAATGACTGCGAAACTGATGAATTCGCATAGCTGTTTCCATGATGTGCGGGATAATTTTGCAATTCTAGCGCATCCTAGAGTGATTTCAATTTGGACTGAGTAGTGAGCCTACTGCATCCTGGTGGGTTTCTATGAAACTATTTTTAAATTATTAATATAAATCAACATAATTATTAATTAATATGAAGATTTATAAATAAAAATTTTTAATTATAAAACTAATTCTATAAAATCATTTTTACGATTGTTGAAACGAACAAGATTTGGCGGTCGAAGCACTCGATGTGCCGTAAACGGAAGTAGACACTAGCGATCATAGGAGTAAAACCTGGAAACTATTATTCCATTTCCGACATTTCATTGCGAATTAAATTCGCAACGAAAAAACGTTGAGTTTAGCCCAACTCGTGTTGGCCGCAATGTTGCGAAATTACAACATGGGACTCCTAGTGATTCTCGGGCCTGTGATTGGCTCTTGACTAATTTCGTTTCGCAAACATGCTTATGGAGAGGCAGCTCAACGGTGACGGGAGACAAAATGGCCTCTCTGCGTAGAGCGCACCAGAATGCCGACGGCTCCCATGTAGACGCAGAAGATGAGCAGATTGTGACCTCGGAGGAACTCGAAGGTCTGCCCGAAACAGCCCGACGGGTAGACCTCGCCCGCCGTGCAGTTGTTGCCGCGACAACAGCTGGCGGGAACAGCGTCTCTCGGCCAGTCGCTCACGGAGAACACGCCGCAACAGTGCAACTGTGGTCAGGACATAGTTTCACTTGAGCCTATCTGAAGATCTATTTATCCACAACAATTCTATTCAATACAGTTCATTTTTCACGTTTTAATCAGACTGATCTTGTTGTTGTTGTTTTTATTGACATATTTGTGGGGAAGATGTTATGGATTTATAACATGGGATACATGTTTCCTACACAAGAGCCCACAAAGGCTATTTGGCTTGTCTGTGGCGTAACCGTAATAAACTCATGAAACAAACGTGATCACAAAATAAAATGGCAAATTATAGTTAAAACTAGGAAAACGCTATATACGCGTTGTTAGAAGAGCGGAAAGTAATAGTATGTCGACTTCTTTGCCAGACTTTTGCCTACATTCGCCAATTGGGTGACATTTTAGTTAGAAATCGGTAAAAACTGCTTCGAGTGGTACCAATTTAGCACATTTGATGGTTTATCTTCGAAATGGCTCACCCAATCAAGCTGAAAAATTTCAGAAATGTGTATCAAAATGTAAATCAACTTCACGCAGAATTTCATTTTTTTTTTGAAAATAAAAATATTTTCTTTTTTTTCCGCCGTGTCATTTTAATGGGCATTTTTGAAATTTCTTGAATTCATAAAAAAAAAAGTTACCATCCGATAATGCCACAAAACTATACAGATCTAAGTTAGATGAGAAAGCATTATGAAATAAAGTTTGAAGTTGATAGCTGTAGCCGTTTGACCTGTGGAGAACCGACAAAAAAACATAAGAACAAGAAAAAAAAAACATAAAAATAAACACCAATTTTTTTCAGTATGTCAAATTGAATCCTCGCTAATGCTCGTCTAATAACATCGCTAGGAACTGGAACAGGCTCAAAACAAAAAAGCTGCAAAAAAACAAAAAATACAACTTTTAACCCAAAAATTGATATTCTGTGAGGGATCTAAAACAAGAAAAGAGATAATTATTAGTATGCATTCAAATGTCTTCAAATTAGTCATTATTCAAATGTACAAAACAAAATACGAGTGAAAGTGTGGAATTTGGTGGGACCGTTCTCACCAATTGTAGTGAATAGATAGTGTTGTTTTCTACAAATTCCATAGTGTATCAGTATTTTATTTTCATATTTCAAGATTTGATAATAATATTCTGTATGTAAACGTTGAAATACGTAACCAGGTGGGTTGCTAAGACGTACGTTCTGCTGCGTTGCGTCCCAAGCGTAGTGAACCTCCTCGTCCGTCGCGTACGAGCCGATCAGGGCCAGCATGCTCTCGGCCACGTAATGCCGCAGGTAGTTGCGGTAGATCAGAGCGGCCATCAGGCCCATCATCATGCCAAAGAACGTCACGGCCAGAATCAACGCGTTCTGGTGGGGAAACGTTGCAACATGATTATCGTGTTGGGTTGCTTGCGGACGAAGCGTGTTTACAGAAGTCTACGATTTAAGCGAGACTCAAATTTGGGTGGCCAGGCTTTCCGGAACTGTCCTTGTTTTGAAGTTCGTGTCCGGGCGTACTGAGAAACATCTCGGGAGCATCAAAAATGTCCCGATTTTATAAAATTGTATTAAATATATATATACCATAATTGGGCTTTGTTTAAAAGCCCTTTATAATTGGGCTTTGTATAAACTCTTTATAAGATTTGATGCATGAATGATTTTAAAGTATTAAAAAAACGCTCAAACCACAAACGACCAAAAGACTAGACATAACAGAAATATAAATTTGTTATAATAATAAAATTATAATGTCATGAAAATGATTTTTTTTTTTTATTATTTATTTATTTTATTTTTTTTTTTTTTCAACGACGCACTGTAATGATGACTAAGATCTATTGGCAATAATGATTTTATAGCATTGAAACACCACCCAAACCACAGACATAACAGACTAGACATAACAGAAATTTATATTCATATTGCCACATTTATTTGTATAACGTTTCCGATATCATGTAATGTGGTCAAAAATTAAGGGAATAAATCGATATTTTAATTATTAGATTCAATACCACTATTTTGTCAAGTAAGATGGCAGAGGGGCAAAATGTGACTTGCCATGCCACGTGGTAAAATGTTCAGCATATTGATTTAGGGAACCCTGACGTCAATATTCACATTTTTCAATTTTTTCCTTTCTAAAATTCTAGAAGCTGAATATATTTTTATTACAAATACAGGGAAACTTCTATCCATCATTTTTCAAGGGACTGGGAAAATAAAACCGTCCATCCAGGAAAATTTAACATTGATCATATGGGAGTGGGGTGAGAAGAAATGAATGATACAAGCAGGAAACGATGGATCCGGGAACGATGCATAGAGGTTTCACTGTATATTGTTTTTTCATCTATTGGACGGTTAGTTTTTCCACAGGAGTTATTTTTCAATGAGAAATGCAGGCTATACGAACAATTACTTTTCACTTCAACTAAGTTCATCTCCAAACGTTTTATTCCCGCACAAATGCATATTTTTCTCGGGATTGGTATTACACAAAAATATGAAATAATTCCATTCAATTAGTACATAAGCATCACATAGGCCTACTTCAGCGAAGGGATTAGTACATATGCACCACATACTTCGACGAAGGGATTTTTCAATATCTTGATTTTCTGAATAAAAATAAATAAATAGGTGTATCAAATTGTATCAAAAAATGTAGGTGTGCTGTAATGAGTGAAAAATATCATAAATGGGACACCATGAACAAATCCATCCATCCAAGTGTTGATTGCATATCATTATTATTATCATTACAGGATCTTTATTGTTGGCAAAATTCGGCAGTGCAGTTCTTACATTCAACGAGTTTAAAACATAATTCACATAAATTTCTGAAACAAAATTAAACACACAGAAAATACAACAAAATACAGAAGGATACATAAATACATACAGTTGTACACACAGAGATATATTTAAATATATTTAAACATTATGTAAACATACAACAAATTCACTGTGACAAATACAGTAACAATATAATTATAAGTAGGCCGTATAACAGAATATTTCCAGCAGGCCTAAATCTAGTAATTTACCAACAATTTTTTTTTTTAATACTCAACATTCAAAGAAGAAAAAAAAGCAATAATGAAAAAAAAGCATCAATTGGAACTAAACTATAAATGTAATGAAGAATGAATCAACTGATGTTATATGATCCTGTGTTATAAAAAATATTTATTATCGCTTTGAATTTGTAGAGGAAATTTTTTACATATACTGTATGTAAAAAATTATATACCATTATATAGCCTATGCATTATTTATACGGTAGGCCTATATATACTGTATTAAAAAAAATTCATTCTGATTCGGCATATTTCATATATTTCAATATTTCTATATTGACATAACTGTCAATATGAAAAAAAAAAATCACCACGATTGTTCCAACTGTTGGGTTAGAAAAAATTTTCTGAACCTGGCTGATTTAATATTACGAAATATATGACTTCCGGGTCACTTTGGTGTTTGAAAACATTATTTTTTTTTTAATAACGTCGAAACTTGATACAAAATCATTGTTTCCCTATTTAAGGCTATGGATGAAAAGTAGGATCGTTTGGACGGGGCACCACATGGGCAATCTTACCAGACCATTTTAATTATTTGAATGAACGACAAAAATGAATGGATTGAAAACAAAATGAATGACTCACCAGCTTCATGAGGTATTTACACTCCTTGATGGATCCGATGCATCCCATCACTGCCACCAAGGTCAACGAGCAGCCCGTGCCGATCAGTACGTAGACAAAGTGAACGTACAACGAGTTGCCAAACAGTTTGTAGGTAAACGCTCGGTCGGCTAGCGTACAAATTCCCAAGACTATCAACATGAAACCTGATATCTGTGACGGAAGCAACATCAAATTGACAGAGTGACAACATGGAATAGTCGAGAGGATGGAAAAGAACTGATATCCTAATGAAGTAGGAGAAATGTACCCGTATATGTACGGGAGATTAGAGAATGATTCATCTGGTGAATGAATTTATTTTAGTAACCTACTCTGGTATATTTATTTGCATGCCTATTTCAACAAATAATTTGAAGTAACTACAGTGAAACCTCTATGCATTGTTCCCAGATTCATCGTTGTCCTGCTTGTATCATTAATTTTTTCTCACCCCACTCACATATAATCAATGTTGAATTTTCCTGGATGGATGGTTTTCCTGCATGGATGGATGGGTAGAGGATTCACTGTAATTGTGAATTGTGAAATTATAGCCAAATACATTATGTGCTACCAAAATGAGTCTGATATAGACAATATTGTTATAGGATAAATTGCATCGTGTACTGTAGGCTTATTATTATCCCTGGATGTGGAGGCATTAAGAATTGGCATAATTTTATAAGTTGATTGAAAATCTGAAATAAAATAGGCCTAATGGTAGGGTAGGCCCCCTATTCATTTTTTAATAATCCATCAAAATAATAACGCGTGTAAACATTATAATTAGTAATCTATCGATATACGAAATATGAATACAGTAGTAAAAATGATATGTTATCAAATTTACTGTTCAGTAACATTTTTACTGTTGTTAAAATGGATCATTTTTAGGCTTCTCTAAAGCTTGGTTCCACACCAAATTTTTTGGGGGTCGACCGACAAAATTTCCCCCAAAATTCTGTCGCGGTTCCCATTCCGATTTAGAACAGCACTTTTTCATGATGACAGCCACGGCTTCTTTGAAACCAAATTAGCAATCTTTCAAATCTAAAAGTTGAATGTAAACTTTCGTTCAGATCCTGAGGTATATGTGGTTCACATTTTTATCTTTCACATTAATTGAAAGAAGTCCTATGAAACGAGGGAATAAAACAAAAACCAAATTGCAGTGCTTTTGATATCCAATGCCATCTGAAAAAACAGGAAGACCGTGGCCAAAAACGTAGTTATTATATAGTCAATGCCGTGGCTAGAAGGCAGTCAACATGGCAACATAACTTTTTCAGCACAAAATAAATTTGCTCCAAATAATTATTGAAGTTGAACGGACCCCGAAATAATTTCAGACCGAAATACACCATCTTGTTTCGGTGTAATTCTGGATTGTGATTGAACAAAAAATAATTTCGGCCAACCTGGAAAAAAATCGGAGTGGAATCAAGCTTAAAATTGTATGGTGATTATACCTGGTTATTTACGTTATTAAAATGTGTTACAACTGTGAAAATTAAGATCAAAATATCTGGGATAATAGAAACGAAGAAATTAAGCCTGATTATGATAAAATAGTCCGACTTGCCAAAAGTATCACTTGTGCAAGTACTGTTGCAAGCTTTAGACATGGGTTTATCGTTCCTACTGAGTCAGCTTTGCATTGATTTTCCTCATCCAAATCCATCTTGCCCATCTTCTGTAGTCGTAGTTTGAAATTGCGCATGCTCTGTGATGAACTACTTGCCAAAAAATCTTTAGCCATTGGTTTTTTATTAGTTTTTGACAAATCATCACGTGGCGTTAGGGCTGGGCGACCACTGATCGATGGTTTGACTCCAATTGCAGTGTTATTGACTTTGGCTGCAACATTTTTATCCTTTCCTCGAGGTACCTGGCTTAGAGTATAGCCCAACTGAAGATCCAGCGGATGTTTCTGTTGATTCCGTATCGGTTGGTTGTGAATTGGTGCCAAAAGATCAGCAGTATTCGTTGGTGCAATGTTTTTTTGGACAGTACTGGAAGGTCCGGCTGATCTACCATGGATATACTGATTTAATACGGTTCTATTTATTTTACGTTGAGGCTTAAAACGTATCTCACTATGATCCATTGTTTCTCAAAGTTGTTCATGTACAATAATTTTCTACTTTATGTAAAATTTTTCAAGTTGTCGTCGAGGATTAGGTGTCAAAGAATACCGCCATTTAGCCATGTCAATCCACATCACTGCCTTGTTGATTGTACGTTGACGCGCCACTCGGCAATTTCTAGAACTACAAACACCGGTCACCGTTTTCGCGGGAGCCGTTTCATCTGACAAGTGTGTCATTTTGGTTTTGACGGATAGTGGAGAATATTATAAAATGGACTTGGATAATATGGTAGAACCGACTCACTCAGTCGAGTTCACAAACCATATTTCTACTATTGAATTCTCTTCATATGTATGGTCACAGAATTTAATATGTGTGGCAATGGCTTCCAAAATATCTGTTGGTGAAGTGAAATTTCAGGTTAGGAAGGCCCATCTAGGCCCAGCCTATCTTTATGTAAGCTCTAAATGTTAATCGGCAATGAGTCTAATGTTACTGTTTGTGTATAATTCTAGGAGGAAAACATAGATCAAGAAGAGGAATTAGAATTTCTTCTGTTACGAGAATTCCACAATGATAAACGAGTCAGTGCCATAGCATGGAGCCCAGAGACGTCGCTGAGTGTTTTACCGAAGGTTGTTAAATTTGCTATTGCAGGATCAGATTTCAATTTGCGTGTCATCACTAGTGACTTGTCAAAAACCGATACAATAGACGTATTGAATGGACATAGAGGATACATCAACTCCATATCGTACGATCCGAATAGCAGAGCTTTCGCCTCGGGTAGTGACGATAAAACTGTTCGTCTCTGGGAAGATTCCACCTGTTTGACAACAATCACAGTTTCTTCACCAGGTGAGAAATTGAAAATACATGTATAAATCACCAAAACTGATGTGTACTATTAGAGCCACTATAGGTCTATTTCTGTCTAGGCCTATATCCAGCATATTCTGGGCTGTGTTTCAAATCTCTAGTGTGCTTGTCAGGGCCCTAGCCGTTTAGTGTACTTGCATCCAAGTACACTTATAAGTACACTTGAAATTGACTTTTGGAACACTCCTAACGATCAAGAAAGTCTAGTCAAGTGTGCAAGGGAACATACAAGTGTGCATGCCATGCACACTTATGAATGCTCCCTCCCAAGTACCCTTGGAAGTGTACACTTTTTGAAACAAAGTATTGGAACACCACTCGTCATGGCGGCGCTTCCGGTTGTAATGTCACAAGGGCTCTTACAAGTGCACTTGACTAGATTTGGAACACAGCCCTAGAGTCTATGTCTATGCTAGGCCATTGATATTATAACCATATGGTTATTGAGTTCTGCGGATACTGTCAAAAGTGAGCGCTGGCTGTATAGGCCTACCAGACTGTTATAGGCCTACTTGATCAACTACATTTACTACTTGTATCTTCTTCTGTTGTCAACGTGCCCGTATTGTACAGTATTTCAAATGTTTAACAGGTTTGCAGGTGGATTATTGCGGTTTGCTTACGTACTGGGAGATGGCTTGTTTGTCAGGTTACCATGGAAACAAGCTAAGAGACGTACACATTTATACTGTAGCTGTAGCTAATTAGCTAATTTTGCATGGCTCAAATTTTATGACGCCTCAAACAAACAATCATTTAAAACGTAAGGAACCCGTCCCATTTGCGTACTAACGCGTTAACATTAGATTACGCTCAATTTGTATGTAACGGTACGCTGTGAGGTGAAAATCGATGGTTGAAATATCGAGTGTCACTGTAAACAAATAAGTGACCTTCCCACCTTTGTTATTATGACATTTGACTCATTGGCATTTTTCACAAATATTGTCTGCATCTTGTCATGTATTTTTCAATTCTGTATCTTGCACGGTTCAAGTTTCAAGGTCATTCCGATCTGTGAAATCCCCCTGGCGGGAACTCACGCAAACAGTAATCATGTAAGACGTGAGAAACAGATCCCGATTGATCTGTTCCAGTCATGTCTGTCTGCTGGCATCGCGACGAACCCTCCAAGCTGTTGGTCGGCGAGCAAGACGGGACCGTTCGGCTGTTCAGCTCGCAGACGTACTGCGCACTACTGTCGCTGTCCACAGACGAGTTCCCGCTGTCGGGGGTTCACTGGGCGCCTAGCAACAGCAACATCGTGGCGGCCGTCGCCGCCAAGTACCTCATCGTGTGGGACATGCAGCGCCCGAGGTACCAACCACAAACTGTCTGGCGGTTGTTCAACTAGAGCTATATATATTACCTCACCGAGATACGTTACTCCTGCAGCCGATAGCGACATTAGCTCGTTCCAATCTCGGCAGCCATATTGGACATTTACGAATATAATCAAAGCAAGACATTCTATATTATCACTAATATATGTTGAGTATGGCAGAAACTTCTCGGGTAATTCCCGGTTAACTAATAATTATACCTAATTATCAGTTGGTACAACTGGCTTCAAGTCAGCTTGTTGCCCATTGGAGGACACCGCAACCTCACAGTTTGTCGCTGCGAATAAAAATAAATGTTTCTCGAAGAATTGCTGAGAAACTGACATTTGATGCTTGGAATTGTTTACAGTGAAACCAACCAGACTGAAAGAACGTTTCAAAGTAAGAATATTCAACGAGGAGAGAGCATGAATTATGTATGGGATAAAAAAATAAGACTCATCAGTCATCAAGGTAGTAGGCCTACATGTGCTGTAAATAAACTTACCAAAGATGATCAACTTCATTTGAACTGAGCTGGGACGTAGATAGCGAGGCGTGTGCTAGTAATAACGTCTGAAGAATATATTGGCATTCCCAATCTTGAATCAATCATAGTTTATCCATAATTTATTCCAAGCACTTATATATCCGGTATTCACCGCCATTTGTTGAGAAATAAATTCTTTACAGTCGACAGTGGCAAATTTCAGTTTTGTAAAACCGTTGAACACCACCAGAATTCAGCTCACTTGTTAGTAAAAAGGGCGTAAGTGTAAGTTAACCTAAAAGCGTAATTATTGGTAAAAAGGCTGTAGAAAAAGGAGACGTAAGATGACAGTCACCTTGTTTGTTCAATTCAATTCAATGCTTCATTTGCCAAGTTGGCTTTTACATTCTGAAAAAAAGGTCATGATAAAATATATGGCAAGTCAAAAATAAACATAAAAAATAGCATAATAGGCCTATAGATTAAAACTGAGCTACAGTGTAACCTCTATGCATCGTTCCCAGATTCATAGTTTTCCTGCTTGTATCATTCATTTCTTCTCACCCCACTCCCATATGACCAATGCTAAATTTTCCTGGATGGATCATTTCCCTGCATGGATGGTTTTATTTTCCCGGTCCCTTAAAAAACGATGGATAGAGGTTTCACTGTAGTTGTGTGAGATATACATGAAGAATAGAAAAATAAAAAAATATGAATAAATAAAAAAAACATTCATACACAACATAGGGCCTACAACACATTCACAGATTCATTCCAAGTGCATTCATTTATACATTTAATATTATTATATTCTTATTCTTACTATATTATTATCGTTGCAGTCACAACGAGTGCACGCGAGCACTGTACGGGGACGGAGCCGTGCAAGTTCGCGTCGCACCTTCCAACCACCAGGTGGTGGCGACGATCGGCGAGCCCAAGCACGAGCTCAAGGTCACGCACTTGCAGTCGAGGAATTCTGTGCTCGCAACGCCGTGCAAGGTAAGTGCGGCCCGTTTCCATAGCTACTAGCTTCGAGGGGTTGCATGCACGGTGCTTATACGAATAGAGAAATTCAACTTCACTATTTGTTTCTACACTCACGAACCGGTTTAATCGAATAAAAAGTATATCAGCAGCTACAAGATAATTGTATGCTCTTTAATTAATATGATAGGCCTATTCTATTATTGTGGATTCATTCAGTCTGAAGATCATACGTCAACGAATACCAAAAATGTGATGAAATTCCTTTACGTATTATCTCAAAAACTGCTTAAATTCACAAAGTTAGAACTTCATATCAATTAAAGAGCTTAAAATTAGGGTTAATCTATGACTATCAATAACGTAACGGATAAGCAACATGGCGTAAGTCCTATCCTTCTAACATCAGACCGTTTTCACCATGATGGAATCAGCGCTTTCGTGTACATTTCTAAGATTTACAATTTCAAATCAAATCGTAAGTATTAGGCTCGTATTTCAATGTATAGTACATAGTTGTATACTTGCATTGTTTCTAATCTTTCTTGTAGATGATGAGTAATTATCCAGTTATCAAATGGTGAATATAGCAGTAGGGCTCTTGACTAGGGGTCTGAATGCTTTTACAGACATATTTTAAATGTAGATTGGCCAATTCAGATGAAATTTATTCCAATATTGCTTGATGCAGTTGGAAAGAGTTGGATTCACAGATTGCATTACATCTATTACTTGTATAGATCAACACACAACAATACCAGCAAATCATCATACAATTTGTGAGGCGTCATCCCTTTGATATACGCGTGGTGCGAAAGGAAAATGCCATATGTTGCTTATCCCGTTACGTTATTGATAGCCATAGGGTTGATATACGGCCTACTTTTTATTCAATTACATTCTTGAGCTCTCTGATCTTCAGAGGAATCCTCTTCATTCCTTTTACAAAGATGCTTTTATCGACATCGTTACTAATAATTCTGCGTATTTATATTTCTACTTTTGTAACTATACGTATATGAATACTTTATTAATGAAAAATAAAGTCTCTGCCTTACAAAAGGTTGCCCATTAGACACAGAATAATATGAAAATTGAAATAACATATTAATAAATAGAGCAAAATGACAATACAAAAGTGTTTGATGAAAAAATAAAAAATTGAACATTAAAAATTAGAAAATTGAACATCATAATTGATTACTCATTCAGAATAAGAAGAGGAAAAAAATGAAATATTAAAAAAAGAGGAAAAAAATATTCGAAAAAGTTATTTAAAAAAGAAAAAAATGCATATGTTATAAAACCGATAAATTCAGGCCTACACCCACGATTTTTAATATTTCATTTTTTTCCTCTTCTCATTCTGAATGAGTAATCAATTATAGGCCTAATATTCAATTTTCTAGATTATGGCCCAATATCATTATTAATTTTTTCATCAAACACTTTTGTACTGTCATTTTGCTCTATTTATTAATATGTTATTTCCATTTTTATATTATTCTGCGTCTAATGGGCAACCTTTTGTAAGGCAGAGCCTTTATTTTTCATTAATAAAGTATTCATACATATATGTTAAAGTATTGAGTATGATTCTTTGCTTGTTATCCAGCCATGATAGAACATCACACATCACTGTTATTGAGGAATCTCTTCCAACCCATAGTAGGTCTATACTTCTCATCGCTTTATTTTGCAGTTTTTGTAAACATGTAATTCTGTTTTTATCCAAACGAAGTAAAATAGAACTGCAATAGTCTATGTGTGGCAATTCTATCGATTAATAGATCAGTACTTTAAATTTAATTGGTGAGCAACAAAAGTTGAGGCTCACATTGTGTTGTAATTTAATACAAACATTAGAATTGTAATCAATCCATTTCTTGATGAATAATTGTTGAATTATCATCTGTTGCATGATGAGCATTTACCATGGCCATATTCCAAGAGAACGTTGTAAAGTTAATGACTCTGAATGTTCATAGTCAAATTACGTTTTTTTGTTTTTTGTTGCAGGTTTACGGCGGTATGACTTGGCACTATAAGCTGCCATACATTTGCGTTAGCATCGATCGAAAACTTTGTTTCTGGAAAGTTGCTACAAAGTGAAATTCTAAAAACATTTATTTGTTATTTTTCATTCTGTTGAATCATTTTGTGGTATCATCTGAGCCAATTTAATCATTGTGTACTATTCTTTTGAAGATTTATAATTGAAAATAAAATGAAAACAAATATAAACTCAGTCTTTTTGTTCCTTTAAACAGTACGTCTCAGGTGTTGAAATGTTATTTAGAGCTTGGGCTATGTTTTTGTACCTTCCTAATATCCCAACTTCCTCGAGTGACTCACTAGCCTATGTTGGCCTCATTTTATAGCACATTCTTCTTGTATCAATCACTACTTATTAAATATTTCAAGTTATATATCAAGGTCTTTGATATCGATGAGGAATACCAAATAACTATTTACCCTCAATTCTGTAATTATTTGAGAAGAATCGACATTTTTTCATCATGGTTCATATGGACTAGTTAAGGTAATCAGTTTTGATTTAATAATTTAATTCTATTTTTTCTATGACACTATCGCGCCAAGCGACTGTGCGCAGCATTGCATGCGCACAAATTAGTAGTAAAAATTCCAAGATGGCCGAACCTAGTCCTAATCAAATAAATCAAGGTTTGTTTTACGAATAATACATGGATATAGTATTTGCTGGGGTTTAAAGTGTTATTTAACTGATAAATATTTCCTCTACTCTTCAAATGGCACCATGCCGCATACTTTTTATGTTCTTGATGCATTAACAAGTGGCCTAATGTTTTCATAAATTTTTCCTGCTCCATGGAATTTTCATTTTTCTGCCGAATTTCTAACATGTTTTATAATTTTCAGCTATGTCAGGCAGTAGCAGACCTTGCATTTACCAAAAATTGGACTTACGACCATCAACCGATAATGATTTCCAGCATACGGACCTGTCAGGTAAGTTTTAATCACCTCCAATTAGGCTTGAGCCCAATAGGCCTATACCTTAATTTTGACAGATGGGCCTGTCCATAGCCATTGAATTCCATAGCAGCTAAGCCTATAGATACTTGATTGCTTACCTTCCAGATTGAAGTCTTAACACAGCAATGTAGGCCTAGGTGCTTTGCCTACCATTCATCAAGTCATTGTAAGCATGATCCATGTTTTGAAACTATTTACAGACTACGGCTTGAGCAAGGCGCTCTCCGTAACGTGGTCAATACCACTGTAGAAACTAAAGTCTCCGTTGGAGATTGGGTTTGAGTCCCACATAGATCATGGCTTTTTTTAAAACTTCTTTGCTCGTATAATCACTTCACAGTTTCACAATCACAACCTCATTTGTACCCCCAAATAACCCAACTGTTGGTGGGGAAGACAAGCAAACAATAGTCATAATCGAGGGCTTAGTTGCACCATGCATAGATGTAACTTCAGATGCTGATGGACCTCTAATATTCAACGAATTTTCCACCTTTCAGCTGAAAAACGCCGATTGATGAGACTCAGCTTAGCCTCGTCGCCGGGCAGTTTATCATTCGGAAGCGGAGGGACCAGCGTCTATCAGCCAAATATGTAAGTCTGGCATTTATCTCAATCCAGTGGAATGAGAACTCGAATTTGTTCTATTTATTCAATCATTTATTTATTCTTTTATTATTGAATCTTTATTAGCAACAGGGCAAGCCCCGCAAGTGCAATACCGGTATAATAAGACCACAAACATTACAAACTTTCGGTTCTGGTATATTGTTGAACACTAAAAACTACAAAACAACAAATACAAATTTAGAATTATAGTCCCTAGTACAAAACAACAGAAATTTTGTTCTTACAAGTAGGCCTAGGTCAAGACCTGAATATCTTGAAAAATATTTCTATATTTTTACAGTCGAACAAAAGAATCCAATCCACGGCCTAGTAGTCATATTGATCGACAAAGAAAGATTTATTTATTTTCATTTTTTCTCCAAGTGGATTTACAATACTGTTTAATAAAATACATTTAAAAGTGAATCATAGGGACAGTAGGCCCTAAAGGATAAAATAAAAGACTATTGTAGGCCTACACACAATATTACAAATAAATACAAAATGCAAATGTAAATGTAATGTAGGGCCTATAGGCCCTATGGAATTATTTAAATAGACTTTTGAATATTTATTATCAAGTAGGCCTAACGTGGTTGAATTTTTCATTTTTGCCACCAAGTAACATGGCATCTATTTTCATAATTGCTACCATGGCACTAGACCTAAATATCCCCAAAGGTGAGGAAATGAACGTGTTAGAATGGAATGGCCCAGCGATAAGTCAAGTGTGCGGATATTGTATTCCGTCGATACTTGAATGATAACGTTTCATGTTTGTCTTGCAGAGTGCGAACGTCTGGCTCCGTAACGAATCCTCCGCAAGAAGATAGATCCAATTCGAGTCCGGCCAGGGCACGCCCCAGCCTACCAAGAGCTCGTCCCTTCAATCAAGAATTTGTACCTGATAAAACCACTCGGTAAGTCTGCTCGCAGGAAAAGTTTACGTCGCTCGATATTGATGCGTACAAAACCTGCACAGCTGGAAAAATTTTGCGAGTTCTCTGAGACTACCATTATCGTAATGTTAATCTATTCATTATTTATTATGGTTTTTAAACAGTGGGAATACAGCTGTGTGTAGGCAGTGAGAAAAGAGTGTAAAGCCCATAATAACACATGTGCCTCACTACCTGCATAATAATATACATTACGGTATAACAGTACAATCATAAATAATAGTGAATTAAATCAAAATTGAAACGACCCAATATAAAATATAGGGTTGCCGTCCTGGGTAGCTCAGTCAGCTGAGGCAATGCTTCAGAAACTGGAGTCACCGTTGGGCGTGGGTTCGAGACCCCATTAAGGCATGGTTTTTGTAAACGTTCTTTCACTTATCGTCACCTCATAGATTTATAATCACCTACTCATTTGTACCCCCGTATAACCTAGCTGTTGGTGGGGTCGTTGAGCAAACAATCAAATCAAAATATAGGCCTAAATGCCTAACATAATCCCTTAACTGAACGTTTGTTTTGGAGTAAAGAGGAATTAATTAGTTGAGAGAGAAATTTTCACATTCAACTAGACCTTTCAGGCCCTATCAACTATTTTACTAGTGGGCCCATAAAATATCTGAATCCTGACTCATTTGAAAATCATTCATTCAAGAAAATTAGATTCTTTAAAATCCTTTTTTTCCCCGTCGTGAAGTAGTAACCTGCTTGTTCTCCGCTCGCATCTTCAGCCTTACAGTACACGACGAGATGGATTGTATTCTTGTCAGTAATTACTTTAATCACCGACTGATAAATTCTCATGTTTAATATTCTATATTCACGTTATTTATTCAATGTTAGGTGGTTGGATCGCCCTTGTGGTGCTCCGTTAAAACTTGAACGATCCTAGTTTTCATCCATTGCCTTCATTGGGGAACAATGATTTTGTCTCAAGTTTTGATGTTATTGAGAAAAAAACATATATATAGGCCTATATATATATTCAAAAGTGAATGTGAGATTTGTGCCAACGTACGTACGAATATCATTGAGCTATTGAACTTGTACGTAGTAAACCAAGAGATTATACTACTGAGATCAACGGAGAGATTATTATCATTATCATTATTATTATTATTATTACAGCTTGCAGTTTTGTTCTGTGATGCATCGGTTATCATTTTTTCTAGTAGGCCTTTCCACTGCTGCCTCTAATTCAGTTACTCTGTACGGCAAGTATCTAGCCGCTGAAATGCCGAGCTCAAGTAGAAGCTGCCCCCCCCCCCCCCTCTGCCATCGTTACGTTATGAAGACCAAATTGCTGCAGACATAGTAAATACTATCCGTTCAATATCCCCCCCTTCCGTGACTTATTGACGCTGATTTAGAAATGACGTCGACAACCGTTTCGAACGGAGTTGAACTAATTTTGCGAAACAATTTCAGTTTGAAAGACGCCATCTCATTTTGGTGGCGTCGTGGACTGTGATTGGACGAAATGGAAATTCAATTCGAAATTTGTTCCGTCTTTTATCATACGGCTTGGACCTTTACTAACGCTTGCCATCACCTAACACGATCCTGAAAAAGATTGCTTACAATGAGACGAGTGGTCGAGTGGCTAGCACAGTGAACTGTCATCCAAGAGACAGGGGTTCGATTCCTGCCACGGTCGATCATCCTGATAGGGGTGCATAATGGTTACCCTTTGTTGTTCAGGATCCTTGACAACAGGTTTTGAAAGCCTTTCATCTCATCATCCCATCATCTCATATATCATTGACCAAAGTCAATAGATCGTAGTCATCAGTAGAGTGCGTCTTCAAACCCGATATGAATTTTAAAAAAGATTGGTATTGCGTACAACATATTCAAGGTACTGAAACAGAAATATGTGCTTCAGAAGTATGACAGAAATGCCCTGTAGGTAGCAGTATCGTAGCTACTAGTGATAACATCGAGTAATCGAGAATCGATTCAGAATCGATTCTGATGTAGGCCTAAAACAATTATCAAATCAAAAAAACGATTGGAAAGAAAAAAAAAATTTGTCAGTGCTGTACTTCTTCACGACACGATACGTGCTCTTTTCGTTGTCAATATTATTTTCTAATTATTTTTTATTATTATTTAATATTATTATAAGTTCATTAGTTTTAAATATTTAAAATGGGGTGGTAAGATCGCCCTTGTGGTGCCCCGTCAAAACGATCCTACTTTTCATCCTTAGCCTTAATTGGGGAACAATGATTTTGTATCAAGTTTCGATGTTATTAAAAAAAAAAAAAAAAATATTATTTTGTATTGTTGAGATTTTACTACATATCTGGACACAAGCTATCCCTTCGGTTACGTCTGACAGCCGAACGTTGACGGGAATACCGAATGGTACAGTAAGTATAGTTCAAAGAAGTCTCTAGAAGCTATTTTTCACATAAAACGTCGCGGGAAAGTTGAAAAAAAAGTTCAATTGAACTTTTCTTTTTTTTTTTTTTTCAAAATCAATTTTTAATCGATTTTGGAACTCAGAAAATCTATTCCCGACTATGAGAATCGATGTCATCACTAGTAGCGACCCCCCCCCCTCCCCCCCCCCCCCCACCAGGCATGAGCCGCAGCTTGTTGGTTAGCGATATGCCGCAGCGCACTTGCTTCTTACAAACGCTTGACGTGCCCTCTTCTCACTTGTGTGTTCACAGTTTCGGCCCGTCAGAACGCACCAAGCTAAGGTCAGTTGGCGTGCTTCGTAACGCGTTTGCTTTTATCGCCGCCCGGCTTTACGTGGTCGTACAGTGAAACCTCTGTCCATCGTTCAAAACAAACAAGGATGAAAAAAATCAATCCTAGACAACGATCCATCGGGAGAAATTGAACGTTGTTTTAAAGTAAAAAGGTAGAATAAAATAAATGATGGAATCAAGAGAAGGATGGATCGGGGAACGATGCGTAGAGAGGTTTCACTGTATTGCGCTTGGCTTTTGAGGTTATGTTGCATGAAATCAACTGCATGTTTTGTGTTAACTGACGAGAGTTCCACCCCTCGGTAGCTCGGTCAGCTGAGGCACCGCTTCAGGAACTGAAATTCACCGTTGGGTGTGGGTTTGAGTCCCGCATGAGGCATGGGTTTGTGTGAATGTTCTTTCACTAATCATCACATCATAGTTTCATTATCACCTGCTCATTCGTACCCCCGTATAACCTAGCTGTTGGTGGGGTCGTTGAGCAAACAATAATCTATCATCGGTATCTATGAAATTTCTTCCTCAGTTCTGCATGTATTCATTTGATTGCTATTGATTTAATCCTTCAGAACCGTGGTAAAGGTTGTGGGCAACTTGAGTTTGTTGATTCTTGTGGAACCTACCTCCCAGTACTCGCATTGTCCAGTCCACAGATGTGTGTGTGTTTTGTGCTCTATCCATGTGTTTCCTACAACCTGTACCCACCGCATTATTCTCATATTACTTGTTTCTCTCACTCTGTATTCATCATCTAGCATCCATCACTAACTAATATTCTTTAAAAGGTTGCAGGCGCTCTACACAGGCTTGTTTGCTCGCTCGCTTCAGACTCGAGTTTAACATGCATCGTGTGCTAGGCGCAACCCATAGACTAGCCCGCCAAACTCATATTCACGTTAACGCCGTTGATTCCCTAGCTCACACTTTTGATATATTTCACTTTTTCTATTTTTTTTTCGGTATTCAAAAATATGTAGGGGTATCTAGGTTCTCGCATTTTCAAAATTCTTTCATTTTCCATTTGAAGAATTTGAAAAATCACAAATTTTTTGTTCAGAATTCTGTAAATGGATAACATCCGTTTTTCAATTATTAACAGAATGCAGAAACAACCATATTGATATCTCGAAAATTACGGCCGTGAGAGTTTGCGGCGTGAAATACGAGCGCCTGCGGCCTCTTAAACGCCACTTGTTTGCCATGTTCATCGTATCCAATATCGCCTGCTTCCTCCTTCCATTTGGTTTCGTTGTTTCACTTATTACTTTTTATTATTATTATTATTTATATATATTTATATTATTTATATTATTATTAATATATTATTATTTATTATTATTTTATTAATTATTTTATTATTGCGTTTACTTATTACTCTCCTAACATTATTGTGTGTCTAATAAACAGTTTCTTCCAAGGTGTGTCTAGTGAAGACTTTCAGGAATTAATTTGTATTTCTCATTGTCATTTACGCAAGTGATCACGCACGACAAGTTCATCAAGCTTCAGTTCTACGTTAGCGAAGATTAAAATTTCCAGAGATTTCCAGCGTTGCACCATCTGCATCTGTATTGAAATAGGAACTATGTGTATAGTGAAACCTCTTTCTATCGTTTTTCAAGGGACCAAGAAAATAAAACCATCCATGTAGGAAAACTATCAATGCAGTTAAATTTAACATTGATTATATGGTAGTGGGTGGGGTGAGAAAAAATGAATGATACAAGCAGGAAAATTTAACCATTGATATCAGTGAAACCTCTATGCATCGTTCCCGGATCCATCGTTTTCCTGCTTGTATCAATCATTTTTTTTCATCCCACTCGCATATAATCACTGCATGGATGGTTTCATTTTTGTGGTTCCTTGAAGAACGATGGATAGAGATTTCACTGTATATACTGCCCCACTTAGAAAGAACACAGTATCTGCAGAATATCAGTTCTGAGATATTTAATAAACAGTATTTTGGTTTGTAAGCATTGTATACTTGGATAAAACACCGCATCTACCACTCCATGCTGCACTTATGGAGATTTATTCAAGTATTGGTAGATACTGTGTTTTATTTACTTATACCCTCACTGCATGGTCTCCATATACGGTGATTCGGCTTATTGGTTTGACCCATTTAGAGAGTAGATACGGTGTTCTAACTACGTGCAATGGAAAGCTGAGAAAAAATGACTTGAGAAAGTGTATCTAACTCAAAAACGTAAAAAATGCACATACGGTGTTCTTCCTAAGTGCGGCAGTATAGGAGTGGAGTGAGAAAAGGTTAATGATGCAAGCAGGAAAACAATGGGTCCGGGAACAATGCACAGAGGTTTCACTGTAAATGAATGGAATGAAAGGGAAAGAAAGAACAGCAGCTTACCGAGGTTGATAAGAAGAGATACTCACAGCGGAGAGCCCGTTGATAGAACTTGGAGATGATTGGTACAAACACGCGAGGTTTTTACGTTTTGGGTATTATAATTTTAGTAGATAATATATATAGGTTGTTTATTATTATCATCATTCATTTACATGAAAATATAAGGTTCACTTGTCCACAAAGCCTAGCACAAGGCTTATCTGTGGATTATACAGAGAATAATAAAACGAAGAAAGAAAACACTACATTTGTATATGAAAAATAATATTGCGCTTAATTAAATTAGAAAGATAGAATACCGGTAATGGGAAAAAAATAGGATAATGGTGGATACGATGATACTGTATGATACTGATGTGTCGAAAGTTTAAAGTACAAGAATTGGAACCGAGACGCGTGACCGAGTGGCAACACACTGAACCGTCATTTGGGAGATCGGGTTTCGATTCCCGCCATGGTCGACTATCCAGACAGGGGTTTTTCGTGGTTTCCCTCTATTGTACAGGTTGATACTAGGATGGTTCCTCAACAACAGGCCACGACGACTCCTTCCTAATAAAATAAAATAACCTTCCATCCCACCATCTCATATATCATTCACCGACGCTAATAGATCGTAGCCATCAGTATAGTGTGTCGTTAAAACCCAATATAAGAAATTAAAAAAAATGAACTGAAAACAAGAATTGGAAATCGTGTGCTCTCTCATCTCCTTGGATATCGATGCCCACACGATCCATGCAGGAATATTGAACATTGGTTGTATGGGAGTGGGGAGGGGGGAGGGGGGGGGGACAAAATGAACGACAGCTAAGCAGGAAAACCATGGATCCGGAAACAATCCCGTGGGTTTATCTGTGTCTGAATAGGAGTTTGTAACAAATTTTGATCAGTCCAGTTCTCCATTCCTCTACAGTTCTATACCTTTACATGTGTCAAAGTTCTCGTTCTTACTAATATATTGATATATTTATATTTCAACGGTAAAACTTTGAAGCATAAACAAATGGAATATGTGAAATGTAATGCTGGGCTTCCATACCTGCGCTATTTGGATTGCGATATCGTATTCTGAAAATCTAAGCTCGACTCTTTGCGATATCGCAATCCGATAATTTAGATTCTGACAGAGCGCATTGCAATACAGTGACTGTTGCATCGTGTTTGTCGCTAGATAAAACACTGGAAATCGCATTTCGAAATCGAATTCCGATGTCCGAATCGCAGACCATTTAGTATGGAAGCCTATCTTAATAGTCTGGTATTACTAAATATAATTTGACCCTTATATTTATGAAACGTATGACTACAAAAACAAGCCAATGTTTTTCTAACCTTACTTCTCCCTCGGTGATAATTTTGTTCATTACAAATAAATCGTTTATTGTTGTTTATTGTTGGTTCACGATTTTCATAGGACACAAATACATTGTATAAATCAGGTCAAGATACAGATATTATAAAACTAAAGATTGAATATTTCATGTCCAATTTATGTCGAGAGTTTGAATATTCGTCAATATTGTAATGGCATTCCTTCATTAGGTGATTGGTGAAATGGTGAAATAGGTAAAATGGTGAAATAAGGTGAAATAAAAAAATGTGGGCTATACTCGTCTAAGCCATACAATCATTATTTCAATCATTCATTATTGCATAGGTACTATTACCATTTACTTTATTTTTCTTTGCTCATCATTACTGTTACCTTCTTTGTATACTGTTCATTACTTTTAAAATTAATTGCTTTTGTATATAACTATTGAACTTTCAAGTATTTATTTGTAACTGTTTTTTTGTGCCCTTCAAGAGGCCTATACCAATGCATGTACAATATAATTCTGTAACAGAATAAAATGAATTTTGAATTTCCGAAATGAATGAGCCATCTAGCGGCGATCGTTTGAACTGGAACGTGATGTTAGTATGTGCGTTCAAAAGTCCTATGCTGCCAATGCTATTTAGCACATTTGACTTATATTATTGTGTGTTACAGTGAACGTATTAAGTTATAATATGATAGTAGTTTCATCATTTATGTGTTTACTATATACTGAGAGATTTACACACTGTCAGAGTGAGTAAGATGAGAGATAATGCAAGTTATATATCTTAATGTTTTGCCTTTAACCCTGTGGATAAGCGGGCTGACTTTTTGAACAGTACTGAAACTCCCAGAACGCAATACCAGCGATCTTGGCCACTAAGAGGCGGGACGCGCTACGCATTGAATAATGAAAATAGTCTATTTGAATCGCTCAAAACGATGAAACGTCGAGTCCCGTTTTTCCTCCGTCCGTCGTTTCCACCCGGTCCGTTCCGCTTGTGTTCCCGTTGTCCGTGTTTTGCTTGCGTGCTGACAGCGCGTCTGTTCCAGGGAGAGGTTCAAGATCTGCCAGAGCATCCAGTCGACCGGCAAGCTCCAGATGTCGCCCGACCACATCTACGACTTCACCAGCGAGGACCTGCGCGACCTCGGGGAGATCGGACGCGGCGCTTTCGGCACCGTCAACAAGATGGTGCATCGCCATAGCAACACGGTCATGGCCGTCAAGGTACGGTCGAGCGGTCGCATTGAGCCCCGTTGTTAATAAGTACCGTGAAACCTCTATCCGTCGTTTTTCAAGGGACCAGGATAACAAGACTATCCATCCAGGGAAATTCAACATTGATCATATGGGAGTGGGGTGAGTGAAAATGAATGATACAAGCAGGAAAACGATGGATCCGGGAACGATGCATAGAGGTTTCACTGTATAAGCTATCCCAATTTTTATGAAATTATACATTTTTATGAATTCGTTATTCATAAATTTATATATTCATAGGCCTACATTTTTATAAATGTACAAATTTTTATAAATTCAGGCCTATACATTTTTCAAAATAAATTATTTTTTCAAAAATTTCATGAATTCTTGTATATTCATAAATTTACATCAATTTATACCTACACTTTTATAAATTTATGAATTGTTAGAAATTCATACATTCTCATAAATTCATAAATTTCATATAGGCCTTCAGTGAAACATTGATTATATGGGAGTGGGGTGAGAGAAAATGAATTATACAAACAGGAAAACGATGGATCCGGGAACGATGCATAGAGGATATACCTTGCCCTGCTTGACGGACCCACGTTGACCGTGCCGCTCTTGTCCGCAGCGTATCCGATCTACGGTGGACGAGAAGGAGCAGAAGCAGCTGCTGATGGACCTGGAGGTGGTGATGAAGAGCAACGAGTGCCCGTGCATCGTGCAGTTCTACGGGGCGCTGTTCAAAGAGGGCGACTGCTGGATCTGCATGGAGCTGATGGACACAAGTCTCGACAAGTTCTACAAGTTCACGTACGAGGTGCAGCGCGAGCGCATCCCCGAGACAATCCTCGGCAAGATCACCGTCGCGGTCAGTACGCACAACCTTGACTCGTCGAACTAACATGAGTTGATTCTAATTATGTTAAATGTGACATAACAAATGATTCATAGAATTAGGGCATCTTTGTTTCCAAAGCTTTTTCAAAACAATGATGGAGGCAAAATCTTGTTGAATGGTGTTCGAAATTTGTGTTAACTTGGATGTTTTTACCACGTTGGTTTAGGCTACATCTATCTCGTGATGAGTGAGGAGGATATGGATGGAGATCTCTATTTGGAAGCAAATATAGATCACTTGACTGGCTCTAGGCCTATACCTTCAGTAGGCCTAGACCTGTATCCAGTAGATAGGCCTATTTGCGCTATTGTCAACTTTTTCATTTCGAGGTTTAAATACCATGTTTTTCTTGAAATCCGACCCGAATTGAAACCCGAAACCCGAGTTTTCTCCACTACCCAGACCCGAACCAAAAAACCACTACGGTACCCTCACACCCCTAGTGTTGAGAAGATGTATACCAAATCTTTTTGTTTTCTGACTTTGAGCACCAGCGTGGTTGACCTCTGACCTCAGGAAGATGTAAGCTGATATACCAATTGACGTAATTGAAAAATTGGGTATGAGATATCAAAACTTCAATACGGAGGAGACGCGGATATTTTCAATACCTTCAATACGCTAAATTTTTAATAATAACTAGGAAAACGCGCAATATGCGTTGTGAGATGAGCTTGGAATTATGGGAATCTCTAACGTTGGATATTCTGTCAGCTCAATCCACATCTACGGGCCTCGGATTACTCCCAACGATCAAAGATCTTATCTTCAACCTGTTGATATTTATAGTGCAGACAACCTTTCGCATATACACTTTGCAAAACAAATTGCTCACAATATTCAATAAAATGTATACTTTTATTGCGTTTTCTTTGTTATTTCCCACCCGATTCTTGTGAAACTCACTGAAAATATGCAGAATGGTGTTTTTCATATTCAGTGAAAATTTCGAAGCGTCAAGTATTTTCTATCCGGGTTACTCGTATGGGGATCTTCAAAACTTTCCGAACTTTTTCCGGGAAAAACCGTACGGCCGATTTGTTTGAAAAACAACCCCTACCTACGGTATTCTGATGTGACACCAACAGGCCTATGTGGAAAATGTTTCAAATTTACTTTTTTTTCTTTTAATAACATCGAAACTTGATACAAAATCATTGTTCCCCAATTAAGGCTATGGATGAAAGATGGGATCGTTTGGACGGGGCACCACAAGGGCGATCTTACCACCCCATTTTGATTATTTAAAACTAATGGTCTTCAACACCAGGACTGCGCTGTCTGTGACCATAATTTTTTGCCGTAGATAAAAGTCTTTAATTGACTGAATTTTTTTCCTAACCTATATGCCGCATACAAAATAACAAACAAAAAAATAAAAACGAAACCCAATTTTTTTCGGTAGGGATATAAAATGGAAATCTTTACTTCGCTCATCCAACTAGTGACCCCGACGGTTGTTTGTACGTTGCGTTGCGTGTTTCAGACGGTGAAGGCGCTCAACTACCTGAAGGAGAAGCTGAAGATTATCCACCGCGACGTCAAGCCCAGCAACATCCTGCTGGACAAGCGCGGCAACATCAAGCTGTGCGACTTCGGCATCTCCGGCCAGCTCGTCGACTCGATCGCTCGCACGCGCGACGCAGGCTGCCGGCCCTACATGGCCGTGAGTACAACAGCAGATACACTTACCACGTTGTGGTGACCCAACCTATTGCATCATGATATGATGTAGGGATAACATCGATTAATCAAAAATCGATTAAGAATCGATTCTGATGTAAAACGATTCTCAAATCAAAAAATTGATTTTTCCAAAAAAAAAAAAATTTTTTTTTGGTTCAGTGCTGTACTTCTTTACGTCGTAATAAGTGCTCATTTCGTTGTCCATGTTGTTCTATATTGTTGAGATATTACTATCTGGACAAGAGCTAGCCCTTCGGTTACGTCTGACAGCCGAACGTTGACGGAAATACCCAAATGGTACAGTACAGTTCAAAGAAGTCTCTGGCAGCCATTTTTCACGTGAACGCCTTGGGAAGGTTGAAAAAAAATGTTTCAAATTACACTACTTTTTTGAGAATAAACTTTCTTTCAATTTTTTTTCAATTTTTTTTTTCAAAATCGATTTTTAATCGATTCTGGAGCATAGAGAATCGATTCCCTATTTTGAGAATCGATGTCATCCCTAATATAAAGAAGGTGCTGCCACTCCCATACTGATAACATGGACGGTATTTGTGGTTTCTTGCGGTCAGTTCAGAGCCAAAGGTCCCGATTGCCTGTCGCGATTTAGCGGACTCCCTTGTATTTGTATTTGTAAACATTCTTGCAGATGTGCTAGATGCACGGTGGCAAGATATTATTATTCTTTCGGATCATTTTCTTGAATTCTAATCATTTCTTTGCATTTCTTCTTTCTTCTTCAAGTTTATTCCAGTCTCTTATCGTCCTCTGAACGAAACCGTTTTACCCTATATTTGAGTAAACTCTCTTCACCTCCATTCTTTCTCCTTGCAAACTAGATATAAATTAGAGTGGCTACGGTACCGGTGGCATTGTTGTCCATTATTTTTGTTCATTATTTTTCTATATTTAATCCACAGTCAAGCTCTTCAGGGCTTTGTGGACATCACGTGACTGGTCATTTATTTATATACGTATGTTCCATGTTCTTTTGTTTAATAAAAAAAGAGTAATAATAGTTAGTAGGCCTAGTAATAATAATAATAATAATAATAATAATACCAACTCCCCCCTGCCCCTCAGCCGGAGCGTATTGATCCTCAGCGCGCGCGAGGCTACGACGTGCGTTCGGACGTGTGGTCTCTGGGCATCACGCTGATGGAGGTGGCCACCGGACGGTTCCCCTACCCCAAGTGGAACTCCGTCTTCGAGCAGCTCTACCAGGTCGTCCAGGGGGAGCCACCGCGGCTCGCGCCCAACGAGAACGGCAACCACTTCTCCGCAGAGTTTGTCAACTTCGTCAACACGTGGTGAGAACGCCAATTGTCATTAGTACAGTGCATCGTTAAACCCAATATAAATTAAAGAATGAATAATTCTTCTATCACTCTCATTCGTACCCCCGTATAACCTAGCTGTCGGTGGGGTCGTGCCGCAAGCAATAACGCTGCCCTGTTTTCCAGCCTGATCAAAGAAGAGACGCAGCGTCCGAAGTACAATAAGCTGCTCGAACACCCGTTCATCCGCCGTAGCGACGAGGCCAGCATCGACGTAGCGGTTTACGTCAGCGGGATCCTTGACAACATGGCCAACAACGGCGTGACGGCGTTCACCATGAACCAGCCATGACCCGACGGCGTTCAGAACATCTCGTACCGGCTCAAGATGATGCTCTAGGCGCCCCGAGATGACGTTGCAGCCACCCGTTCATCTCCGCGTTACGTTTTTATTGTCAGGCGAGAAGTTTCGGTTGCCGACGTCGACTGTCCCCAAACGACCATGTTATTGGCGGGGTCGTCGAATGGACGATAATCTCGTACCGCCTCGAGATGATGGCGTGGGGACTCGTTCATCTTATTTGGCGATACGTTTTTATTGACAGACGAAAAGTTTTGGTTGTTGACGTTGACTTTTCCAGAACTACCTGGTTATTAGCGAGGTCGTTGAACAGACGAGAACTCTAGAGGTCCCTCTCGGCGTATCACAGTTCCCATCGAACCCGTCAACTTACAGCCCGCCGAAACGTTTTCATTGTCCAACGAAAAGTTTTGATTGCTGACGTCAACTTTCCCGTAACGACCTAGTTTTGGTCGTTGAACGAACGATATCTCTCGGGTTTCTCTCGGCGTGACTTGGATAACGGTGCCCATTGAACCCGTCGACTTGCCCGCCGTGCTGGGCTTGAGTTGGAAGTAAGAGTCCACTTTCTGTTAGCCTGATACCTATTGAATCCTGTGCAGTATCTCAAGGTCGACTGGTTATCAACCAGATAGAGAGAGGTATTTTTACGCCGAGTTCAAGTTGTACTCTTGCTGTCACGTGAAAGTCTAGGTTTCAAAATTGATATTGAATAGAATCTACGCCCTATTTTACCGCTAATTTTGTTGATAGACTATGATGAGTGCGCGCGCACGTTGTCTACTGGTATTAGTACATATGATGTCAGTGAATTACCTCTACGACTCGTTTTAGTGTGGCTAGATTGATCGCTTTGTGTGGCCGCGTGTGTACCGTTCGATTACTCGGGTATTGTTCGTATGCCAGACGATATCGGATGAAACGTGTCTCGCTTAGCCGTGTTGTCGTACTGGCGAGAGTGACCAAGTGAGTGACGTTGATGGGCGAGGTTGACCGCGAGCAATTTTTTCCGTACTGATTTCTTCAACGCGATGCTCAAAACCCGGAACCACAGTGTCCACGAAAGAAGAAGGTCGTCTGCCAACGTAACAACACGAATGTCCCCGATATATTTGTACAGCTGCAGTATTTCGAGGTTTCCATGACGGTTTCTGCGATCAGAAACGACAGGTTTATCGATCGAAAGCTTTGAATGTTGAAACTGCGACGAGTTTATCTCCAAAGCTTTTTGCCCTAAATTGTTGGTAGATGACTCTTTATTCCGTGCATTCGAGTACCCACACCAACGACTGTTTGCGTTGATAATTAGCACGGTTTTAAACAAATGATTTTTTTTTTATTTTTATATTTTCGAGATATCAACATCTGTCCTGGAAATTAATGTGCCTGTAAAAAATCACGTAGGTTATTTTTAGATTAATCGATCAATTCTTTCGTCTCTTCTATCTTTCCAAGTTTCACTCGTAGTTCTCGTATCTCGTTCGGATCGTTTGTCGAGCTTCTTCAATCCTTCGACTAAGCATAATTAGAATCTTAGAGGTCGTCGTTAGCAGTTATTAATTAGCTCCTATTCCTAATGAACATAATTGATTTGATTAACAAATGTTCCAATCGGTTAGATCATCGGTGGTTCCCACCATTTTTGAACACATCCTAGTTTGGAGAAAGCAAATGTAGGCCTATTGGCGACCGCAAGGACAAGTAATTCTACCCCCCCCCCTCCTCCGCCCCTCTGTTTCTTGATGAAAATCCTAATTTTTTCGATGATGTGATAGTTGCTTCTCGGAGGCTACAGGTGGTCTTTTTAGGGGTTTGTGAATCCATGTTTTTTAATCGATTCCGAATCTGAATCCACTGTCAGATTAGGATTCAGTCTAACATAAAAGATGCGAAAATTTTGAACCTTGGTGCCAAAAGTGTGGCAACATTGCATTCTCCATTCTCAAGAACAATTGCTGTAATGGTTAGACTTGTGCTGCATAACATGTTTTATGCAGGGGTAATTATGAGAATGCTGAGATGAGATTTTCACTTCCTGGATCAAGTGTAACTTGATCAGCAGTGTCGTTCGTCCCATTATTACGCTTCACAATGCACGTTGAAAAATTTCAGGTTCAGATTCGGTAATTTTGGTGAAGATTCGGTTCGGATTCGGTTCGAAATAAAATACAAGGTTTCGCACACCCGTAGATATTTGTAAGATTTTTTTACGACATTCGTCGTATAGTCTACGGATTCAGAGGCCCATCTTTCCCGTCAGACTTTACAATCTAACCACCTTGCCTCTACGTACCTTGGGTAGCACCTTAGGAACCATAGCGCCCAGATACGCATTCTTTAGTCGGTTATAAGTTATAACGCTCAGGTTAGGTGATACACCTACTGACTGTTAGTACATCACCATCGTCGCCAAGCTTGTATGACGACACAAACGTCGTGATAGGCCATCAAAATGTTTGTTGCCCTCCCAAATAGACTATCGACTAAGAAAAATAGAATATCTCATACTTTCTCTTGAATTCATTTCTTCTATTTCTCAAAATTAAATTCAATATTTAATTATTTCATGAATATATCTCGTGAGAGCCCAAGATCGCAAGCTGCGAAGAATACTTTGATTTGAGTGGGTCGTGGATGATGAGTCGAGGTTGGAACCAGTGTGCTAGACAAATGTATTCAATGATTGATCTCAAGTTCGAAGCGTCTGTTTCTACGAGCTAGTGAACGTACTGGGCTCTCGTCACCCATTGGTCGATCACGACCAATATACTCCCGAACACTCCAACATGTTTCCTCTCCGAAACACTTATTTATCTCAACGTTTTCCTGTACGACATCTTCAAATGAACTAAACACCAAAATTCAGAGTCTTTATTCTGTGAGCTCGAATCGGTGACATTCAAATGTGGAACATGCGATAGCTGTGTTTTTATCCTTAAGAAAGCTGAGCCCGAAACGATTGTTGAGAATTGCTCGGACATTGTTGTTGAACTGCCAATAAACAAAAATAGGGTTGGATTGAACGCAAATGGCCTCTTATAACGTGACTGTACTTGTAACCACGTACGAAAAAGGTCATTTACCAACATAACAAACAGTAATATCACCGTTATATTTGTACAGCTGTGGTGTATTTAGGGTTTTATAGTTTTTGAGGTTTGGAATTATATCTTTCAAAAGCATTAGATCCTTGAAAATGTAACGAGATTAGATAATAATTATCTGATTTATACATTCTTTCAGTTGGTAGATAACCTCGTTTCATGGGTACAAGTGCATCTTGACATGTGTGGGAGTGGATAGAATACTGTTACTCGACTCAACCGATTTGTCTGGCGCTTTACCACTGTTTCTATGTCACCATAGAAAGCTTGGATGGTTAAAGCTTCAGCCAAATAGGTTGAACTCTGATTGTTCAACCGCTCTTACGACAAGTAGTTCACCTAGATTATACGCGTACGAAATGTATTCACCGTATGTTGGAAGAAATGCAGCTCACCAGTCAAACGTGAATCACTTTCAACGTTAACCGCAGACGAAAGATATACCGTCATGAAATGTTGAAAATTTGAAATGAAAGTGATCCCCTTAAGAGGCCACAGGCGCTTGTATTTCATGCCGCAAACTCTGACGGCCGTAATTTTTTAGATATCAATATACGGTAATTGTTTTTGCATTCTGTTAATAATTGACAAACGGAGTTTATCGCTTTTACAAAATTTTGAACCAAAAATTTGTAATTTTTCGAAATTTTCAAATGGAAAATGAAAAAAAATTGTGTTGTCGAAAACCTAGACACGTATTTTTGAATACAGAAAACAATGTGTTATATTTGAAAGTGTGAGGTAGGGAATTAACGGCGTTTATGTGAATATGAGTTGGGCGAGCTAGTCTACGGGATGCGCCTAGCACACGATGCATGTTAAACTCGAGTCTGAAGCGAGTGAACAACGAGCCCGCGTAGAGCGCGTGCGGCCTCTTAATAACTTTACTCCCTTCTAACCCTGTAGTGCATCTTTCCACCACTAGAAAGCGCTACCAGCGTTATTGTACTACTAGCGCTCAGGCTGCCTGTGAAGTGGTCTCAAAATGAACTCGTCACGGGTAAAGGGAACGTAAGTGTGTAGGGTGAGTGTAGTTTCGTTCTGCTGTATGCGTGGAGCATCTTGATGGTATTTCCACGTATCGACTTGGCGAGCGGCGTAGGAAAAACGGGATTTTGTCGACAGTTTTTTTCACGTCGTCTCTCGTCTTTAAATCAAGCACGATCGCACTCCGTTGAATCCAAGCACCTTACAACAATACAAGTATATTTATTTACAGGTTGACCAACTAAAAATTTGTCGGAAACTTCAGGGCAATGAAATCTTTTTACCGACGATTATATTTGCTACAACATTTTCACAGATAAAATAAACCAAATTTATATTTGTGTCATTTATAAAACTATAAATAAACTGTATAGGAATAAAAATGAATTCTAGCGTTGATTCGATGGGTTTGAATTTGCAAAAACCCATTTTTTAGTTGAATCATCTGTTAAGTTTTATTGTTAATTGCAATAAAAATGTCAGCAGGCGCGTGGAATAGTATTACCGCACCCCGGTTCTGTTCTTCATATTACGGAACGGAGAAGATGCGGCCCGGAAACAGCTGTGCGGACCCTGTTGCTCATGTACTCTGGTAACGGGTTCGCAGCGCGAGAATGTGTCATTGTAAAGTAACTTATGCAGCTGTAAAATATATATACTTATATTATTATAATAATAATAATAATAATGATAATAATAATACTGGTAATCTCTGGTTTGAAACTTGTGTCTTGGCTGGCGTTACCAACCCGTGAACAGGAAACACTGGGACGTGAATGAAAAGCGTTCTCGAAGGTCAAGACATAATTCCAATTGTAAAATGAAACGATGAATTGACCTCAGAAAATATTGTAGCCGTAACTTATTAATGGTAATTAGAACCGTAGTTTGAAATGAATGGTTGTAATTTTTATTGTTTTATTATATATTATTATAAATGGACCACTTTTTCTTAAATTATGTTCGTTGTTTTTGGTGAATATGTTTCATCAGTAACTGATCTCTTTTAGGTTAGGGGTTTTGAACCTTGAAATTACAGTATCGTCCATTCGACAGGGCTCACTCTAGTGAACCCTTCAAACATGAGCCTAGAACAGATTGGTTATCGATTAGATCTATCTACCTTGTTTTTTGTAAATATTTCAATAATATTATGATCAGTGCAATTGTGATTTTTGTGCATCTTTGTTATTATCTGTTTCTTATTTTTATTATTGACGTCCGAGCATTGATGCTAGTTGTTTTAATTCTGTTTGGTATAGAAGTGTATAAAATGGAAAAATAAGATATGGATTATTATAATGGTACAGAAAAGTAAATACAAAAATTAGTAATAATTCATATTACATTGTCTTTTTTATTGATTTGATGTTCCTTGGAGAATCCACCCTGAAAAGAAGTACAAGTGGGCCTAGCCTACTGACCGGCCATGAAATATAGCAAAGTATCAAATCTAATTCGTTTGGTCTTCATAGGAGGGGGCGTACTGCAGGCAGATGGAAATATCCACATGGTATCTTACTTTGTATCTTCATTGATTGTAGGCCTATCTCACTGAAATATCAAGTTGACAGTCAAATAAAAATATAATAATTAGACGAGCTTTAGCGATGATTCAATTTGACATACTAAAAAAAATTGGTGTTCGTTTTTATTTATTTTTTATTTCATGTTTTTTTGTTGGTTCTCCACAGGTCAAACGGCTACAGCTATCAATTTCAAACTTTTTTTCATCATGGTTCCTCATCTAACTTAGATCTGTATAGTTTTGTGGCATTATCAGATATCAACTTTTTTTTATGAATTTAAGAAATTTCAAAATGCTCATTAAAATGACACGGCGGAAAAAAAGAAAATATTTTTATTTTCAAAAAAAAAGAAATTCCGCGTGAAGTTGATTTACATTTTGATACACGTTTCTGAAATTTTTCAGCTTGATCGGTTGAGCCATTTCGAAGATAAACCATAAAATGTGCTAAATTAGTACCACTCGAAGCAGTTTTTACCCATTTCTAACTTAAATGTCACTCAATTGGAGGCAAAAGTTTGGCAAAGAAGTCGACATACTATTACTTTCCGCTCGTCTAACAACGTGTATATAGCGTTTTCCTAGTGAAAGCAACTTTATACTTATTGACAGTAAGATCGAGGTATATTAGTATAATCGAGTGTAAGATGTAGGCCCACAATGATTAATGAAGTGGTACAGTAATATACTCATAGTAGAGTGAATTTAGAGAAGTTCAGAAAGCATAATATAAAATATGTCCATATATTCAGTTCAACAGTGAAATATAAATAATTTACCAATTTTAATATAATTATAAATAATCTGTGAATAGTAATCTTTGATTACCTTTACTCGATTTTTCCTGCATCGTCTTTGGATGCGTCTTTTTACCGTAATTGTTTTTACTCCTATTTTCAATTCTAGGCTTACCAAGGTGATTTATTAGATGAAGGTTCACAAAAAATTGTCATTAAATTTTATTTCCAACTTCGTGTGTCCAATAGCATTAATGACAATTCTATTTTTAGACACATTCGGACAAGAAATGTCCGAAAACGGTCTACTTGATTGTAATATGTCATTAAAATTTAAATCACAAAATTTTAAAATTTGATGTGGCTCTGATTTTTGACGTCACAAAGTAGCTAATCGTGGTTAATGCTATTCCAACTTCGTATTTCCAATTCCTTGACATGAAAATGGATGATGCATTATAACAAATATTCAGTTGGTAGTGACCTTCTCTCTTGAATACAAGTTCCCTGTGCATGAATTGATTTAAATTTGCAATACATTTTGATTGATCCAAATTACATTTAAAATACACCAGTTTCTTGAATCACTATTTGCTTTGTGGAAATGAACTTGATTTGTTTGTGAAAACCATTGGATTATTGCATATAATATTTTCAAGCCAATTAGGGTATATGTTCAAGAATACCGTACCTCAAACTATATTTTTAAGTTACCATTAAGATTTTATTTCAAATTTTATTCTGTTTTCCTTTTTGAGTGACTGCCTGTAATAAAATGTATTAGCATTAATGATAAGGTTAGGTGGAAGAACGGTTGTGAGACCGAATCTCGCCTTTTTTTACTGTATTTCACATGTATGAATAAAGACTAATCTATCTGTCTAGTGACTGAAAACAATGTTTCTATTTACCCCCAGTCGTTGATGAACCAATGAAAGAACAGATATAAATTAGTTCTTTAGTTTGCCAACAGTGCTGACAGTAGCAAACTCACGTTTTCAACATGGCGGCTATAAAATGCCTTTTTATTCGGTTTACGAATAAAACTTCAATTATAAACAATTCTGCTTTAATAAATCCGTAAGCTTTTACTACTTGTATTACTACACTATCAGTGTTTGTGAGGGATTAATTTATTCACTAAAATATTTGTCATTTTCAGATGGAAAGAGGTTGCAGCTTGCAACTACAGCTCCTATGCTCCATACTTCATTGATCCAGTGTTTAAGAAAGAAAAACAAGACGATTTATATGAATCTGGTGAAGCTCAGAAGAAGGCCCATATTCCTGTAAAAGCTGCACGAAATGACGATACAAGCTCTGTATTTCACAATGAACTCGTACGAAAATTAACAAACTACGTTATGAAATCGGGCCAAAAAGCGCTGGCACGACAGTTGGTCGAAAAAACGTTTGAAAATATTAAACGAATTCAGTTGGAGCGCGTGAACAAGATTGAATCCCCCGAAGAAAAGGAGAAAATTGTAACCAATCCCGAAACAGTACTATTCAATGCAGTTGGCAACGCAAGGCCTATATTACAACTTAGCCCAATCAAACGTGGTGGGGTCACCTATCAGGTTCCTGTTCCAATCACGGAGAAGCGGTCATTGTTTTTGGCTATCAAGTGGATATTGATAGCTGCTAAGGAAAAAGAACGTACTGTACGCTTTTCGGAAAAGCTTGCGTGGGAATTGTTGGATGCTGCTGCCAATCAAGGGAGAGTTGTGAAGAGGAAACAGGATTTACATCGGCAGTGCGAAGCAAATCGGGCGTATGCTCATTATAGGTGGAGTTAGATTGATAATTGGGGTTAATGAACATTTGATCAAATAATTTTATTAGATGGAGTATAGCACTTAAGGGGTAAAATTTCTTCTGTGCAATTACTTTTTGTAAGTAACAAGTTATTAAAAAAAAAAAAAATTATGAATGTGTCATTTCGATCCTTCCAACAACAATGTTCTCTAGATCAAAATTGGTCAGCCCATATCATATTGAACCTAGTTGAAAAATATAAACTAACATTTAATCTATATAAATTTGTATCCGTAAAAGAAGGTCCGAGCAACTGTCTGTAATCCCCCTTATCGCACGTCACTAGCTCACAGCTGGCTTACGTTGTTTCTTTCGTGGATACAAGTATATGCTCTAGCAATGTGAAACTGCAAAAAATGTACGTGTATGATTCCTAATGCTCCGTTCTGTTATTAGATTATTCTAGCAAAGACTTGCATTCCACTCAACCGAAAATATCTGTTGTCGTTTATACGAATATGCCGGTATTTTTTGTGTGTGTGCAAGGCATACAGGTCAGATATAGTAAACAATCAATACAAAGTTTTCTTTGGACTTTGGTGTCATACCAGAATTGATCCCTATTGTTCTTGGAACAAGATTGGTTTAGACAATTTTTTCGGAAAAACCGTTCTGTAGGGGCCTATATTCCCATGAGAATAGCTAATTTTTTAAAAATGTTTTTTTTTTTAGTCAAGTTGGTATATATAAATGTTATACATTGCTGTTTATACCCCATTAAGATTAGGGGGTAAATCCTATCTTGTGCTGGGGTAATTGGCATAAAGTAAATTCAGACATGAATTGATTATAAAATAATGGAAAGTTTATAAATGTGTAGTTGTTGAACTGTGATACCTGATTAAATTTAGAGTATGGTATAACCATAGAGAAGTAAACTTCTCTTTGGTATAACAATGTTCTTAAAACTGAAGTCACCAAACCTAAATACCAAACTAGAACTAAAATGTAATCTCAATGCTTTGGGTTATGTTATACATTTTTTTCAAATTGGTATGAAATTCTTACAGAATGTTGGGATTGTTCTAATACATATTTTCCACCAAGTTTAAGGAAAATTGATCCAATTGTTTTTAAGAAAAAAAAATATATATCTGTATATTTAAAAAATGTGAAATGCCGAGTTTTGATTCAGTTGGTAAATCAACAAGATGGTCTTTCTTCGTGCAATATAATAATAATAATATGTTTATTTGATAGCTCAGAAGCCAATTTTATACACTTCATTACACACAATTCAGTTGTAACTTAAATGCATATGCATATGCTGTTTTACTAGTCCAAGATAGCATGGCCATAGTAGTACCAATATTTTTGTAGTAGAAAACTTTCTATGAATTCAAAGTTGAAATTATTTCATCATTTTGGTTCGACAGAAAAATTAATGGTGGTTCATAAAAATTGGTTTAATCTGAAGGCCTACTACATCTCGAACACTGTAAAAACGGTATGGGACTAGGATATGGTACTGTGCCAAATAGTTTTTCAACAAAAGTACAGAACTGTCAAAAGTTAATAATGCAGCAAATGATATATCACTATAAAAACAACAAAAATTGTTACAAAAGCTTTTATTAAATAGACACACACATACTACAATCTAGGGTACTACACATGCTTACGAAATTGGTGTATTCCCAAAAACTTTCCTAAACAATTCTACGTCCTCGATTAATCCATACTTGAGGCTCAATTTGACAGATTCTTTGGTGGAATAGCGTTTAATATTTACGTAAATAGACTTGGGATTATCGGGAAGTTCCGAGATGGGTACAACGTCGTCCACGTCACAAATTGAATCTACACGTCGGCCCCAGAAATCCAGATGTGACATTTTAACCGACGTGTTATCGGAGGTTAAATAAACCATTCCAACTTGTCGATTGCAGAGTTGACCCACCGCATGAACTGTGACTAATCCAGCGACACCTGAAATAATAATGTCTATCGTTATAACAGTTTGCAGTGTCATGTGATAGTCTCATTTACGTGGGATAATAGGAAAATGGTGGACGAGAATGATTTTTGATAATTTTGTGTCACTCGGTACGAAATTTAGTTCTCGAAGGTTGGGGTTAGTGGTCAGGGTTAGTGTCCTAACCTTGGATTATTATGTGTGGTACAGAGTATGATAAATTCACCTGATTTTTTAGTCGGAACCACGGTGTATAATAGTTTAGGTGGTGTATCGGGCTATTTCGGCTGGTATCAACAGTGCAGCTAGTTCCATTAAAATCCATACAGAACGCCACGATGATACGAGATCAGTGAGCCCCACACTACGCATGCGCGTACCAAATGTACGTCATTGTTGGCGGCAAGACGTCAGCTGCTGTCAACGTCAACTGGACCATGTGACTAGCCTCGTATCACGGTGACGTTCCGATGGATTTTGGTGGAACTGCGAGCACTGTTGGTACCAGCCTTCCAACGCACGGAGGTAGCCCGATACATCACCCAAACTATTATACACCGTGGTCGGAGCTATTCATTTCATGTCAATGTCAGTAAATACTGTATTAGTTACTTACCGATTCCGAAAATTGGTACTGCAACGTTCGTCGATATGATTTCGGCAGCTTGAAGTGCAACAGTAGAAGTAATAGCAACACCACTCAGCCAAGTCTGGTACCATTTCAAATGATTAACAATCGCTGCAATTCGTATGTATGGTAATCTATAAATCATTTGATAATTTTTCACCTCTGGCTGGAGAGGAATGTCAATGTGTTCACTTAGAGATGCTCTACACCCATGGTAACTAAATATTTTGGCAGGAATTAATAATTGCTTTGTGCATCTGCTATGGCTAATCCCATTTCTGAAAGCAGAACTAATGGTATTTAAATTTAATACTTTAAATGCTAGTGACATTATACAGTTTCTGCTATTTGAAGGTTCAAAATGACACTGGTGGACAACTTATGAACTAGATACTTGTCAATAACAGCTGTGGCCATATTGTTACTTGAACAGCTGAAACAACATTTGTCGTGGTAAGCTGGTTGTTGCCACTGTCGGGCTTGTGCGTTTGAAATGGAAGATTTGAGGGTAAAAGTGATAGAAAAGTTAAATGCAGAATTCGGGAGTGATGTGAAAAACTTGGGAAAGTGCCATGAGCTGAGTAGAAAGTTGAAGAGTGAGAAGCTGATGATAGAAAAATCAGTAAGTTCTAACCTGTCACTGTCATAAGTGACCTGTCACTGTCCTAGGCCCCAAACATGAATATATTTTCCTATCAACACCTTTCAACTGAGATTCAAAATAATTTTTATTTGCAGTTGTCATTGGCAAGCAGTGAAGTACCATCAAAAGTATCTGCTGCAGTGAAAGGAGTCGAAGAAATGAGCTACAGAATTAGTAAACTAACCGCAAAATCAGACAAGTTGACTGCAAAAGTAAGCGATGCGTTGACTAAAGAAGAACCATCTGTTAATCAGATGGAAGATGCTATCGTGAAAATAGATCATCTGGAGCATGCATTGGCCTATCTGTGTTGCATCAAGGACGTGGAAGATATAAGGTAGGTGCATGAAAAGTTTCGAGTCTGGGCCGTACTCTTGATTAAACGTGTCACATTGTTGTTCTGCCAAAACAAGGTGGGGCGCATATGTTTCGGTAATTATGCAGTATAACACCGCCATTCTACATTTTTACCGATTGTCCTTAGCAACAACCCAATAAAACATGATTTGATGACATCTAATGAATTATAGGATGTGGGGGGAATACTTCGCAGTACTCATCGATGGATGAATCATGTTTTATTGGGTTGTTGATAAGGATAATCGGTAAAAATGCAGAATGGCGGTGTTATACTGCATAATTACCTATGTTTCATCTGTAATCGATATTTTCTAGGATTATCTTTTTCAGGTTCTGAGTTTTTTAAATTTATGGTTCGAGCTAGGTAGGTGAAGGTTTGTTTTGAATGAACAAGAAGTCCTATAATGGTATGTAATTTGAACCAAATGGCATCCATCACTCACCGTCACCTAACCAATTGTAAATACTACCGTATGTCTGTATTTGTTATAGCATGGGATTGGAGTTATCAATAATGGAAAAGGACGACCAACAAAGTGTCGAGCTCTACGTTTCATTGTGCGATCTTTACACAAGACTGCAAAGCACGGCTTGTCTGCATTTATTAGAATTTCTGAAAAATACTGTCCACTTTTGGCACAACCAACTCAAAGACAAATTCTCAGGGTCAGTATTAAATATCATCAAACTTGTAATGATACAATACTGAAAAAAGTGGCTTTGATTGAAAATATTGTTACTGTCTCATGTTCCAGTGAATTTGAAGCGGTTTTGACGGTGATAAAATGGCCGTTTTTGAGATCCGAGTCGGTTTTGGCGTATCCGTCTCCCGAGGGTCTACAGAAGTTCCAAATCCTCTGTGAATATCTGCTTCAAATACAGCTTCCGTATCCTTCTGGAGACGTAATATAGTTTGTAGGCCTAGCTTGCACAACTCTTGTTGTTGGTGTTTCGGTGGATTTATTGTGACATCGGAAATCATTCCTACCGATTCAGACAATGCTTTACAATCCATTCTGTTATTTTAATCGATCTTGAACCTTTTCAGAGAGGTTATTTCACCAGGGTTGGGACAGCTACGCGTTTAAGTGACTACAGTGGAACCTCGTTTATAAGTTTCTCGTTTATACATTCACGATATATTGATAAGTTTTATTTTTGATCCAACCCATATACTTCCCATGCTAAATAGTTCCTCTAATGAGTTCTCCACGTTGATATATTTTTTCAGTCTGGTCCCCTGAAAGACGTCCCAAAGAGGTCCCACTGTATTGTATTTTCATTTTACGCAACTTTCAGCTGCATAATCTGTGCATGATAGTTATAGACCTGTACTTCACTTTGTTGTTATTTTCACCAAATATCTCTTCGATTAATCAAATATAATTGAACATTCTTTCAGTCGTTAATTGGGCCCTTGATTCCGATAGTTCGTTGAAGAGTGTGTTGAGTTAATCGACTGATTAGCCAATAAAGTATCGCAGGTAACCAAGGGCGATTACAAGTTAACAGTTGATTATATTTAACAATCTATTAAAAGACTGGACCTTGATTGATTATCATGAAAAATTTGATTACCGGTACAATGGAACCTCATAAGTACGTTTTCCACGGTACCAGAATGAAAAAACTATTGAAGTGAAAAACTTACTAACAAAACCTAATAAAATAAAATAGAATGAAAACGAAGCAAATTTTTTTGTGGTATAAGGAATGAAAATCTTTGCTACGCTCATCCAATGAGTAACATCAAACCTCAACCCTAGTTCAAAGTATTCCCCTCGCACAACGTACGTTCACACTTGTCACCACACCGTTAGGTTCCTTAACCTCCTCCAGCGACGACCTGACGCTACGACCGTCTGTGACGTCGGCGCTCATGATGGACTTCAAGCCGCCGTCGCTGCCGATGTCGCTGCTGCTTCGTCCGCTGCAGAAACGCTTCTTGTACCACTTCTACGGGCCGCGCCAGACCAACCGCTTGGACAAGCCCGAGTGGTTCTTCACGCAGACGCTCACGTGGGTACGCGATCACGAGAACTTCGTGCAGCTCAAGGTGCAGCCCGTCATGAACAAGCTCGGCTTCAAGCGAGCCAGCGCCAAGGTTGGTACATGTTTCTCAACGACATCAACATTGTAATAATAATAATGAAAATCATGAAAATATAAAAATTCTAAAAAAAAAAATATTTACAGGGGAACCTCTTTAGCTTGTTTTCCAGGGGACCAGACAGAAAAAACTTACTATAGTGCAAAACTCACTCAAGAAACTATTCAACATGTGGAAGCAAATAGGTCGGATCAAAAAATAAAACTTATTATAAAGGTGACAAATGTACTAAAGAGAAACTCACTAAAGAGGTTCTACTGTATATGAAAAATATCAAAGAAAGAAAATTGTAAAAGAATTATAAAAATTATAAAATGAAAAAATTGTAAAACAATATACAGGCTCAGGTCTATATATGACAAATCTACACTATTAAAATCATGGGAGGGAGAATGCACTTGCGCTGCATGAAATGTTTTGTAGGGTGGAGGCTTCGGGTACTCTGAACGGGCGATAGTGTCGCATAGGGGGAAACGCGGAGGTATGGAAACCTCCGAGCAGGGGTCGCGTGAGGGTTTCGGCTCGGGTTGCTCTGTGATCCGCAACTGAGCCAAGAAGGGGGGGGGGGGGAGGGGAAAGCGCACCATTCAGTTCATAATCATGGCACGTCGTATAGGCCTACAACGGGTGCAGCCTGCTAGTATAATATAAAAATATAAAAATTGCATAAGAATTGTAGATCATATGGAATTATATATATATATATATATATATATGAAGACGGAGCTGACGGTGGTGTTGTTTCAGACGGAGCTGATGGTGGGGTTGGTGCACCTGGTGGTGGAGAAGCTGCACTCGGAGCTGCCCAGTCTGGAAGAGGAGCACGCCCTGCTCGCTCACACGATAGACGAGACGCTCGGGTTCGCAAGGGAGCTGGCCGACAGCTTCAACTACCCGCCCAACCAGCCGTCCGTCATCGGCGTACTCACGCAGGCAGCCGTATTCGTGCGCTGGATAGACATGGAGAAGAAGTGTGAGTACAGTCCTCTACCAATTATATGAATTGGATGGAAGGGAAAGAAAGAACAGCAGCTTACCAAGATTTATGAGTAGAGAAAGGCCTACCGGTACTCGTATTGGAGAGCCTGTAGATAGAATACAGAGATGAAAAGTACACATGAGATTCAGACGTTTCGGCTGTTGCCTTGGTCACAGTAGACCAGGGCTTTCCAACTAGATAGCTGAAAGGGCCGTTTTTTCATGGAAAAAGTTGAGGTGGGCCACACAATTGATTGCTCAATGATTTTTCATTCATTATTCAATTGTTTTCAATATGGTACGCTGGTAAACAAACGACATATTTTTTTATCAAATCAAAATTCAATGACTTAAATTGCACTTCTCTTCTTTATATCTTCATTTCCGTCTGTATTACTGATATGGTGCAAGAGGGAAAGCTCACAATATTGTCAAATGGGTGCGCCTGCTGTCACAAGCCAAATGGTACGACAGAATACGAATATTTTGTCAGAAATTATTCTGCCACGATCATCGTGTTACTTCGACGTACAAATGTTGACCGGAAAAATCCAACGGAAAAAATGTATTGGCAGAGTTGACATTTTTCGGCAATCTTGCGCGCGGCACGATGGCCGGACCGTTCGAGGTATCGCAGAAATATCTTCGGATAACAAATCGATAAATGCCCAAGAAAATTTAAAAAAAACAATTCCGGACATTTAATTTCGATCGAATATCGCGAAAACGGAAACGCCCACCATTTCCACACCAATCACTTGGTCGGACTGAACTTCGCCACGATCATCGTGTTACTTCTACGTACAAATTTCGACCGAAACGATCTCACCGAAAAAAAATTTATTGGCAAAGTTAAAATTTTGAGTTAGAGATTTTATTAGCAAAGCTCAATATTTTGCGCCAATCATGCGCACGGCATATAGCATATAGGCACTATAGGCGTGGCTTATCGGTGGGTTACCTAGATCTATACTTCTAAATCTCTAAATTTATAGATCTAAATCTCTTCGGATAACAACTCGATAAATAACCAAGAGGAGTAGAAAAAAAAAATCTGGGACATTTCTTTTCGATCGAAAATCGACTTTCTGTCAAGGGGGTACCCATAGTAGAGATCACTTGAACGGAAACGCTCGCCATTTCCACACTAATCACGCAATCGGGCTGATTCTTCGCCACGATCATCGTGTTACTTCTACGTACGGATGTCAACCAAAAAAATGTCACGGAAAAAATGTATTGGCAAAGTTGGAATTTTGCGGCAATCTTGTGCCCGGCACGGTAGCTGGACAGTTCGAGGTATCGCAAAAATCTCTTCAAATTACAACTCGATACATGCTCGAAAAGATTTCAAAAGAATAATCCCGGACATTTTTTTGCGGTCAAAAATCGACTTTCTGTCGAGGGGGTACCCCTATGGAATCGCGAAAACGGAAACACCCGCCATTTCCACACCAATCACCTGATCGGGCTGGAACTCCGCCACGATCATCGTATCACTTCAATGTACGATTGTCGACCAAAAAAATCTTGCGAAAAAAGTTTATTGGCAAAGTTAAAATTTTGCGGCAAGATTGCGCGCGGCACGGTGGCCGGACCGTTCGAGATATTGCGAAAATCTCTTCGGATAACAACTCAATGGATGCCCAAGAAAATTAGGAAAAAACAATTCCGGACATTTTTTCTCTTTCGAAAATCGACTTTCTGTAAAGGGGGTACCCTTAGTAGAAATCGCAAAAACGGAAATGCCCGCCTTCTCCGCACCAATCACTCAATCAGGCTGAAACTTCGCCACGATCATCGTGTTACTTCCACGTACGGATGTCAACCAAAAAATTGTCACGGAAAAAATTTATTGGCAAAGATGAAATTTTGCTGCAATCTTACGCGCAGCACGGTGGCCAGACCGTTCGAGGTATCGCAAAAATCTCTTCGGATAACAACTCAATGAATGCCCAAGAAAATTAGGAAAAAACAATTCCGGACATTTTTTCTCTTTCGAAAATCGACTTTCTGTAAAGGGGGTACCCTTAGTAGAAATCGCAAAAACGGAAATGCCCGCCTTCTCCACACCAATCACTCAATCAGGCTGAAACTTCGCCACGATCATCGTGTTACTTCTACGTACGAAGTTTGACCGAAACGATCGCACGGAAAAGATTTTGCGGCAAAGTTAAAATTTTGCGGCAATCTTTCGCGCGGCACGGTAGCCGGACCGTTCGAAGTCTCGCAAAAATCTCTTCGGATGACAACTCGATGAATGCCCCAAAAAATTAAGAAGTAACAATACCGGACATTTTTTTTCGATCAAAAATCGATTTTCTGTCAAGAAATCGCAAAAACGAGAACGCCCACACCAATCACTCGATCGGGCTGATACTTCGCAACGATCATCGTGTTACTTCTACGTACGATTGTCGCCCAAAATGATCTCACGAGATAAATTTATTGGCAAAGTTGAAATTTTGCGGCAATCTTGCGCGTGGCACGATGGCCGGACCGTTCGAGGTATCGCTAAAATCTCTTCGGATAACAACTCGATAAATGCCCAAGGAGAGTGAATAAAATTAATCTTGGCCATTTTTTTTCTGATCGAAAATCGACTTTCTGTCAAGGGGTACCCTTAGTAGAAATCGCGAAAACGAAAGCGATCGCCATTTCCACACCAATCACCCGATTGGGCTGTCACTTCGCCACGATCACTGTGTTGCATCTACGTACGAATGGCAACAAGAAAATTTCACGGGAAAAATGTATTGGCGAAGCTCAAATTTTGCGGCAATCTTGTGCCCGGCATGGTAGCTGGACAGTTCGAGGTATCGCAAAAATTTCTTCGAATTACAACTCGATAAATGCCCGAAAAGATTTCAAAAGAATAATCACGGACATTTTTTTGCGGTCAAAAATCGACTTTCCGTCAAGGGGGTACCCTTAGTAGAAATCGCGAAAACGGAAACGCCCGCCATTTCCACACCAATCACTCAATCGGGCTGTCACTTCGCCACGATCATTGTGTTGCTCCTACGTACGAATGTCGACAAGAAAATTCCACTACAAAAATGTATTAGAAAAGCTCAAATATTGCGGCAATCTTGTGCCCGACACTGTAGCTGGACAGTTCTAGGTATCACAAAAATCTCTTCGGATTACAACTCGATGAATGCCCGAAAAGATTTGGGAGAAATAATCTCGTAAATTTCTTCTCGATCAAAAATCGACTTTCTGTCAAGGGGGTACCCTTAGTAGAAATCGCGAAAACGGAAACGTTCGCCATTTCCACACCAATCACCCGATAAGGCTGAAACTCCGCCACGATCATCGTATCACTTATATGTATGATTGTCGACCAAAAAATCTCGCGAAAAAAATTTATGGCAAAGTTGAAATTTTGTGGCAATCTTGCGCGCGGCACGGTGGCCGGACCGTTCGAGGACCCGCAAAAATCTCTTTGGATAAAAACTCAATGAATGCCCAAGAAAATTAGGAAAAAACAATTCCGGACATTTTTTTTCGATCGAAAATCGAATTTCTGTAAAGGGGGTACCCTTAGTAGAAATCGCGAAAACGGAAATGCGCGCCATTTCCACACCAATCCTCCGATCAGGCTGATTCTCCGCCACGGTCATCGTGTTACTTCTACGTACGGATGTCAACGAAAAAAATCTCACGGAAAAAATTTATTGGCAAAGTTGAAATTTGGCGTAAATCTTACGCGCGGCACGGTGGCCGGACCGTTCGAGGTATCGCAAAAATCTCTTCGGATAACAACACGATAAATACCCAAGGAGAGTGAAAAAAATTAATCTTGGCCATTTTTTTTCTGATCGAAAATCGACTTTCTGTCAAGGGTAATAGAAAGTTAGTAGAAATCGCTAAAACGGAAACGATCGCCATTTCCACACCAATCACCCGATCGGGCTGTCACTTAGCCACGATCATTGTGTTGCTCCTACGTACGAATGGCAACAAGAAAATTCCACGGAAAAAATGTATTAGCAAGGCTCAAATTTTGCGGCAATCTTGTGCCCGGCACGGTAGCCGGACCGTTCGAAGTTTTGCAAAAATCTCTTCAGATAACAACTCGATAAATGTGTAAGAAGAGTGAAAAAATTAATCTCGGCCATTTTTTTTTCTGATCGAAAATCGACTTTCTGTCAAGGGGGTACCCTTAGTAGAAATCGCGAAAACGGAAACGCCCGCCATTTCCACACCAATCACCCAATCGGGCTGTAACTTTGCCACGATCATTGTGTTGCTCCTACGCACGAATGTCGACAAGAAAATTTCACTACAAAAAGGTATTAGAAAAGCTCAAATTTTGCGGCAATCTTGTGCCCGACACTGTAGCTGGACAGTTCTAGGTATCACAAAAATCTCTTCGTATTACAACTCAATGAATGCCCGAAAAGATTTGAGAGAAATAATCTCGTAAATTTCTTCTCGATCGAAAATCGACTTTCTGTAAAGGGGGTAAGGTTACCCCTAGTACCCTTAGTAGAAATCGCGAAAACGGAAATGCCCGCCATTTCCACACCAATCACTTAATCGGGCTGAAACTTTGCCACGATCATCGTGTTACTTCTACGTACAAATTTTGACCGAAAAAACCACACGGAAAGATTTTGCGGTAAAGTTAAAATTTTGCGGCATTCTTGCGTGCGGCACGGTGGCCGGATTGTTTGAGGTATTGCTAAAATCTCTTCGGATAACAGCTCGATAAATGCTTTTCATCTGAAATTTTGTTATGTAATATTATTTGTTGTATTATTTGTTTGGTATATGGTACTAAAAATAATTAGATAAATAGTAAAAGTAATCAGAATGATTTAAATTCTATTGATTTATCTCAATTCCATATCAATCAATCTGGAATCCTGTAATGTATCATTATATTTTGTTGTAATTGTTTGTTATACTATAATTACTAATTCATTGATGATCATAAATGATGACTCACTGCCATACTCACTTGTGATGCTATTAACAAGTTATATTGTAAAATATGTAAATTGTGTACCGATTTCCTCGAAAGAGGGTTAAAGAAATGAACACTTGGTGGTAAAATATTTATTTAGATTTCTGCCCATATTCGGGTTGCCGATACGACACAGAATATTAAAAAACAACAAGATACAAAACATATGATAACAGATAACAAGATGAGAGAATGGGTAATGATAAACATTGGAATATGAAGAATGAAATTATGAGAGAAAATAATAATAATAATGAATAATAATAATTAAATCTAAATCAATTCAAACAAAAACAAAATTACTGATAAAATAGAAAAAAATAAGAAAATATGTACCTACTCTAACTGATTGAATATAAATGATTCCTAAAAATGGACAGTGAACCTTTCAAAGAATCGAGGAGTGTAATATTATATATGAAACTAAACTACTACTACTACTACTTTTTTATATCGGTTTTTTATGTATTCACCAACATGTGTTTACCATCATTCACAACATCACTTAACATCACTTACAACTTAAGCATAATTTTTTTCACTTGAACCCTGCACTTGATTATTATAATATTATTAAACTGTTCATTTTACCATTCATGATACTTTTTCTAATATTTTACTTCATATAATTTGTATGTCTCACATGTACTGTACATATGCTTTGTAATTTGTGTACACCCACAGACAAGCCTGTTTCAGGCTATGTGGTTATTTTATGAGCGTAAAACACTATATAACATTGTACAAAACTATTCAATAATGAAAAAAAAAACTACTACTTCTATAAATTATAGTTGTTGTCGCTGGTTGCGTTGTTCAGGTGCGCTGGAAAAGATGGACGCGATGCTGACCTCGGAGTCTGCTTGGAGTCCGCTGGGGAGCGTTGACCTGGACGACCTCCGCGTGACCGAGTGCGGAGAGAGCTTCCTGTCCCTCTTGCTCACCATCACCGAGCGATACGCCTGCCTCCCTCGGCCCGGTCACAGGTGAGCACTCGCTCTAACCACTTGACACCCAAACACGCGGATACAGCGAAACCTCTACGCATCGTTCCCAGATCCATCGTTTTCCTGGATGGTTTTATTTTCCTCGCCCCTTGAAGAATGGAGGATAGAGAGGTTTCACTGTATATATTTTTGTCTTTTTTTAATTACATATATTTTTACTAGCCTGACCCCTCATGTTTCAAACATGAGTATTAACACGACTGCCCACTTTTATCATTTTTACAAATCGCCAGTCCAACGTGTTAAACGGAATAGCACTCAATTCTCCATCGAATCAACTTGATTCCCCTTCCCCCCCTCCCTTCCACTCTCCTAGTAGGATCCGTCATGTAAAACATGACCTTGGAAGACCTGATGAACCGTATCGTAGACACTGACATATTAGGGACATAATGAAGATACATATTAACAGTACTATCAGTGCAACTACTTTAATCACAAATAATCTCTTGATTAAGTTGGGTTCTTTTACAATTTTTCAATTTTTTTTTCTGTGCGTGTAATGTTTCGTATATAAAACAAGATTTTTTTTAAATTTTAGGGTCCAGAAGTTGCTACCGATATGCAAATCTTGGCATTTTTCAAACTCAAAGTCGAAATTTGTGATTTTTTCTCAATATCAAACTCAACTCGATTCTCAAACTCGCACAACACTAATTATAATTATAATTATAAGGAACGTAAGTTTCTCATATCTACGCACAATCTTCTCTCTATTGTGATTACTCTCCTATATTCCGTCACTCCGGATCAACTTGTTCGTCTCCAGGATGCAGTTCCTGGAGCTCCAGCTGTACCTGCTGGACGACTTCCGCGTGCGCTTGCTCCAGCTGCTCCGGGAAGAGCCTCCGGATCCGCTGGCCTCCAAGCTACCGGTCATCCTGAACACAGCCGGATACGTGGCCACAGTCCTGGCCGAGTGGGGCGCCCTGCCGGTCAGTACCTTGTGTTGTCATGGTATTCAGCTCTTTTGGTGTCTTGTGTTGTCATGGTATTCAGCTCTTCTTCTGACTTGTGTTGTCGTGGTATTCAGCTCTTCTAGTGGACGTTATCCAATCAAAACTCTAGTTTCTTCGGGCTAGCAAGACCTAGGACGTTGTTGACAGTCGCGATAAGGGTCCAGAGGGCAAAAAGTCCCCGCCAGGGTGATTTCACAGATTTATAAAAATGTATACATTACAATGATGATGTGTTAGGTTAGCTTGTCAATGATCCTAAAGGTGGCATTGCATAATCAACAATTGAATGTAATTCTTAAATGAGATAAATTAATAGTAAAATAGTTGATAAAATTGGATAAAAATCTACAGGGGAAAATACAATACAGTACGATATGAAACGCTGTGTGATGATTGGTCTGTCATATGATGATTGGTCATGATTTGGTTGCAATATATATATATATATATATACATATATGTGGGCCTATATATAATAGTAATAAAGATACAGAATAAAATGTGTCAAGGATAATTAGTAGAATGAATAGTGAACAAGTACAAAATAAACCCTGTTCCACTTCAGTATCATATTACTATCTGAATAGCGAGTAATCTAGAAAACAAGGTGTATATATGAGACGCGCTAAGACAGTAGGCTACGTCTTTGTTTTATGTTAGAGGTAATTATGTAAATAGACCATGTTTTAGTAGCCAGTTTTCAACTTTTTCTTTGAAGAAAATGCATTTTAGATTTAAACCTTTCTTTTACTTGAATTTACCCTTGAAAAAGATCCTACTTTCATCCATAGCCCTAATTGGGGAACAATTATTTTGCATCAAGTTTTGATTTTGAATAATTTTTGATATATAAAATGAAATCTTCAACTAAACTCAAGCAAAATACGAGGAGTAAATGAAATGTAAGACGCACTAAGATAGTTCATTTTTAATGCGTTGAAGGTAATTGGTAGTCATGTAAAAATAGCAATCGCTTCAAAAGCGATGAAATCTAAAACTGCTTTTTACATGTTTTTCTGATATTTCTTCATCTTTCCATACGTTTGATATTGTTCTTTTATGTTTTTGAAAAGGCGACAAAGCGCTACAAGCGTCTGAATCCACTACGTTTCAATGTATTGGCGATATAGACGCTATTTTTCCCAAAATTATTTCAGTCGAGGTGTAAATAGGTGAAGTTAGTCGGGGAATCTGAAAAAAAAAATTGCTGTTGCAAATGCAGGCGACAGACGAGGCGTCAGTTTAACCTGCTTGTGGAGACTGTTTTAATAAAACTATCAATTGGGGTGTTTCTCTTGTATTCTTTTGTACGTCATGTAGTGGTTTTACCTGTAACCTACCCTGCAATATATATATATACAGCTTGATCATATTCACCAAACAACATGGAAATCAACCAACAAACATATCTATCCACAATCATCAAACCAGAGGCAGAAATAATATCCACATCCCTGCACACAATCTGGCACTTTACAATAAGAACCCTGAATATGCAGGAGCCATTCTTGACAACACGTTACCACAGACGCTGAAAACCATGACTGACAATAATCTCAAGCGTATCCTCCTTCAGCTATGCCCTTACACCATCAACAAGTATTTACAATATGATTTTTTACGGGACTCTTTGTAACCATATTATCAAAATAATTATAGATGTATTTAATGAATTCTTGACATGTTCTATAACTGGTTTTACTTTGTCTAACAACTCTGTACTGCATTATGTTCTACTGAATAAATAAAATTATTGTTATTATTATGCTGTTGTTATGCTACAGAACGTTGTAGCGCTACAAAACAAGATGTTTCAAAATAATAGATGTACCAAAATGCTACTTTTCAAATCACGAAAAGAAAGAATAGAAGCTATGTTTACACGTCTCTAGTAATTGTCGCTGTAAATGTAACGTTGCGTGTTGATTGGTCTGTCTCCAGAACTTCCTGCAGCTGCAGTTCTACAAGTCGCAGCTCGAGTCGGGGCGAGGGGAGGGGGAGGAGGAGGGGGAGGGGAGCGTGTTCGACGACGCGCTGGCTCTGTACCGCCGCATGAGAGACGACCTGCTCGCCACGGTCTGCGAGTCCGTCATGCTCGAGGTCAAGGCCAGGAGCCGGCCGTATCGCAAGGACAAGTAAGACTCGCTCGCGGCACCTCTGCGCCGTATATAACTATGCCATATAAAGAAAGCACCCTTAAGGGGACATTGTAAGCCCCATCCCTACCATGTTAAAAACCAAATGTTATGTACCTTTATCTCAGAAAGTACTTCACCGATGATACGCATTTTTTTTTATACATGCACCTTGAAAGTACTAACCATATTGCAACAATGCTGACAACAATGAAATTTCAAACGATTCTCCAAAATTTGCTACATTTTTCAACTTGTTTCAATTTTTGTAATACCATATATTTGTTGCAGAGTTGTAAAATCCAATCTACATATGTAGTACTTATGTACATGTATGTATACATACTTATGTGCTTCAACAGTTTCTGAGAAAATGGTACAGAAGTAGGAAAATATTTGAATCCAAGATAAATACAATTGAAAATGATGTATCACGGATTTATGCCACAACAATCAATTTAACAATAGAATTTGGCATGCTATGATGTTGCGATGTACCCCAAGGACAAGTAAAAAAAGTTTGAATTTTTTTTTTTTTTTTTTAATATATTTCTAGATTGTAATAATAGGTTAGTGTGCTATTGTAATTGTGAATGTTGTCCACGCCACCGTCATTGACATTCATGAAATGAATAATGAATAAAAATAAAAATGAATAAAAATAAAGACTCGCACGCGATACCTCTACCTAGGGATAATATATACATGATGCAGTGATACCAACCTATTATATCGTAATATAAAGAAAGGTACCAACTCACATACTGATAACATGGACGGTATTTGTGGTTTCTTGCGGTCAGTCCAGAGCCAAAGGTCCCGATTGCCTGTCACGATTTAGCGGATTCCCTTGTGAACTAGATGTAGATCAGAGTGGTTACGGTACCGGTGGCATTGTTGAACTTACAAAATTTATCATTTTTGCAAAAAACAAATGCAACTGCTAACATAATAATTCTACTGAGCCGTCTATAGCATTGTTGAGCATTGTTGCTTCATATAGTTTGATATAATTGTGAAAGTTGCGCTACAGGCAATCGAGACCCTGGACTCGGGAATATTTCACTTTGAAGACGAGAGTCGGTAAACCTTCTTTGTATAATGATCAAGTATGTTGGTATCACTGCATCGTGGCTCATGCTCTGTCCATTTGCTTCCTCCAACCTGTACCCACCTCGTTATTCTCATATCACTTGTTTCTCTTACCGTCAATCACACGTTGTTAGACTTCAATGAAGTCTCTTGTTCCGAGACGTTAGCACCAATGAGATGGTTGTTTCAGATGGTTTGCGATGGCGTCTCCGAAGGATCTGATCAATCCGTCGCTGACTCCGAGCGTGTGCCCCATGTTCCAAGTCCTCGCCGCTAAGCTGCATCAGCTCAGAGAGAACCTGTCCGTGCCGCTGTTTGACAAGGCCTGGCCGTCCGTTGCTAGGGAGCTCAACCAGGTGGGTAGCTTGTTAGTCTGTTGCTAGGGAGCTCAACCAGGTGGGTAGCTTGTTAGTCTGTTGCTAGGGAGCTCAACCAGGTGGGTAGCTTGTTAGTCTGTTGCTAGGGAGCTCAACCAGGTAGCTTGTTAGTCCGTTGCTAGGAAGCTCAACCAGGTAAGTGGTTGCTAGGGAGCTCAACCAGGTAGCCTGTTAGCTTGTTTGTTTTTTAAGAACTTTGAAATGAGTTTTCTCAGAAGAGTTGCAGCCAATTGTGCCTTAAAACTATACAGTATCGAATTAGGTGAGGACGTTTATCTACGACAAGCTTCAAGTGAATTTATACTTTTGTTTGACTCGTGGAAGGCGTAAAAAAAACATACTCATTTTTTTTTAGTACAGTGAAATTGAGTCTTCAATTCGCTCAAACAATCTTTATTGTACCGTATTGCGTAAATGATTACAATCTGATGATATGCAATAATAATAATTAGATGAGCGTGGCAAAGATTCTATTCCACATACCAAAAAAGTGGGCTTCATTTTTATGTTTTTTTTTTAAAATTATTTTTTGTAATTTTTTGCGCGACATACAGGCCAGGGAAAAATACCTATCGACTTGAAACCTTTTCTACATATTTCTGTCATACCAGAATAGGCTGGGATTGTTCTCCAGAAAAATCGGTCGGAAGGTTTTTCCGAAAAAAATTCGGAAAGTTTGAAAAAATCCTCATAAGAATAACACGGATGGAAAACACTTGGGATGTGGAAAATTTTCAAAAGCTTCAAAATTCCCACTGAATATGGTAAACAAAATTACGGATATTTTCAGTGACTTTCACAACATTCAGATGGGAAATAACAAAGAAATCGCAATAAAAGTATCCATTTTATTGAAGGTTGGGATCAATTGGTTTTGCAAAGTGTATATGCGACAGGTTGCAGCACTATAAATATCAACAAGTTGCAGGTAAGGTTTTTCAACGCTTGGAGTAATCCAAGGTCCGTAGATGTGGATTGATCCGACGAAATATTTTTCATTCTAGATTTCCATACTTCTAAGCTCATCTCACAACGCAAATCCCGCGTTTTCCTAGTGATACATACATATACCGTAATACGGTAATACTTTATTACGTATAACATTGTGCGTGTGTTGCAGTTTGTGTACGAGGAGGTGATCCTGCAGAACGTGTTCAACGAGGGCGGAGCCATGCAGCTTCAGTACGACATGGTCCGGAACCTGTTCCCCCTCTTCGGGCAATACACACACAAGCCGGACTCTCTGTTCCCGGAGTAAGACAATCACATAACCAACCTGTATTTTATTAATATTGAGTTTTTGAAGCTTTGAACTTTTCGAACTTTTGAACCATTCGAGTGAAAAAAAAAGTACTTACACTCAAATCAACATTCTAAATAAGTGTGTCAAATATCATCAAACTCTGGGTCTGTGATGGTCAAGGGTCAACCTATTTGACATGAAATGACCCTGAAAATGAAATAATACATTTTATTTATTTGATTATATTGGGTTTAACGACGCACTGTACTGATGGCTACGATCTATTGGCGTCGGTGAATGATATTTCAGATGATGGGATGAAATGTTATTTTATTAGGTGTTTTGGATAGTAGGAAGGAGTCGGTCGTGGTCTGTTGTTAAGGAACCATCCCAGTATTGACCTGAACGACAGAGAGAAACCACGATGCACCCCTGTCAGGATGGTCGACAGTGGCGGGAATCGAACCCCGGTCTCCCGAATGATGGTTCAGTGTGTTGACCACTTGACCACACGTCTCAGTATCGAGCTGTTGGTGAGGTCGCTTAGCAAACAAAAATATATTTTTCTTATGAACATCATAAACCTGACATGAAGCCATTGATTTCCTTTGAACGTAAATGATGAATGTTCAGGATCGTTTGAAAGGGCAAAGAGATGACGATTCTTCTTAGCTTGACTGTTGGCGTCTCCAGTTTATTTCATATTCAAACACACTTTTCAAAAACAATTCTCCATACAATACAGCTTAGTGTCTTTGTACATGTTTTTACGAAATATAGCTAAATGCTCTGAAAAATATATTCCTAGTAAGAAATAGTGGAATAGAATATAATGCTAAATAAATCAAAATACCATGAAACACGAAGAAAAATCAAAAATATATATCCTTGTGAAATATTTGGATTTGATAATCTATTTCAATAATGCTAAATTCCCACATCTGAACTAATAGGTTATTTGTCTTGTAAATTATAAAACCTGATCTGGGAAGTGAAAGTCGTAGCCGAACGAAACGCTTCTAACGAACGACCGTTTGTCCTCAGAGTGAAGGAATCGTGCGTCCTGCTGACTCTTCCCCGGGGTTCCGCGCTCCTCCTGCGGGAGACGCTGATGACCTGCGAGCGGGAGGACGACGGGGACCAAGTCCAGGGCACGGAGGTGCTGGCAGACGTTGGCGTTCATCGGCTGTCCGTCGACAAGGCTCTGTTCATCCTCAACGCGCGCGCCGACTTCAGCAACCTGTGAGACGCGCTGCGGGCGAATAACGGGCGAATATGGCGCTAACTGGCAGATAACGGGAGCTATTAGGCAGATAACGGGTGGATAATGGATGGATATGGCGCTAACTGGCAGATAACGGGAGCTATTAGGCGGATAACGGGCAGATATGGCGCTAACTGGCAGATAACGGGCGGACACGTTCGGTTACGGGCAGATACAAACGATAATGCCCCATTCACACTACGTCCACTAACTGCTGATAAGCCACCAACTTTCTTGAAAAAGCAACTGAAAATTGAAACAATTTCCGAGCTATTACATAATTGCACTGCAACTTTAGGGATGTAATACTTTTTAAAGATGCAGTTACATTCCTTATTGTAAACGTTGTCCTGAAAAATCACAAAAGCGTAAAAATAGCACAGCTATTCATTGTACAGTGACATTTCTATCCATCGTTTTTCAAGGGACCAGGAAAATAAAACCATCCATGCAGGAAAACGATCCATCCAGGAAAATGTATCATTGATTATATGGGATTGGGGTGAGAAAAAATGAATGATGCAAGCAGGAAAACGATGGGTGCAAGAACGATGCTCAGAGGTTTCACTGTATAAGTGTGATGAACGTAGTTGTCAAGTTGTTTTGTCATCTTGTGTGGATACGAGCGTACATGCCTCGGCTATTATTCTCGGACTGTTATGACGGCAACGTTGAGCACCGTCACCAAACCGCCGAGCGTAACGAGTGTAAATGATTGGCTTATCGTTGGAGTATTCTGCCCCAATTGGATAGAACACCGTATCTGCATTTTTTTACGTTTTCGAGTTGGATGCATTTTCTTGACTTATTTTTTCTTCAGCTTTCCATTGCACATAGTTAGAACACCGTATCTACTCTCTAAATTGGTCAAAGTAAAAAGCTTAATCTCCATATATATTAGGGATGACATCGTTTCTCAAAATCGGGAATCGATTCTCTATGCTCCAGAATCGATTAAAAATCAATTTAAAAAAAAAAAAATTAAAAAAAAAAAAATTTAAAAATAAAAATTTAAAAATTCTTTTTTAAAAAAAGTTTTTTCTCAAAAAAGTGGTGTAATTTGGAACTTTTTTTTAAACCTTCCCAAGGCGTTCACGTGAAAAATAGCTGCTAGAGACTTCTTTGAACTGTACTGTAACATTTGGGTATTTCCGTCAACGTTCGGCTGTCAGACGTGACCAAAGGGATAGCTTGTGTCAAGAGAGTAAAATCTCAATAATACAGAATAATATAGACAGCGAAATGAGCACTTATTACGACGTAAAGAAGTATAGCACTGAACCAAAAGAAAGTAACATTTTTCAAATTGCCCGAATCAGGACATTTCCATGTCCGTTCAAGATGACGTTGTTTGTGCAATCATCTTTTACCAGTGTACTGCTTTTTGACATTTGATACTTATTCTTGATGCCGATCTCTTGGGATAGACTTCAGGAATATTTTAAATCAAACCATATTCCACCATATATCTATTATGGTTTGTCGTTCCTCCACTCCTATTTGAGGGGGGAGTTTGAACTGAGAACAAGTAATAAAACGTTCTCATCCTAGTCCCATGGGTGTGACCCTTTACAGCACACACATGTTCGGTTTTAACAAATTAGTGTATAACGTCTTTAGACACTGTAGACATAGTTTAGTCTTAGTCTTAGTTTAATGTATTAAGGTGTTCTCATCAAAATTTCACTTCCACCTTTATATCACACTTTTCACTTTCTGTTGCAACTTATTTCGACAGGCGCTAAATGACCTCGCTGTCGATGCGCCTTAAAACTCTAATATTCATTCATTCATTCAGAAAGTTTTTTTTTTGTTTGAAAAATCGATTTTTTGATTTGAGAATTGTTGTACCTCAGAATCGATTCTTGATCGATTCTCGATTAATCGATGTTATCCCTAGTATATATGCAGAACCAGTGAGGGTATAAGTAAATAAAACCAATACTTGAATAAATCTCCATAAGTGCAGCATGAAGTGGTAGATGCGGTGTTTTATCCTAGTATACAATGGTTACAAACCATAACACTGTTTATTAAATATCTCGGAACCGATATTCTGCAGATATACTGTGTTCTTTCCAAGTGGGGCAGTATTGTGTACGTCGAGCACGTCTTCCGAGGTGTATTGGCTTGCCCACGTCGTGACCTTACGAGACCGCTGAAGGTCGTGACCTTACGAGACCGCTGAAGGTCGTGACCTTACGAGACCGCTGAAGGTCGTGACCTTACGAGACCGATGAAGGTCTAGCCGTCAGGCTTGTTTTATATGAATTTTATTTACTTGTTGACTATTTATTATTTATTGAATTTAATAAAAATGTTTTTCTGATATTTATTTTTCAATTGATGCTCACTGAAATAATAGTATCCATAGCTAACTGTTCCTTTCGAAGATGTCATTTTTTTCTTGTTCAGGAAAGTGTGGATCGTATTCGTCTGTGGATTCGTGGTCTGTTTGACTCAGTTGGTCAAAGCACTGCTTTAGAAACTGGAGTAAAGTCGGCCATGGATTCGAGTCCCACATATGGCATAATTTTCAGTAAATATTGGTAATCTTATAATTAGAGACATGTAAAAATAGCAATTGCTATAAAAGCGATGAAATCTAAAAGTACATGTCTTTCTGATATTCCTTCATGTTTCAATACGTTTGGTCTTGTACTATCATGTTTTTGAAAAGGTGACAAAGTGCTACAAACGTCTGAATCCGCTACGTTTCAATGTACTGGCGATATAGAAGCTATATTTCGGAATAGAAGCATTGTAGATGCTATTTTTCCCAAAATTATTTCAAATGAGACGTAAACGGGTGAAGTTAGTTGGGGAATTTGGAAAAATGTGCAGTTGAAAATGCAGGCGGTAGATGAGGTGTAAGTTTAACCTGCTTGTGGAGACTATTTTTCTGAAAAATATCAATCGGGGTTTTTCTCTTGTATGCTTATTATACGTTATCTAGTGGTTTTACCAACACCGTACTGTTGTAACGCTACAGAATGTTGTTGCACTACAAAACACGATATTTAAAAATAATAGATGCACCAAAGTGCTACTTTCCAAATTCTAAATGCTATGAGAGGAAATAATAGAAGCTATGTTTACATGTCTCTACCTATCATCTATCATAAGTTCATTCGTGCCCCCAAATAACCTAGCTGTCGGTGGGGTCTCCAGGCACGAAATGGACACCAATGAATATATTCATAGATAACTTGGCAGAAAGCATCCAATAAAAAATGTGTACATTTGCTGGCAACTGACATTTACAGAATAATACAAAGCAAGGGAGATGAAGCTGCATTACAACTAGACCTAGATTTAATAAAACAAACCCAAAGAGAAAACATTGCTTACACCATCCCCCCCCCCCCCCCCTAAAGAGAAAATATGGCATACACCATCCCCCTAGAATAATATTTTTTTCCATTCCATTTTTATATTTTTCTTACGTGTTTTAAGACCGATATCATTCCAGTTATTAGTTTTCCTCCCATATGGTATCTTGATTATTAATTAATAGTTTATTAACACAGTTATATTTTTGAAATCTAGCGTTCTACTTGCTTAATTTGCGTGTATTTATATTATGTTATACTTCATTGTCCAGCTTACCAGTGTCGCGGTAGGCCTACTTTTGTGCGAAAACATGCACTTTTCGCGGTAATTCACCGGTGAGGCGGTGACTCATCGTTATGTAATATATAAAATATTGATTCCTCCTCGCTTCATTATACGTGAAACCTATCATAACAATTGATTTAATTTATAAATTACATATAGTAAAATAGTGTATGACTATACAGACTCCCAAAACTTGGGAAACAGGATAAAAAACATGATTTCACATTTTCCCTGCGGGGCTTTTTCATCTTCGTATAATTTTCGCATTAGACCCATTACTAGGAAAACGCGGGAATCGCGTTGTGAGATGAGCTTAGAAGTATGGAAATCTAAAATGAAAAATATTTCGTCAGATCAATCCACACCTAAGGACCTTGGATTACTTCATACGTTCAAAAACCTCACCTGCAACTTGTTGATATTTATAGTGCTGCAACCTGTCGCATGAACACTTTGCAAAACCAATTGATCCCAACCAAGACGCAGTGAGGGTTGCGTTTGCCCGTCTCCCAGCGGCAAACAATGCAACCCTCAAAGCATCTTGATCCCAACCTTCAATAAAATGGATACTTTTATTGCGTTTTCTTTGTTATTTTTTATCTGAATGTTGTGAAAGTCACTGAAAATATCCGTAATTATGTTTTCCATATTCAGTGAAAATTTTGAAGTTTTTGAAAATTTTCCACATTTCAAGTATTTTCCATCAGTGTTATTAATTATGGTGAGAGGATTTCTCAAACTTTCCGATTTTCTTAAGGAAAAACCTTCCGACCGATTTTCAGAGAAACAATACCAACCTATTCTGGTATGACAGAAATATGTAGAAAAAGTTTCAAGTCGATAGGTATTTTTTCCTGACCTGTATGCCGTGCATAAAATTACAAAAAAAAAAAAAAAAACCAAGCACATTTTTTTTTTGGTATGTGAAATGGAATCTTCGCTACGCTCATGTAATAATATTTCGCACCATTGAATGAATGCATGAATAACACAATAATATAATGAAAATTAATAAAATTAAACAATTACATAATATTGAGTACAAAATTTGGTATCAAAACCACCCAATAAATTTAGAAGTTTTTATTTAATAGTGACAAAAATTGCTTCTTTCATTTGCTGGTGATATAATGACTAATGTAAAGTAATCACCACCTATATTATAATTTTTCCAATTTACCAATTTTTATTTTTCATTTTCATTGAAAACGAAATTTTTTCACTTTCCATTTGACAAAGTGTATTATTTCTACTGCGTTATCATTCTTAAATTTCAATATCAATGTACTTATTGATGTAATGAATAAACTTTATTATTACCGGAAAAATAAAATCAAACAAAATTGGAAATAAATCGTAATAGTAACCAGAAGTAATCAAATGATGTGCTCTCAAATGCAATATGGTTTCTGAAATGTAGCCTAAAATGATAAGACTTTTTAATAGGCTTCTGTCAAGTGACGTCACTCATTGTTGAAAGAGACTGACAACAATGTGCACCAGTTGGAATTGGCCAATCAGAATGTTTGATAGTCCACCAGTTCGCTGTATTGCTATGGTAACTATTGTTTGTCATTTGTTTCATGACAGAAGCCTATAGATGGCATTGTTGCAATTAGCAAGTGCTCCTTTTGTACTGATTTACAATCTGAGACTGTTCTTCAGTTAAGGTCTTTGACCTAAGAGGTCTTTGAGTCTTTGAGTTAAGGAAAATTAAGGTCTTTGGAAAGGAATATCTGGGAAAAAGACAAAAGAAAATTCGAAGAATGGGAAAATGTCTGTTCTGACGTTTTTTCCCAACACAACTGTTCGAATAGTTATTATCTGAACTTATTTTATTAGTTTACTATCTTCACACCATAATAGCATTAACCACAATTACCCACTTGTGACGTCAAATATCAGAGCCACATTGAATTTTAAGATTCTTCAATGTGAATTTTAATGGCACTGTTTTCGGACATTTTCTTGTCCGAATTTGTCTAAAAATAGAATTGTGGTTAATGCTATTCAAAGTAATATATATATAAAGGTCTTTGCCATAATTGATCATTTTCCATGGTGTAGTAAGATCGCCCTTGTGGTACCCCTTCCAAACGATCCTACCTTTCATCCTATGCCTTGATAGCCAACATGGATACTTTTCAGTTTTAATTTCAATCTACGCAAAACGAATAAAATTTATAACAGATTTAATAAAATGGCGGCCAGAAAAAGTTGAAAAAAGTAACAATGGACTAAAAATGACATTGAAAATACGCCAATCATTCGAAACCTGTCGACGAAATTGAAACACGTGCTTTTGAAAGGCTCTATTCACCAGAAAAAGTTGTCAAGTCAAGTTGACAAGTGAAACCAGAGAAAGATACGAAATGAAGTGACTCGCATATCTCAACAATATCCTCAATTGAAAATGTCACTTTGTTGATATTTTATTTGCAACCTTTTGTCGGCCATATTGCACTTAGTGTCGAATTATAAAACAATGACTTTCCATCAAGTATTATGTCAGCTGCGTATTCATCGGTCTACCGCTCAATGTCACCACATGTGGGCGTTGTTGTTGTTGTTTGTTGCCGCGGCCTAGAATGACCGAAACGACCCAATATAACTAATTTAATGAACCTAACCTATCCAAACTAACCTGCACTAAACTAACCTAACCAAACAAATAAATCTACGTCCGGTTCGACCAACGGCCACTTCGGAAAAGTTTTAAATATAAAAAAAAGAACGTTCGAGTACCTCCAACAATGGCATCTAGTTAATGAGTTGTCCAAGAGAAGCCGCCAGGTGTGCGCTGTGGGCGATTAATCGATAAAACAGGTGTACCGTGAAGGCGGGCTGCGCAGTTTACACCTGGCCCACGGGGAAGAAGTGCTTGGCCTACAGTGCGACGAGAAAACAACTCAATTAGACATTATTTCACTAGAAAAACACGTATGATTCAACAATTAATACATCCTCAAAGTGTTGCCATTGTTGATTGTGATATTTTAATAATGGAAGATCGATTCTGATTGGTGGATATCAAGATTGGAGCTCATTTCGGACATCCCCCCCCCCAGCGGTCAAAGGTAGGCCTAAATTATTAATGAGTTTAGATTATGTAGGTAGACGCTGCGACGATTGTGGAGAGACAGGGAATGAAAGCAGCGCAAAGAATTAGGGATTGTTGGGAGAGATTGGATGGAATGTTTTGTTTGTTTATAATTTGAATTGGAAAATTTGTGGGAATTGCCGCCTAAAATGTGAGATGCGAAATTGACGCAGTGATGAAGAAAGAGGCGAGAAGATTAACAATGCCGAGAATTGAACATTTTGACTGTGACGATTAATACAAATATTTATTCGAGGTAACAATCACAATAATGATTGTTGAAATTAATAAATATATACAAAATAAAAATGAATAGAAATTCAGAATAATAAAAGTGATGAATGAAAAATAAAATGGATACATAATTGACATAGTTACAAGATTTGAATATATTTTTGGCGACTTTTAGTAGTAGGTCTAGGCCTACCCTATGCGTATAGTATAGTAGTAGTGTGCTTTATTCTCCTTTTACTTACATTTATACATTATTCAAAATGATAAAATGATAAATAAAAACGCGTACAAACTTCCACCATGCTAAACTAAAATTATATATTCATTTTCTGTAAATGAAATGAATAAATGAATTATGGCCAAAGTGTGGCAATGTACGAGTTGGATGTTCTCGGTTCGAATCTCCGTTATGGTAATTTTATTTCAACCCTTGCGCAATATAATTTGCTTCTGTTCATTCTGATATGAATGATTTAGGCCTACTAATATCTCTTCTGAATTGAATGTCGCGTTTCATTTACACAGCCTTGTCCGAAATCAAGTGATTATTTGCGTGCGAAGATGAATTATTGGCAACAAATAATTCATCTTTGTCTTCTGCAGAAAATCGCACCTCTTATAACTATTTATTTTTCTATTGATTGCTAGATTGAAGACACATCAACAGCATAGGCTATTTTTATTATTTTTATTTTTTTTATATTGGGTTTAACGACGCTCTATAATGATGACTAAGATCTATTGGCGTCGAATGGATGATTAATGAGATGATGGGATGGTGAGATGGAAGGTTTCTTAGGTAATGGGAAGGAAGCGGTCGTGGCCTATATTGTGGGAACCATCCTGGCATTAGCCTAGACTACAGAGGGAAACCACGAAAAACCCCTGTAAAGATGGACGGTAGCGGGGATCAAACCAGGTCCGATAAGCCCCTTCACCTCCCAGATCACATGAAGCGAGTGCGTTAACCACTCAGCTACATGTGCCGATCAAACCCATATGTCACATGATCGAGTCGACTTTATTCCGGTATACGCTCATCAGGCGACCCGTTGAAAACATCGCCATCTTCTTTGGTCTTAGAAGTTTTGAGGGTGAAAAAAATTAAATATCGTATCGATTTAGAGCTGAAAAGTGGTTCGAATCAATAATTCGTAATATTCTTATTTGAAAACAATCTGATTTTATAATCGTGTATGAATATTTGCCAATATTTAACAATACTCCCTGATAGTCTGGGCCAATTACCAGTATTTCTGTATCACCATTGTTGTTAGCACAGAGTCCTAGCCCTGTTCTTGAGGTGGGCTGTGGAATGTGTCACGTTTTTGCGTTCTAAGGGACCGTGACTCTGTTATTATTTCGTGTTGTCATGGTATTCAGCTCTTCTAGTGAAGACTATCCAATCAAAATTCTAGTCTCTTGGAGCTAGCTAGCCCCAGGACGTTATTTAAAAGGTGGCAGTCGCTGTATAGGGTCCTGTATTATTCCACCATCACTTCCTTCAGCAAATGTTTTCCTGAAGGTGAACTTTTCCTTTCTAGTGACGTCAAAAACGTCCTTTTACAATCCATCCCCCCAAAATACAAACTCCTTATCAAGGTACTTGTATACCTTGCACTCAAAAATCTACAATTTTGATATTTTTACACTTTCTTCTTTTGATTCACGTTGGTCTTGATTCAATTAGATGTGACATTTTTTTTTTTTTAATAATTCCAATTCCAATTGTTGAAAACAGACAAGACTTGTGACAAGAGATCTCAGTTTCCATCAACAATAGAATGCTAATTTTAGTCTTAATTTGTTCGCAAGACATCACAAAGTGAAAGTTTGAAGGATTTTAGTACTGTGACAACTAGAGTATTTTATTTGAATTTTTACATTTCTGTTGTTGTTTTTTCTTGTAATTTTTAAGCAAAAATAATTTGAGATGTTGAATTAAAAATCACCCATTACACTGATTGCAATTATCCTTCATACTATCATGCTCTTGTCATCAAGGAATTCAACAACAGCAAAATAAGCCTTCTATATCAATATCAAGTACATAAATTATTGTTACAAGTTTATGAAAGCGTAGTAAATCAGAATTCTAATATAATCAGGCTTGAAGTTGAGGCTACTTTGAAACACTATCTCATTCCTTATATGAGGAGTAATGGAATTAGGCACTCGAACCTGTTACCAAGTGATACACATTATTTATTTACAAAAAAATATATATTCGATTTGAAAGAGGTTTGCATGTTTAAAAAATAGACAAAACGAATTAATTGATTATTGGAAAAAAAGAAGGGAAGTGCATTTTGAAGGTGCCTTAAGAGTGCCTGCACGGTGCTTATAAAAATGAAGAAATTCATCTTTATTACTATTTTTTCCTATATTCACAAACCAGTGTGGGCCTGATTGATTTAGGAGTTTACCGCCACTAAGATAATTACTGTATGCTCTTTAATCAATATGACATCCTCTTTTTGTGCAATCAAGCAGTTTTAAGGGGACATTGTAAGCCCCATCCCTTCCATGTTAAAAAACAAATTTTATGTACCTTTATCTCAGAAACTACTCTACCTAGGATACTCATTTTTTTATACATGCACCTTGATAGTATTTGTACACACTCACAGGATTTTATAAACATATTGCAACAATGCTGACAACAATGCAATTTTCAACAATGCTCCAAAATTTGCTACATTTTTCAACTTGTTTTATTTCTTTTCAATACCATGTATTTGTTGCAGAGTTAAAAAAATCCTGTCCACATATGTAGTATATATGTACAAACATACAGCATAAATTTCAAGGGTCTAGCTCCAACAGTTTTTGAGAAAAAGGTACATTAGTGAGAAAATATTGAATTTCAAGATAAATGCACTTGAAAATGATGTTTCTTGGATTTATTCCAAAACAACAATAGAATCCGGCATGCTATGATATTGAGATGTTTTCATGCATTACTAAATATTTAATTGTAATCAAACTATTTGGGTCTTCAAAACGAATCTTTCTATGATCAGTTGAGAATGGACCAAATTATTTTAAAATATATAAAAAAAATATACGTCAAATTTGTTTACGTCAATTGATACCAAAATGTGATGACATTCATTGACGTATTATCTTAAAACTGATTGAATTCACTCGCTTCAAGCCAACAATAATCATCATCAACAACGTATCGACCAATGAGAGAACAAAGGAGATTCTACGATTCGACTCACCCCTTTAGTACGACTTATCGATCTCTTCTAGGCACATTTATTCTTTGTCCATCTTCCATCCACTTCCGTCCAATGATCTCTCATTCCCTCCCTCCCACACCACACATTCACACCAGAGGCCTGTTCACAAGACTTCCTTCCCGACACCCAAGAAACCTTCGTCTCATCAGTAATGCATTCGACGCCAATAGATCTTAGTCATCATTACAGTGCGTCGTTAAAAGCCCGGTATAATAAACTAGTAAAGCGCGGGATTCGCGTGGTGAGATGAGCTCAGAAGTATAGAAATGTACAATGAAAAATAATTTGTCAGCTCAGTCTACATCTACAGACATTGGATCACTTCAAACGTTCAAAAACCCTACCGGAATCAATTATGTCACGCCCTCCCTGTTCATTCATAACTGATTTCAATCGTTTTAATTTAATTGATGACACTTGTTGGTATATATTCAATTAATTGGCTTTGTTTGGAGTGAAAGTACGTTTTGAATGCGTTTTCTTCGTTATTTCTCATCCGATTGTTGTAAAAATCTCTGAAAAGGTGTTTAATAGTATCTTCATATTCGGTGTGAATTTGAGAGCTTTTGAAGAATTCTTATTTTTCAAGTATTTTCCCTTCGGGTTATTCTTATGAGGATTTTTCAAACTTTCCGAATTTTTTCGGGAAAAACCTTCCGACCGATTTCTTTGAAAAACAATCCCAGCCTGTTCTAGTATGACAGAAATATGTAGAAAAAGTTTCAAGTCGATAAGTATTTTTTCCCGACCTGTAGGCTTATGCCGCGCACAAAAGTACAAAAAAAAAACATAAAAACGTAACCCATTTTTTTTTGGTATGTGACATGGAATCTTCGTCACGCTCATCTATAAGACAAATCAGCAGTCTATTAGCTCTTTTTATTAGTCAATTAGCTTAGACCCCATATTACCAATGATAAAAATGTGTTAATTAAGCTAATTTTAATTATCCGTAAAACGGGACCTTAGAATGTTTGTGGCAATAGTTTAGTTAGTTTTCGCTTAATTTCTGTTAGGTTGATTAAGTTGATTAGATTGGGTTGATTCGGGTTGGTTCAGTCTGAGCACAACAACAACAACAACAACAACAACAACAACAACAACAACAACAACAACAACATCTGAATGTGGTGACATGAACCGATGGTCAAGTACAATGGAAACTTACTGATTATTATATTCGCTCATAAAAAGACGCCAGCAAAAACTGTATAGTTAATTTGGGGGGTAAAAATCTTACTCTCCTCCTTGAATGAATGAATGAATGAATGAATATTAGGGTTTTAAGGCGCATCGACAGCGAGGTCATTTAGCGCCTGTTCACTCCGTGAACGCAAATTGACGGCTAATTTCTGATGTGAATGGGCCTCAGTCCTTCCATCGATCACAAAACCTGTTGCATTTTCTCGAATGCGATCCGAAAGAGACGCCGTCATTATCGAAACCCTGAGTTACTTCTTCACATGCGATGCGATCATTTACAACTCATCTTACACACACATATATATATATATATATATATATATATATATATATATATATATATATATATATATACATATATATATATATATATATATATATATATATATATATATATATATATTTATATATATATATATATATATTTATAAATATATATATATATATATATATATATATATATATATATATATATGTATATATATATATAAATATATGTATATATATATATATATATATATATATATATATATATATATATATATATATATATATATATATATATATATATGAATATATAAATATATAAATATATATATATATATATATATATATATATATATATATATATATATATATATATATATATATATATATATATATATGTATATATATATATATATGTGTTATATGTGTGTGTGTGTGTAGCCACATGTAATAGAATGCAATGAAGGGCGTATTAACGTGTGTAAACGTGTCTTCCTGTGCGAAACGTCGGAAAGACGTGCGCGCGGTGTGGACTACGTATATAGTAAACGATTCCTTGTCCGAATCTATGAAATAAGCCTCCTTTTTACCGCCGCGCTAATTGACCTCCGACACGCGATCCTCGTCTTAGCGGTTTCAGGGTAAAAACTGCATTCATCATGGTTAGAGTCTGCGTGTTGGACTGGTTGGCGGGGGGGGGGGGGGGGGGGGGGGGTAATTGTGGCGGTTATTGTTGAGTAATACGCAGATTAATTGTTATTTTGTTTGATTGTCAACTGTGGGAAAACGCAATAGATGCGTTGTTGGATTAAACTGACTTGATAGGTGCTAAAAGTGTTTATAAAAAATAGCATCCATCATACATACCACCTCATCTAATACCGTATATAATTTCACGCATCTTATAACTTGAATTGACTGTCCATATGACTTTTAAAATTATATTAATCTTTGTTGTAGTATTTTTTATCTTGATTGGCTTGCCGATGCTTATTATTGATTAAGAATAGCATTCACCGTAAATTTACATTTTGATATCATTTTTATAATGATTATGTATTTTAATAAAATTGTGTATGAATTATTTTTATGATTCCAATTTTACAATTTTTCAAGTATTTCGCACATTTTTAGAAATCCATTGCTTCAAAACACTTTTCACTTGCGATATTCAATGATGACATTTTTTTTTGAATAGTTTTGTACAATGTTAAATAGTGTTGTACGCTAATAAAATAACCACAAAGCCTGAAACAGGCTTGTCTGTGGGTGTACACAAATTACAAAGTACATGTACAGTACATGTGAGACATACAAATTATATAGAGTAAAATATTAGAAAAAGTATCATGAATGGTAATTTTTTTTCTATTTTCATCCAATTACAAGACATTTCTCACTCTTGAGTGTCCACAAAACCCATTGAGGGTTCAACTGTGGAATAAACTAATAATACTCTCTAGGATATGATACAATAAAAATGAATGAATATAAACACAGTACAATACAAATACAACACAAGTAAACACGCTAAAAATATACAATTTTTTTTTTATTGAACGAAAGAACATAGAACATACATATATAAATAAAATTGTTCTCTTTTCCACAAATCCTGGGAATGCTTATCTGTGGGTTGAAAATAACAAAAAACATATAATATATCTGAAGTTCAGACTAAGATGTAAGAAAAGGATACGTTTAGTGCCAAAAAGTAAGGTGCTTAGATTTGAAGTGATCTAAGAGAGTAATTTAGAGTATAGAAAAGCATATTCAAGGTCAGAACAAAACAAAACGAAAATAATTACATGTCTAAAACCAAAATTAAATAGATGACAATTTGAAAATAAACTTCAATCTGAAGATGTATTCGTAAATTGAACTGAACTGAGAATAAACAAAATATTGACGAGGTGGAAAAAAAGTATCCTGATTGAGTGAATCTAAATGAAGAGAAAAAACGAATGAAAACATTCCTGAATAAAATTGAACCTAGAAACAGGTCTTATAGCTCTCCAATAATTAGAATAGTTGAACAAAAATACAATTACTATTAAATTAATAACTTACCACAAACGGGACAAATAGGAAAACAAAATTAGTAGGCCTATATGAATACAAAACAAGATGATTGGAGTAAATACAACAGATGAACTTGGATTCCAAGTAGAGGCCCTATATAACATAAAATGGCGGAAAAAAGGCATATGAAATGGACTCAAGATTTAGATCGTTCAATATATGATTTTTGAAAATTTTAAATGCTAAAAAAAGAAATTAGAGAAAAATGAAGAAACTTCAATTGTTTTCAAATAGTCACAGAAGACAATATAAGAAATTGAAGAGAATCGTACTTAAGTAATCAAACATCAACAATCAAACAATCAATCATATGAAAATAATAATAATATAATATAATAATATAATAATATATAATATATTAATATAATAATATATAATATATATATATATATATATATATATATATATGTATATATATATATATATATATATATATATATATATATATATATATATATATATATATATATTTATATATATATATATATATATAATATATATATATATATATATATATATATATATATATATATATATATATATATATATATACATATATATATATATATATATATATATATATATATATATATATATATATATATATATATATATATATATATATATATATATATATATATATATATATATATATATATATATATATATATATAAATATATAAAGGCTTATCTGTGGTATAAGTACAGAAAAATACAATGTACAAAAGGTATGAATTATGGTAAAAAAAATGTTATAAGCAATAAACAATAATTTATATTTGGATATATAAAGTGAATAGTTATCTATTCTAATGACCGAAAACCAAGGTCCACACAATATTCGAAAGTCAACAATGAAACTTGGAGCAATAAAACATGATACTTATAATTAGAAGAGTAATTACAACGAAAATAAATGTTTTATAATTTTTGGAAAAGAACAAGACAATTATTGTCATTTGATGATATTAATAATAGTAGGGGCCTAGTTGTTTATTATTATCATCATTTATTCACATAAAACATAAGGTTCACTTGTCCACAAAGCCTAGCACAAGGCTTATCTGTGGATTATACATAGAATAATGAAACGGAGAAAGAAAACACTACATTTGTATATGAAAAATAACATTGCGCTTAATTAAATTAGAAAGATAGAATAATGGGGAAAAAATAGGATAATGGTGGATACGAATAATACACATTAAGTGACAAAAAAATCAATTTGCAGAGTAAAATAATTACAGAGTACCACTCAAGGAGTCTAAAAGCCAGTACTTAATTTCTTTTTTGACAGAACATAAGTTTTGAAGTTTCAATAGATGTTGAGGAACAGAATTAAAAATGAATGGAATAGCGTACATCAACCGCCTTTTACCATGCTTATTATTATAGCGGGGAATTACATAGCTAATTAAGTTATTAATAATAATAATAATAATAATAATATAATAAGATCTTTACTTGTGCGATGGTGTTAAGTCAATGGCTTCTCTTCCACCAAACCGCTTAAATTCTAAATACATAAATTGTACAATTATAATTTCTCAGAACCAAGTGTATATAGGGTAGAGGGATACAATAATATATATAGGGTGTCACAATATCGATCTGTCATTTGCCTATCCATGTCTGTAATTGATGCGCTCGAAGATTACCCAGACAATGTGAGTGCTAGGTATCGCTTTAAGCAGGTTGCATGCACGGCGGTCCCAGTGCGTGTCGACAGAGTGCGTGGGACCAATTGCCGTAATCGACACTAATTTCGGGGCAGATTGAAGACTCTAAGTGCTTATTATAGAGGGTCATCGCCGAGTGGGGGAAGGGGGGAAGGGGGGAAGGGGGGGGGGGGACGATGCAATTTAATAAACGAAACGAAACATAAAATTAATATTTAAATAAATGAAATTTTGGTATTATTTCATGACTTCCTGCTTGTCCTATATCGCTTGGCCTGCCATCTACGTAACAAACTGTCGGACTTCAAACACCTCTCTAAGTGCTAGATGAACGTGGTTGATTGTTGGTCGCTCGTTGTTGTTATCTGTTCGTTGTTTTGGGGGGAGGCGGGGGGGGGGGGGGGGAGGGAGGGGGGGAGGGATGAAAGCATTTGGACAGAATTTTTCCCTGTCCTGCTGTAATTTTTTTTTAGTTTTTATTATCAAACAAGATACATATATGTTCACATTCTATTGACGATAGTTCTATATTATTATTATTATTATTATTATTATTATTATTTATTTTTTATTTTATTTTTATATTGGGTGTTAACGACGCACTGTACTGATGGCTACGATCTTTTGGCGTCGGTGGATGATGAATGAGATGATGGGATGATGAGATGAAAGGTTATTTTATCAGATGTTTTGGATGGTGGGAAGGAGTCGGTCGTGGCCTGTTAATGAACCATCCCAGTATAGAACGACAGAGAGAAACCACGAAAAACCCCTGTCAGGATGGTCGACCATGGCGGGAATCGAACCACGATCTCCCGAATGCCGGTTCAGTGTCTTACCACTCGGCCACGCGTCTCGGTACCATATACATATACATATCGGTATCTAACGTTATTTTTGAGGAATGTTTTGAGGAAACCTTGACGTGGTGTGGAGGCTTGCATGGCCCCGCGATCTCCAGACCTGTCGTCGGGAGCAGTTGATTTGCTCCCAGCAGGTCCCTCATGGCGATAAGTTCGGACCGTCTCGGTGGAGTGGGACTCCCTGGCAGCCTTCAGGTGACCCGAGTGTATGGAGGGAATGCTGAGCCTTGCATTTCTCATCTCATTTCTCTCTTCACCTATCTTCTACTCTATTCTCATCTCCTAACGGATCTCCTTCATGCCGCTCCCACCGCATGCTTGAAACATCTGCACTCATGGACAAGCATGGCACAGAACACGGACATGACCTCGCTGTCGATCCGCCTCTAAACCCAACATTAACCAACTAATTGATTCATCAATCAATTCATTCATTCATTCATTCATTCATTCATTCCGCGACAGACCACAACTAAACCGATGTCCTGTCCTCCCTATCCTGTCCCCCTGTCCCCCTGTCTTCCTGTCCTGTCAGCTGGTTGCGATGTCCTGGGATAATATTGATCTCCGATAACACTGACGGATGATAGCCACTGGTCACTTCTGTACGTGACGTCACAGCGGGCTGAATTCACAGAAAATCAATTCCCCAGCGGCTCTCACCTGTCCCCCCCTCCCCTCCCCCCTCATGCTCTCTCTCCCCTCTCCCTGCCTTCCTCGCGCCCACTCTGTGTCCAGGTGCGAAATATTCACCTCTCTCTCTCTCTTTTCTCTCTCTCTTCTCTCTCTTTTCTCTCTCTCTTTCTGTCTCCCTCCCTTCTCTCTCTCTCTCTCTCTTTTCTCTCTCTCTCTTTCTGTCTCCCTCCCTTCTCTCTCTCTCTCTCTCTTTTCTCTCTCATCTTTCTATCTCTAACTTTTCTCTCTCTCTCTCTCTCTCTCTCTCTCTCTTTCTCTCTCTCTCTTTTCTCTCTCTCTCTCTTTCTCCCCTCTCTCTCTCTCTCTCTCTCTCTCTTCCCCCCCACACCTCCACCCTAAATGTATGACATGCGAATTATTGCCGGGTGAAATAAGTGGAACTCTAACTCAGTCTGACCAATCTGTCAATGTACAAATTCATGTTTTTTCCATCGTAATAAAGTCGAGTTTATTTATCTTGTTTTGTTGGCAATGGAATGCAATATTAGCAGAGCCATTTGGATCGCAACTGCATTGGTTTGCGATTATATTTCGTCCAATGGGCCTTTATTCCCCATGAAGCAGGTGAAGCAATATTATTAGATGGACAATTCTGAAGACCTTATGACATTTCAAGGTATCTTTCGTCCATAGCCTTAATTGGGTTGTGACTTGTGATTTTGTATCAAGTTTTGATGTTATTAAAAATATATATAAAATAAGGGTCAGTTTTGTGAACTTTTAATTTAGTTATCACTCTTACTCCTTAACTAATAATTAGCTGAATAAAACTTCATTTGAGAGTTCCTTTAACATACTTACACGAAAGACAGTTTGTGAATCTAATGTAAATAAATGATAAAAAAAATAATAATATATAAAAAAAGGAAGACTGATAAATTAATTAAAATTTCTGAAATAATAATTTCTAGTTTTCTTCGAAATTATTGAAATGAATATCGTCATTATACGTAAGAATCTAGTTTCAGGGTTTTGAGGTCCTTTAAATTTCCTCAATTTAGCTTCATTTCCTGATTTATTTTCTAACTTCTGAGTGCTGATGAATCTCGGAAAGACTTGTAAGAAGTAGAAAAAAATCAGAGATAAATTCTTTTTTTTTTTTAATAATAATGGTTGTTTATTTTTTCACTCATATACATTAGAACAAATCAAGTCCACATTTTCCACAATCCACAAAGCCTAAAACAAGGCTTATCTGTGGATTAAACAGAAATTAACAATGAAGAATAAAACACCATAACTGCGTATATATATAAATAACATTATGCATAATTTAGAAAATTAGAATATTAGAAAAAAATAGAATATTGATGGATACGAATTATACGTTAATTAAATAATAAATATATATATTTTTTAATAACATCGAAACTTGATACAAAATCATTGTTCCCCAATCAAGGCTATGGATGAAAAGTAGGATCGTTTGGACGGGGCACCACAAGGGCGATCTTACCGCCCCCTTTTTGATTATTGTGATTATTTTGATTATTTTAAATCTTGGCTAAATCTTGGTACTAATTTTAAAATTAATGCTTAGATTTTAATTTTAGTGCGCGAATGCGTAACAAAAGCGCAGGTAAAGATGAAATATATTTACAATACAATAATAATAAAAAAATTTAATGACGTTTTTCCACATTCCCATTTGACGTACTTGTCAGCAGAAAAATCGATTCCAGCAAATGTTGAAATGATGTCGTGATTACGTCATAGATTATATCTCGACCAATCAGAAGAGCTGTGGGATTTGAATCTGTTTTGCGGCAGACAAGATTATTATTATTATTATTATTATTATTATTATTATTATTAACTCTTGCAGTTGCACATAAATGCGCGGTGGCAAGTTCCCTATCAATCCTATCCTATCGCCTCCCTAACCTTCTGACGGAATAGCTTCAACCCTATTTCATCCTCAAGTATACTTCTACTAAGCCCATTCCAATCCCTACCTGTCCTATTCAAGAAAGAGAACTTACCGACATCTAATCTAGCCCCCTTTATAACTACTGCTCTATGATGACTTCGCCTACCCCCATACCCTGACTCATTCCTTTCAATCAACCTATTCAACTCTCCCCAGCCCCCTTCTCCTTCCATTACCCTGAAGAAATTACAGATCCGATCCTCCTTTCTCCGTATTTCCAATTCCCGCCATCCCAAGTCTCGGATCATCTCAGATGGACTCTCCAATATTGGTAGATCATTGTTAAGAAATATTCAGCAGAAAGAAAATCTCTCTACATAGGCTTATTAGAAGTGTTTTTAAAGGGGATGAAATTAAGCTGAAGTTATTCCGTCAGAAGGTTAGGGAGGTGGTGGGATAGGGGTAGTTAGGGAACTTGCCACCGCGCATTTATGTGCAATTGCAAGACTTACAATAATAATAATAATAATGAAAAATCAGAAGAAATTGTTATAATTTCTAGAAAATCGAATCCATAATAAAATATATTTGTCTCGAATTTTATTTCAAAATGTGATGGTTATACAAATTTAAATACAAAAAGTTCCATTGTATAGTAAAATGAGTAAAATGATCTCACTACTTTTTTTTACTAATTTCAAGAATTTTTAAGAATTTGATGAATTCGAAGCATAGAAGAAATATTCTTATTCATATTTTTTATCTAGGACCTATTAAAGTTGCAGACATCATAATATGAAATACCAAATAAATACTTGCACAAAGAATTGTATACTTATACATTTTTTATGTAAGATTGAGGGTGGTAAGATCGCCCTTGTGGTGCCCCGTCCAAACGATCCTACCTTTCATCCATAGCCTTAATTGGGGAACAATGATTTTGTATCAAGTTTCGAAATTATTGAATTTTTTTTTTCTACAACTTGATTGTCGACATATTCTATAATAACATGTAGACCTACTGTCACATGTTTGAGTGATTTTAAAATTCAAAAATGTTTTGATAAAAGTCCAATTAGTACAAGCATCAGAATGTATTTATAATCACCTTCCTAAAAACCTTAAGCTCGTCAAAAGAGAGGATAATTTTAAATTATGTCAAAACAACTACTTATTAAATGAATGTTTCAACTCCATTGTAAAGAATTTTGAAGACAAAAATCAACTTCCATAAATCTATAAATAAATCTATAAATAAATAAATCCATAGATAAAAAAATTATTAAATAGGCCTATAATAAAATTTGATTTATAAAATTCATATAAATAAATCTATGAGTCATCTGAATACTTTCTCTTTCATCATTGTGTATATTATTTGTATCAATATTCAATAATATAAATATTTTGCCTGCATTTTTTGATATTACTGTACTTGCTGATCATCAAGAATGAAAAACAATTATCACCATTTTTACAGGTTAAATAATATATTAATTATTGGACGAGCTTTAGCGAGGATTCAATTTGAGATACTGAAAAAAATTGGTGTTCGTTTTAATGTTTTTATTTTTATTTATTTATTTATTTTTATTTTTTTTCATGTTTTTTTGTCGGTTCTCCACAGGAAAAAAAATCAAATTTTGTGTGAAGTTGAATTACATTCTGATACACATTGCTGGAAATTCTCAGCTTGATCGGGTCAGCCATTTTGAAGAGAAACCATAAAATGTGATAAATTGGGACCACTCGAAGCAGTTTTTACCCATTTCTAACTTAAATGTCACCCAATTGGCGAATCTAGGCAAAAGTTTGACAAAAAAGTCGACATACTATTACAATACGCTCGTCTAACAACGCATATATGGCGTTTTCCTAGTGATTAGGCCATCATTATTATTTTTTAAAAAGTTGATGAACATATAAAATAAATGGATAATAATATAAGTAATTATAATCTTTGATGTTTCAAATGTTTATTTATCAATATATAAGTGTCTACTTTTATGTTCACAATAATAAGCCACAAAGCCCCTTCGAAGGTTTATCTGTGGTTTGTAGATAGACAGTATAACCAGAGTCGATAAAGCAGTTCTACCTCCTGTAGAACTGCTTTATCGACTCTGGTATAACTTTGGGAAAAATAGTACAGACACAAAATATTCACCACCTGAAAAGATGGTATTGGTATTTAAGACACACACAAATTGTATTATGTTGATAATATAAATATTCAAATATATTTTGATAATAATAATAATTAATAATATAATAATAATAATGAAAATTTGATTTCAACGGAATCATAAGACGTCCCCATTATTCATAGTACAAAAAGTTCTCGTGAGGGGGTATCCACAGACATCATCTTTACAATTTTCAATTCTTTTTGTAATAATTAATTTTTTTTTTGTATTTTCATTTCCTCTAAGAACCTCAAATATTTTTAATTTCATTAATTTTCTTCAGTTATATTCTCAATTTTCATTATTAGTTCATTTTTTTAAGCATAATGTTATTATTACTTATTTCAATTTTCAATTTTTTACTTTTCTCACTTATTTCATTATATTTCATTTCTTCATATATTAATATCAAAAATTGTATTTTGAATTGATTATTATCCTGTGAACTTTTTATAAGCCAGGGACCCATAAAGGTTATTCATATATATTTATCCTTAGCCTTAATTGGGGAACAATGATTTTGTATCAAGTTTCGATGTTATTAAAAAAAAAAAAAATATATATATGATCATAAAAGTTTAACAGTGCAAGATAAAAAAATCAAGAAATAACTTACATACAAATAAACATGCAGAAAATACTTGTCGACAATGCTATTGTGTCAAATTTTATAATAGAAAAGGTAGACAGATGACTTGAATGTTACAGCAACACTCGATATTTCTGTCATTTATTTTTATCTCACCGCGTATTTATTTATATTGTGTTTAACGACGCACTGTACTGATGGCTACGATCTATTGGCATTGGTGAATGGTATATGAGATGGTGAGATGATGAGATGAAAGGTTATTTCATCAGGTGTTTTGGATGGTGGGAAGGAGTCGGTCATGGCCTGTTGTTGAGGAACCATCCCAGTATCAACCTGAACGACAGAGGGAAACCTCTGGCAGGATGGTAGACCATGGCAGGAATCGTCTCCTGAATGACGTTGCAGTGTATTAACCACTCGGCCACTTGTCTCAGTACATACTTGAGAAGTGTATGAAATAATATCATGTATCAATGTAAAATAGCAGAACTTGCTGATGAAACATAACTAATATTGGTAGATTAGTGTCAGAATTTTGCACCTATCAACTCAGATCATCTTCGTCATTATTGTTTATTTAACGACCCCACCAACAGCTAGGTTATACGGGGGTACGAACGAGCAGGGGATTATGAAGTGATGATTATTGAAAGGACGTTTACAACAAACCCATGCCTTGAGTGGGACTCGAACCCACGCCCAACGGTGACTTGAGTTTCTGAAGCGGTGCCTCAGGTGACCGAGCCACCGAGGGCGGCTAACTGATATCAAACCAATAATATCCTGATGAACGTTTTATTTCTGTTTCAGGTATGATTAGTACGATGCTAATCGAGGCCCCAAACAACTTTGAGGGCCACCAAACCACGATGACGTACTTCAACGGCTTCGTCCTACAGACCCAGCTGGACACCGGCGCGACGTCGTCCTTGCTGCGTGACCCCTCTGAGTCGCGCTGCGCGGTCGCGCTCGAGGTGTTCCAGCCGTTCGAGCTCGACGCCAACATCGCCATGACGCTGTGCGACACGGGCTGCGTCGTAGACGTCAAGGAGGCGGATCTCGTCGAGCCGTTCGATCAGCGAGAGTTCGGCGTCTCGGAAGTCGAGGTCACCAGTTCGCGGCTCGAAGCGGTAAACAGTCACTCATTAGATGAGCGTAGCGAAGATTCCATCCCACTATTATAGAGCTTGTCTGTGTTTTTTTTTTCTGTTTGTTTGTAAGCACTGCACAGGTCGCAGGGTTCGACTGATCGACATGAAACCTTTTTTGTACACGCAAACTAATCCAACTTAGAACTGTTCAGCTTTTGGAATGAATCGATTGAACCGATTTTGAGAAATATCATATCAAAATTTCGATATTTGTCCAACAATGTAGTATTTTTTATATGCGTCAAGGTGTGTAGAATACCAGAGTCGATAAAGTAGCAAGGGTAGAACTACTTTAACGACTTTTATACCTTACTCAGATATCTCGCTCATCTTACAACGCATATGCTGCGTTTGACTAGTCAGCAGTCCAAACCATCGGTCTATATGTTACAGCATGCGGACGTTGTTTTTGTTGTTGTTGTTGTTGTTGTTGTGGTGCACAGCCTACTTTCAAAAGATGTATTTTTGTCAATATGATTGATAGAGAAAAAAAAACTCGACAAAATGGAAGATTGATAAATCGATGAAAAATTAGCGTATACATTTATTTATGGAATATACTCACAAGTGCCTTTCAGCGTTTGCAAGGTTTACATTTAAATACTCACACTAACCATACTGTGTGAAGTTTAATCTGAGGTTAGCCATCGTGTACGATGTGCGAGCCAACGGGACGATATGAATGTGCTCACAGTGTGTGACAGTGTGCGTTCCAATAACTAGGCTTTATTATGTGTTGCCGCGTTGATGGATGAGCTGGAACATATCACCTTATCTTTGGATTGGTTATTATATATATATATATATACACCTTGAGATCCAAACCATTACATCACTGCCATCTTATTTTTCATTATCAATTTCTATGATAGTAAAGAAGGCTTTGTTTTAATCGTTTACATTTGAGAGGTGACACCTGTGGCTTGGATTTAATTGGTATCTTAATAGCTTTGAGTGATTTTCAAAAATTACATTATATATTTTTTTACATCAAAACGGCTGATCCGATTTGAGTGAAAGTTCGGAATAATGTGGATCATTATTATATTGAAATTCCCTGAGAATTTGAAAGGTCTCGGATGAAAATTATTTCACGAATATTTTCCTCTGAGTTATTCTAAAGGGATTTTTGAAAACCTTTAAAATGAGTTTTCTAAGAAGTGGTTCAACCGATTGCGCCTCAAAACTATACAGTATCGAATTAGATAATGACACTTGTGTATGCGAAGTTTCATCATGCAAGTTGATTTTGAATTTTCGTTCGACCTGTGGAGCGCGAACAGAAAAAAAAAAAAAAAAAAAAGGTCACTTTTTTTTTGGGTATGGTGAAATTGAGTTTTCGCTTTGCTCATCCAATCAATCATTCAATAATCACAATAATGTAAATAAAAACAAAAACAACAACACACTGTACTGTGTAAATTAAAATGTGACAATACCCATAATCTGATGATACCCGTAATCTGAGTACATCTTGTACGATGTGCTTACAGTTTGTGACAGTCTTGTGTTTTGCGCTTAGGAAGCGGAAGTGCTCGAGTCTCAGACGTCCGACGTGGACCTTACGAGCTTGAACTGGCTGCACAACTTGAACATCCTGAGCGTCCCCTCGCTGCCCACGCCCCCCATCTCGCCCGCCCCGCCCCTCAAGCACAAACCCCCGTCTCCCAGACCGCCACCCGAACCTGGTACGTACGCAACAATATTTCTACATTCGTTTTATTCTACTTTGCTTGTATTCAACATATTACAATACGCATAGGATTACATTGAGCAGAGGAGAAATAGACAGAAGACTCTTTCTAAACTAAGACATTTTTTTTTGTTGTTATCAATTTTTTACATAGATAATCCACTTAACAGTCAAATAAAATCCACAAAGTCTTCAAGGGAGACTTGACTGTGGGGAGAAGAAGAATATTATAATCTGTGTATTTTCAACTTTTATATTGATTTATGCAAGAAGGTGATTAAGAAAATGTTAACGTCTCAATTAAACATCTTATTAAAAAAAAAAAAAATATATATATATGTAATTTCAAAAACATGATTCTTGTTTCAATATGCATTTCTTTTTTCAACAATCTTATTTGAGATTAGATTAGATTAGATTAGATTAGATTTTATTGGTTTTTTATACATTCCATTATACACTGTATGTAATACAGGCTGGTCATTAAAACCAATTTCATAAACTATTGATTGATTTAAACTTAAATAATTAAACATCAATAAACAACTAGACAAATATAAAGAAAACAAGAGGAACATTTTACACAAAATTGATTTCGAAATAGTCTTTTACATCATAAAGAACTTCATTTGTTAATATTCTGTTCTTCTATGATTTGGGCATGACATAATATTAGGTGAGTGATGGTAATATCAAAAGTAATAGCAGTAGTAGTAGCTTCTTATGAAGTACTGCGTTAAGGTGGAACGTTGGGGTTTGAAAATCCTGCATTTCAAAAGGACTCTTTTTTTTGCGTAGAAATGAGTCAACACCTTTTTGAAAAAAAAAATTCAATGACAATTCTTGTTTTAATATTTGAAACATCTTGTTCAATCGATCCTGTTCAATACTCTGTTTCTCATTCTATAATATCTGAATATTTGCAGCAGTTTGACCTCTTTTGATAAGTACAATAATTGTATAAAAACAAAATTGAAAAGGCTTAGGTACCGGTATTTGAAATTCAATTCACACTTATAACAAAATAACAAATGTTATAATAAATGTAACTTATAACTTGTAACAAATGTTTTTGCATTCAGTCTCAGTGTTGGAGATAATTTGTATGAAAATTTTCTTCAATTGGCATCCATAGATGCCCACTATTGATGTTCAATGTGAATAAATAAATAAATAAATAAATGTGATATTAGGCCTATAATTAAATTACGTGTAACTTATTGTGAGAGTGATTAGTGTGAGAGTTAATTGGTTTTAAGTAATTAAAATGGGGTGGTAAGATTGCGCTTGTGGTGCCCCGTCCAAACGATCCTACCTTTCATCCATAGCCTTAATTTGGGAACAATGATTTTGTATCAAGTTTAGATGATATTAAAAAAAACACAATGTGAATGTTTCTCATGGATTGACAGTATTTAAGAGCCCGTATCTTGGACAGATTTACAGGGTGCACTCCCACCTCATATATCTCAAGAGCTACAAACGCTACGGACTTGCGGTAAAATGTAATGATTGAATAATACCCTGACAATTAGATATGCTTTATCAAAAATTGAAGAATAATTTCATTGTGGGGGAATAATTGAATCCAAGTGTGGCTAATTTGATGGTTTTAATTGCTTAATTCCCGGTTACCTAATAATAGTAGAAATAAATTACAAACGCACATCTTTGAGTTCAACTTTTCTCATCAATATTCGAGATTCTGATTTGCTTGTAATTTCACAGTTTTCCCAATTTCCTTGGCCAAAATGTGTAATGTAACTAGATTTTGTCCAAATTAAAAAATGGTAAACTCATCTACCTGGCGGTGGTTCCTGGAACTCTTTCAATATTATCCCCTTTTCACTTTTCAACCGACGAATAAATAAATAAATAAACCAAACTTTTGAACACACATCAAACTTGGGTCGAGCATTTCGAAGAGAAACATTCTCAGCTAAGAAGCGAGCTCTTAATGAGATATTTCTCTTAATGATGTGATCAGTTTGACACAACATAATCAAGACGGAAAGCCACTAAGACTGTTTATATCTCACGTTGACGCTGTAAATGTTGCGCAGAAGAGCCGTCGGTGGACTACCGCAGCTCGCTGACAAAGCCCCCGTTCTCGTACGCGCAGCTGATCTGCATGGCGATGGCGGCCAACGCTAATCGTATGACGCTCAGCGCCATCTACTCCTGGATCCGTGGCAACTTCCTGTACTACCAGCGTGCCGACCCCTCCTGGCAGAACTCCATCAGGCACAACCTCTCGCTCAACAAGAACTTCGTCAAGGTCAGTCAAACCACAGATCTATATTCCGAGGTACGTTACTCCTGCAGCCGATAGCGACATATGCTCATTCCAATCTCATAGGCCATATTGGTCATTTACAAATAGAATCCAAGCAAGGCATTCTATATTACCTCATCGAGATACGTTACTCCTGCAGCCGATAGCGACATGTGCTCGTTACAATCTCGGCGCCCATATTGGACAATCACAAATAGAATCCAAGCAAGACATTCCAAACGATCCTACTTTCCATCCTTAGCCTTAATTGGGGAACAATGATTTTGTATCAAGTTTCGATGTTATTAAAAAAAAAATATATATTATCACTTATATATGTCTAATATGTAGGAAACTTCACGGCTTGCAAAGGGGTGTGAAGCTACTGCCGAGACACAAATATGTATACGCCCTTTTTAACACTGAGGAACATATCTCGGTAATATAGATCTATGGTCAAACGTCACTCTAATACAACTATGTAGGCCTACTTAATTCGAATAATTTGAGAAAAAAATAATTCTGAAACCGATTACGGTAAATTAGAAAAAATTGAATGTGAAGCCTCAATGTACCTCTTAAGCAATGAAAGAGCCAACTAGTGGCAACGCTTGAAGTAGAGCCAGTTGTTAGTTTGTGCGTTTGAAAGTCTTATGCTGCCAATACTATTTAGCACGAATGATTGATACAGTGAAACCTCCACGCATCGTTCCTGGATCCATCATTTTCCTGCTTGTATCATTCTTTTTTTCTCACTAACTCCCATTTAATCAATGTTAAATTTTCCTGCATGAATGGTTTTATTTTCCTGGTCCCTTGAAAAACGATGGAAAGAGGTTTCACTGTATTATTGTGCGTTACAGTGAACGTATTTACTTATAATTAGACGAGCTTTAGCGAGGATTCAATTTGACATACTGAAAAAAATTGGTGTTCGTTTTTATGTTTTTTTTTTTTTTTTTTTTTTTTATGTTTTTTTGTCGGTTCTCCACAGGTCAAATGGCTACAGCTATCAACTTCAAACTTTTTTCAATAATGGTTCTTCATCTAGCTTAGATCTGTATAGTTTTGTGGCATTATCGGATGGTAACTTTTATTTTGATGAATTTTAGAAATTTCAAAAATACCCGTTAGAATAACACGGCGGAAAAACAATTAAAAAAATTTTATTTTCAAAAAAATTGAAATTTTGTGTGAAGTTGAATAACATCTTGATACACATTTATGAGAATTCTCAGCTTGATCGGATCAGCCATTTTAAAAAAAAAACATGAAATGTGCTAAATTGGTACCACTCGAAGCTGTTTTTACCCATTTATAACTAAAATGTTACCCAATTGGCGAATGTAGGCAAAAGTTTGGCAAAGAAGTCGACATACTATTAATTTCCGCTCGTCTAACAACGCTTATATAGCGTTTTCCTAGTATGATAGTACTGAAAGCATTATGTGTGGACTAATGCTGGGCTTCCATACCTGCGTTGTTCGGATTGCAAATTCGCTAAGCGGTTTGTTGAGCCACCATGATGATAAAACGACCAATCAGTGACGAAAGTTACGCGATTTCTGATTGTTGAGATTGCCTCGACTCCACCACCTTGCGAAAGCGAAACGAAAATCGCATTCATGGAAGGCCAGCATATGTTCCAAGAGATTCACACACTGTCAGATGGAGTAAAATGAGAGATAATGGGATCTTGGGGTTATGCCTTCAACCCTGTGGATAAGCGGGTCGACTATTCAAACACTACTAAAACACTCGGAGTGCAATATCAGCAATCTCGGCTGCTAGGAGGAGGTGAACGCTAAGCATTCAAATCTAAAATACCTGAATAACTCATATGAATCAAGTAAATGATTTTATAAATAAGTACCAGTAGTTATGAATGTAAAAATAATGAACTGTTGATTTGGATCCCTTTTTAGCTCAAAATTGACATTTTTGAGACAAGAAGCAAAACAACGGGAACTTTAATCTTACTATACAGTGAAACCTCTATCCATTGTTTTTCAAGGGACCAGAAAAATAAAATCATCCATCCAGGAAAATTTAACATTGGTTGTATGGGAGTGGGGTGAGAAGAAATGAATGATACAAGCAGGAAAACGATGGATCCGGGAACGATGCGTAGAGGTTTCACTGTATTCTTACCAATATAAGAAATAATCTCATGTATCATAATCTTATATCATTTTTGTAATTTTTTGTATTTAATCTCACCAACTTTTTCGTGTTCACACTAGTATTAATACGTTTAGTAACCTTACTAACAGTCATAAGTTTTTGCTAGTAGCTTCTGTCAGTAGCGCAGTAACTTATTGGCAGCCGCTTACGATCGTAGAAAGCTTCAACATATTATTCAACGAGACGTCACTCTTGTTCTGTCGAAGGTACCAAGATCAAAGGACGAACCAGGCAAAGGCGGTTTCTGGAAGTTTGACCTTGAGCTGACGGCCGACCTTGCCCGCGGCGTGAGGAAGCGCAAGAGTCCCCCGCGTCGAGTCAGACCGCGCCGATCAAAGAACTTCCCGATCCAACCGACGCCAGTCGACAAGGACGCCGCCAACGACAACATCGACATCGCCAACGACGTCAATCAGTCGCCAATCATCGTCATGGGCGACGACGATGACCTGGCGGCCATGTTCCTTGACGGAGAGAACTGGGACGAGTCTCAGCTCGAACTGCTCGACTCCATCTTGAACACGCTGTGAACGGAACGACCGTACACGCTGTGAACGGAACGTACAAGTCGTTCTTTTCAAAGTATTGATGGATATTTCTTCCTTGGCTCTTGTATCTTGAAGTAGGTGGGTCTTGTTCCATATTTTAAGAGACCGCGTACCTACGTCGTATGGAAGCGATCGCTAGCGCCGCCCAGTCGTGTTTATCAGCCTGCTTTGACCTTTCCACACAACTTTGACCAACTCATATTCTACTTGTAAATGGATCGAAGGGGCCGTACTTGAATTGCGTCGCTCGTTTGGAGCATCGTCGTTAGCGATCTTTGTATCGTAAAAATTGTGAGTCGAGGCGCTCGGAACTTATTGTTTTCTATAAACGTTGATAAATACCAATCTGTTCCAAGTAAGAATTAATCAATAACAAGCTTATCTAATTGAACAAGATATTACGATTAAAGCTTAAGAGTCCACGGGAGTCGATTCAGCGAAATATTAGTTTCTTGGTGATAACTTTTGAACAGTATGAGATATCAAAATTCTGATACGCGAGAAACACAGATAATTATAATAGCTTCAGGATAATATAAGTTATAACTATTCAAGTTATGTCGCATAACTGTCAAGCGTCGACAGCTAAACAATGTGTTGCTTTATTAGCTGTTGATGCTTCACAGTTATGCAACGTGACTTAAATAGTCATAATTTAAATCATCTTGAAGCTATTATATTTATCTGTGTTTCTCGCGTATTAGAATTTTGATATCTCATACCGTTCAAAAGTTATCACCAAGAAACTAATATTCTATCTTTCTTCTATCTTTAAAGATCCTATCTTTCATCCATAGCCTTAATTGGGGAACAATGATTTGGTATCAAGTTTTGATGTTATTAAAAAAAAAAATATATATACGTGTATTTCGCTAAATCAACTCCCGTGGACTCTTAAAGCTTGAAGCGGTGAACTCTTGCCACCGTAGCTTGAAATATACTAATGGAAATTCATTCTTTGAAGTATTTGTTTCTAAAGGAATCGGCTTGGTTGACGTTGATACAGAAATATGATGAAATACTTGTTCCGAGCCCGGTGTGCGATTAACCGCGTGATTAACCGCGTGATTAACCGCGTGATTAACCGCATGATTAACCGCGTGAATGGTTTAGTTCGTCTCGATTCAGCTCGTAAGAACAAATTGTACGTTATTGAGGTTCTGAGGTTGACCAATACTACCAGCACTGTAATAACACTTATCTTTACTGTTCCACGATTTTTATTAATACAGTGAGACCTCTAAGCATCCTTCCTGGATCTAACGTTTTCCTTCTTCTATCATTCATTTTTCTCTCACCCCACTCCCATATAATCAGTGTTAAATTTTCCTGGATGGATCATTTCCCTGCATGGATGGTTTTATTTTCCTTGTCCCTTGGAAAACGATGGATAGAGGTTTCACCGTACTAGTACTGCTACGTTTAGTAACCTTAATAACAGTCGTAAGTTTACGCTAGTAGCTTCTGTCAGTAGCTCAGTAACTTATTGGCAGCCGCTTACGAATCTAGAAAGCTCAAATCAAATCAAATCTCATCGTTATATCACTATATCGTATTGATCAATTATATAATAATATATCATATAATATATTAGGCCTATAGTAATATATTAATTAATTCATCATTATATTGATTAATATCAAATCAAATCTTACTTTTCGGTCTGCGTAGGGAGAGGTTATCTGCCGCTAGCAGATGGTAATATTTATTATTTACATTATATTGTATATATCCAGGAGTATAAGTTGTCAACAGTCATATAAAAATATAATAATACAAGCAACTTCCTATAGTTTGAAGTTATCAATTCTAATTGACCGATGTAGATCGTCCGCCCTCGTGATGTCACAAAATATAGAAACCAATCGAGCGGACAGTGAAGCAAGGTAAAATAGGGAAATAACCAATCAAGGTATCTAAAATTTCCCCTGCTTCGTATACGTCACGCCCATCTACAATGGTCAATGGATGGGAGCGAAAGATTTTCCAACGTAATTTTCGAAAGTAGAGAGAAAGTTATAAAAGATGATCTGAGAAGAATGACGTAATTCAAGTACGGCCTCGAATATATTTGTAATTCAGATAAGAATGATTGTTCTGATCGTCGTAGCGATCATCCAGCCGTCGGAGATCTGATTCGTGTAAAACCTGATTAGTATTAAACAGAAACGTATTTTCGAGTATTAGGATTGGCCGTTTGATCGCGCCGCCGCCGCGGCAACGACAAGCGTCGCGGGCTGCGTCTCACGAGCGTGACAAACTGAACGTTTACTTCCAAATAACCATTAATCAGTTAACTGTATTTTGTCGGCGAGGATTTTCCAGTTGTGATAATGATTAACGAATCCGTCCAAAATGTTGAATCACGCTTTGTCACTATTTATAATATTATAATCTTGTTGTTGGATTTTCAGTAAAAAAAAGAGCTATCGCAATAATTGTATTTAGGTTTAGTTTAATGTAAACACAACATTAGCACAAAGTCATCACGGTGACCAACGTAATAATAGTTTGTTGAATCGAAGGAGCAGAAATTAGTTTTGTTGTAGTTTATTTATTTGGTATACTTGTATCTACGAAAGAAGATGGTCTACTCATAGATATATATCACCTCACCGAGATACGTTACTCCTGCAGCCGATAGCGACATAGGCTTGGGACAATTTCGGCGGCCATATTGGACGTTTACAAATAGAATCCAAGCAAGACATTCTATATTATCACTCATATAGGCCTATTTCCAGTATGGTGGAAACTTCCTGGTTTGTAAAGCGGTATGAAGCTACTGCCGAGAAACAAATATGTACGCCTTCTCAACGTTGAGTAACGTATCTCGGTGATATATAGATCTATGGTCTACCAACATAAAAAATATAAAAATCACTGTTTTATCTGTATATCTGTGTTATTTCGCAAGCCAACAATTTTTCAGGATGCGTTATACGATTAGAAACAGAACTAGATATTTCAATACATAGTGTTGAAGGTTTGAAGCTGCATCAAGTTTCACAACATTTACAGTACGTTAGTTGATGAACATTCTTCTTTCGTAGATATTAGTATAATACATTTTAGATTTAAATACCTACATTTTATATTGTACGATATATTTGAGCGCGATGCTTCAGTCTACGAGTGTTGTATCGTGGGGATCGAGCGGGAGAGTTGGGTTAACGAGATTCGACTAGCAAGGTCGCGAGGTCAATTGGCCTTCAAGGTCGTGGTCGAAGTCACAGAGTCTCGGGAAGGACTGACGAGAGACGAGAGTTAAAGTGCTTTACTTCCTGTCCAGGCGTTAATTTGTAAAAATCAAGAAATCAGATGTTTTAAGGATGGTTCAAATAGTTTTAAGTTTTAACCTCCCTTTCCATTCATCTAAAACAAATGGCATCAAATTTGAGAGAAGCTCGGAAAGCTTCTTTGGGATTATTTCATTTATATTTTTCTCAATATTAGTGGAACTACAGTAGGCCTACTGTATTCAAAAACCTAATATTTCTGTATATTTTCTGAGAAACAATGCCAAATGAAAATATAATTGTAAATTTAACAAATACCGTACTTTACAGAAAAACACACATTTGAAATGCTAAGTCGTTGTACAATTAGATATAATTTCCGGTATTGAAAACGGAACGAGAACGAGAAGGAAAGCCGTTCCTGTATAATTACGTCAGGGAGACTCTCCTGCCTTACGACTTGTTATGACGTAGTATGCCATCTCACGCAAACCGAGTCGTCTCCGTGTCAAAGTGGGGTATTTCTTCAATAATTCATCGAGCAATTAACTTTCATTGAAAATAAAATATTCAATCAGATTTATTGATGTTCAGTTTCTGGTTATAACTTATAACGTAATATAATTAAGATATTGGGTGGTATGTTGTCTACTGGTAGAATACTGCTCTTGGCCGTTGTTGATCGCTGGAGACATGTAAAATAGTAACCAATTGCTACAAGTGAATTAATCCATGGTTTTGCGTTATATTTTACGACGCTTCAAAACATTTATGTTTGGTCATATTTTTGAAAAAGCGACAAAGTGCCATGAACGTCTGATTCCGCTATGTTTCAACGTATTGGCAATATAGACGCTTCATTTGGAATGAGAGCATTATCGATAGGTCTACAATTTCCCCCAAAATCACATCAGACAAAGTGTAAAAGGGTGAAGTAAATTGGGGAATTCGGAAAACCAAAGTGTAGTTGCAAATGTAGGCAGCAGATGAGGCGTAGATTTAACGCGCTTGTGGACACATTTTCTTCTAAGAATAACAATTGTGATGTTTCTCTCGTATGCTATTGTACGTTACACAATGGTTTACTCGTACCATACTGTCGTTATTCCACAGATTGAAGTTTTACAAAACACGATATTTCAGATAAACGGATAAACCTAGGTGCTACTAAATTTTAAATGCAATGATTTGAAAAAATAGGAACTACGTTTACATGTCTCTAATCGCAGCCTCGGTATGCAAACAGTGCAACTCCATTTTCAACGAGATATGGGTGATTGAAATTTGGTAATTGTACAGAGAATATAGATATAACAAATGTGTTTAGTCAATTATCTAATAGATGGTGCACGCTACAAGTTTCAAACTCTGGAGATAGAACAATCGAATAGTGAAGGAAAATGAAAAAAAATTAACCCCGAAAAGTCCAAAAGTGGAGTTAGAACGTTTGCATTTCGAGGCTGAGTAATGTTTGTCAATTGGTCATGACGTAGTGTTCCGCTACGAACATTCCATTTCAGTTCATTCGTTGTGCTGTGTCAACATTACCAGTATACGCTGACCAATCAATAATGTTCCATTGTTCGTCAGGTAATATAGACGGCAAGGTCAATATAGGGAGCAATAAATAATGTAGGTAGCTCAAGACAAAATAAATAGTCATGTTTTTTTCATAATTATATTTTTTTTATATACAAAGCAGCCTATAGTAAGTAGGCTATACATTGATATGGTAACATTATTAATTTAATTTGTAACTTTAATATAAGCTAGACATTTGATGGTTTGGAAGGATAAGGAAGCAGTATTTATTTGAAAGGCTTACCAGAAACATCAAGAAATAATTCAGTACAATGGGACCTCTATGCATCGTTTTCCTGCTTGTATCATCCATTTTTTCTCACCCCACTCCCATAGGCCTATAAACTATAATCAATGCTAAATTTTCCTGGATGGATGGTTTTCCTGCATGGATGGTTTCATTTTCCTGGTCCCTGGAAAAACGATGGATAGAGGTTTCACTGTAATAGACTACAGAAGGGAAAAATAAGGAATGTAGTTTTAATTAAGAATTTAAAACACTAAATTTGTGAAATTTTTCTAGTCGGTTTTGTTTTTTTCTTGATCTTCATCATTATTGATGTAACAGCGACACAATTTGAAATAGTTTATACTCCAATTCGACGTAGTTTCAGCAGACGAACGTACGAGCGAGTTTACAAATCGTTTGTAAAAAACATCTCATATCATCAATTTTAAATTTTCACCGAATTTCGTATGTATGTAAAATTCTATGATTTCCAAAAATACGAATCTTGATTATTATTTGTATACGATAAAAGTCGGTGCTCTTCTATAAGCTAATTTACCTACGACATGACTACGCACAAACAAGTCGTGCTGCATTTGAAACAAAGACGTCGCTTGCATCCATCGCTAGTAAACGTTGACGCAAATACCTTACATGTTGGTTATAAAAATTATAAATCATAGAATCACATAAAATGTCAGTAGGCCTACATGTGAAAATTATATTCAGGCCTACCTTATAGCAGACATGTCACATTTTGAAACGTTAATATTTACAAACATATCAAGGTATAGCTTCCGTCATGTTTCTAAAGTGACACAGCGTATTATACTCGGTAGGAAAAAATATGAAAGTTCGGAAAAAAGCGCTCGTGTACTTCTGCTGACATTACCTCGATACAATATTTAGCGAACGTGTTTGTAAATGTACATACTATCGTAGGTCGTAACGGTCGCTTCAATCAACAAATGATTTATAATCTAAGATAATATAGGTATTGAGGATTTTCAAGTGGCTTTACATAGTAAACAAACCGTCCACGATTCCACTGCGCAATAAACAAAGGCAATCGCTCAAAAGGATTTGATTTGAACAACAAATCAAACTAGTTTTTGGAATAGCAATAAATAGTTACATTGAATAATAAATATTACATTGTCGGTTGAAAAAATTAGTCTAAAACAAATAAGTGTAAAAAAGAGGCAATGTGCACGTATTTTAAAATGGACTGTCCACACTGGTAATTACTCAACAGAATTGTTTCTGAAATTCAAATTTGAATAAAATCTACGTATAGGCTTACTTGCCAGTTAAATCTTTTCACAGGTATATATATTACCTTACCGAGATACGTTACTCCTGCAGCGACATATGCTATATAGCGCATATTGGCATATGCCAATAGCGACATATGCTCGTTCCAATCTCGGCGACCATATTGGACATTCACAAATAGGATCCAAGCAAGGCATTCTATATTATTAAATCATTGATGTAATAATATAGAAGGGATTGCTTGGAAAATGTCTAATATGTGGGAAACTTCCCGGTTTGTAAAGCGGTGTGAAGCTACTGCCTAGACACTAATATGTACGCCTTCTTAACATTGAGTAACGTATCTTGGTAATATATATCTATATGGTTAATTCAAACGCTGATCATTTAAATTCTGCTGTAATTCAATTGTTAGTTCCGAGTTTCGACCCATAAGATTAAAGTTGAATATTTCAATATCTCAAACTTTTATAATTCTAAATGTGTATTATTGGTTCCATAAGGTTTTGAATTACAGAGTTTACTGTAGTTGAACGCAGCTAGCTCAAGTTGCAATTACTAACAACGCGATACACCACTTGGATATCGTACAAACACCCCCAAAAAACCAAATTGCAAACAAAATTTGGGTCCCGATATCAAAGTTTCAAGCAATTTTAATTATCAATTCGAATTTCAGGCCATACAGAATAACCTCCTTATTCAAACATGTTTGAATTGAATTTTCTTGTGAATTGGAATGACCAACGTGGGAACAGCTCTAACTGGTAGTTAAGAGTCATTATCACCATGGTTACTCAAGCTAATTGTCTTCACTAACTCTCAGATTAAACTAACTGGACTCGGTAATACCGAGCCTAAGTTGGTTAGTCCCATTTCAGCTGTGGTCTCGTATTGACTTCTTACAAGTCACACATTGTTGCTATAAGCGGACAACAATGTCTCATTCTGTTATCCAATCACAGCTCTAGCAATAGTTTGTTTGCCTCAAACTTATCTACTTGCCGACGTACCCAGACGAACATGCTGTCAGTCTCTCTACAGACAATTCTAGGGAACCAAATAAAATCAATTTTATATAACTTGATATGCAATTTTGTACTCAACAGTCAAATTAGCATTGACGGGAGTTAACACATACTTGTGTCAACGCAAGAATAAGGTTGTTTACCAACATAAGAAGCATAAATATCATTGTTATGTTTGTATAACTGTCGTACTTTTACGGTATCATGAACTTTTAGGACAAGATTTACGAAATGAAATGCAACTGCATCTTTCAAAAGCGTTGAATCCTTGAAGTTGCAGCGAGATTACGTAGTTACCGAGGCTTTTACGATAATTCAGTTGGTGGACAACCTTCTTCTTCCGTGGAAACAAGTTCGCCCGTACCAAATACACAAAACTAAAAATCGTTAAAATGCACATTGCCTCTTTTATTTGAAAGACAATTCGCAGCCTCGGAATGCAAGCAGTGCAACTCCATTTTCAACGAGCTGACATATGGGTGATTGAAAATTGGAAATTGTACAGAGAATATAGATATAACAAATGTGTTTAGTCAATTATCTAATAGATGGCGCACGCTACACGTTTCAAACTCTGGAGATGAAACAATCGAATAGTGAAGAAAAATAAAAAGAATTAACCCCGAAAAGTCCAAAAGTGGAGTTAGAACGTTTGCATTTCGAGGCTGCGAATTGTTAAAAAAAAATGTACAAATTATTTTCGTCATCGACGATAATTCATTGGCATATAATTGTTGTTGGTTACTAGGCCTCTATCGTTGGTTCCTAATCAGCACGGATACCAACCTACAACCTGCGATTGACTAACTGTGATCTCACTGCGAGTGTTGTGTGTTGTGTTGGCACCACTGCTCATGAAACATGTTTCTTCCGTCCATTTTAACCAAACAAAAACTCTCTTAGTCGTTTTAGAGGAAAATAAAATATGATGTAAACATATTTCAATTGAATAAATCTAGTCATTGTGTACCTACTATAATTAATGGTGTTTGTATTAGTGTGGTAAACCTGCACAATTCTTTTCTCACTTTTAGCCGCTATTCATCGGGTCATCGGTCTACGTCACCACATCTAACGCTGTTGTTGTTGTTGTTGTTGTTGTGGGCAGCCCAAACTAACCTGAATCAACCCAATCTAACTGACTAGTAAACCTAACCTAACAAATACCATAAATAAACTAATTATAATACCCCGTCCTCACTATGATCACTAACTGCTGTTAAGCTAACAGAGGTTAGCTGGGTGGAAAGCATGATGGGTGACACCGTTCTAACTGAGGTAGGGTGTTCACACTGACAGCCATGAAAGAGTTGTTAGTGACGTCATGCACTGCTATATTAATGCACGATTTTCACGGTATAGCGGGCTCTGAGCAGACAGGTTGGGTAACATCATTTGAGTAAAATGGCGGATACTGGTTCAACGTGTTGTCTATTTAACCTCAAAATATCCCACTGCCTTGTAACAGCACAATGACAACGTGAATCTTGTTTTTTGGGAAGGCGGTGGATTTTGATCGACGTCAAGCCATGATTGCGTTTACAGAACGTAGTTAGGCCTTGATGTCGGTTAGTACTAACTGCGTTCCGTGCACATTGCCTTGCTGACGTCAGTTAGTGGCTTAACAGCGGTTAGTGAGCATAGTGTGAACGCGGGGTATAACTGTCTAAACCCAATCTAAAACCCTCTCTTGGCTTGTCTAACAGCCACTTTTTTCCTCACTACCCGTATGTAATATGATTATTTTTGTACCTTGTTGCATGAATAATGTATATAATTAAAATTAAAGATAGGATGCTTGCTGCAAAAAGGAGCAGTTTGTACGGCGGTTAAAACAAATGTTTGGCTTTCTGGTAGATACCATCAAACGTACAAAGTTCAAGAGGGACTATTCGTTTTTTTTCAAGAATTTTGTTTTAAAACTATAATTTGCCATAAATGAATAGATTCTATAGTTAACTTGTAGACATTTTGAAAAGATAATTCAAATTTAATTGATTAATTATAATTTTTCCACCTTATTATATACCGTAGGCTTATTATAGTTCATGACAAATTTCTTATTTTACTTTCTTAAAGCTCCTAGTGCCGCTCTTGGTAGCTCAGTCAGCTGAGGCACCGCTTCGGAAACTAAAGTCACCGTTGGGCGTGGGTTTGAGTCCCGCATAACGCATCGGTTTTTGTAGACTCTCTTTCACTTATCATCACATCATAGTTCCATAATCACCTGCTCATTCGTACCCCCGTATAACCTAGTTGTTGGTGGGGTCGTTGCGCAAACAATAATCAACCAATCGATCGATAGGTCCGCTTTTTTTTTTGGTTATTTCATGATTAATTACATTTTCTTAATCTATTACCCTGTAGTGATTACCATTCTTCAAGTTGTACTATCTATTGTTAAATTATTCTGTGGCATTGGCAGTCATTATTTGTGAATGGTCACGTCTCAAATAAAGATAAATATGTAGGCCCATATATATACAGTAGTACCTCAGTTATAAGTTTCTCGTTTATACATCTATTACATTTATAAGTTGTATTTTTTGATCCAACCCATATGCTCCACATGTCGAATAGTTTCATTAATAAGTTTTTGACATAAATACACTTTTCTAGTCTGGTCCCCTGAAAAACGTGTAAATGAGTACTGTATATTCATTTGACACAACCCATCTAGTACAATACATTCAATGAGTTATAATATTAAATGAGCACAGATATATTTTCTTTGGAAAAATGGTAACTAAAATAAATAATTCAGTCCCTTGATTAAAATCACTGCACTGGCTATAATTAATTAATTACAAACTGTCTATAATCTATAAAGTATAAAGTATGAACCATATTTGTTTCCACAAAAGACCAAGTATCTCTATCATTCATTTTGTCCCACCCCACTCATGTAATATTATTCAACATAATATTATTTAATTAAATAATGATAATATTCAACACTGATATTTTCCTGCGTGGATCGATTTCTAGGCGGATGATTCTATTTTCATATCCCCGCAGAAAACGACGGGCAGAAATTTCACTGAAAAGAGAACGTTACCCATCACATTTCTTCCCAGTTGAAATATTCCTCATAAAAAACTGGAATCACTTTATTATCACCCTTTGGCACCTTCTCGTAACAGCCAGCTTACTACGACACTACGCGACTAATTAACAATCTATTTTCTACTCTTCGGCTTCGATATGGACTAGTGATGCACTGGAGTGCAAAATCAACGCGACATTTCAAAACCAACGACAGCAATGATTCTGAAATGCCCGTCTTATTCCACGACAACTTCGTGGCAGGTAACGCGTTTCAGGCCTGATTTCCCCTCCCCTCAGGCATGACCTTGAGTGACCCCCCCCCCTACATGTAATCCTTCACAGCAGGTCGTTGACTAATGCCACGCGGTTCAACCCTGATTTCCCCTCCCCTCCCCTTCCCGCCCTAGGAATGACCTTGAATGACCCTCCCCTCACATGTAGTCGACCATCACGCGTTTAGGTCTGATTTCCCTTCTCCTCCTCCTGCCAGGCACAACCTTGAATGACCCCCCCCCTCACATGTAGTCCTCAGTGCGCAGGAACACCTCCATCCAGGAGCACGCGCCGGCGATGGTGTGAACGTAGTTACCACGCAGCCAATAGCGCTTGAGCATGTCGGCAGCCTTCTCTGCGATCATCGTGACAGCAGCGTGCGTGTTTCCCGACGGTAGCGTGGGCATGATCGACGCGTCCACCACGCGCAGTCGGTACGTCCCGTGAACCCTGGAGACGCGGCGGCGTTGGAGACGTGTGAACATGGCAGTTGATATACAAGCGATGAAATATGAAACTGCTAGGGGTGTGCGAAGCGAATCAATGCTTTTCGAATCGAATCCAAATCCGAATCTACTTTCAGATTCGGATTCGGTCCAACATAGAGGATTGGAAAATGTTGAATCTTGGCGCCAAAAACGTGGCAACATTGCATTCTCCGTTCTCAAGAACAATTGCTGTAATGGTTAGACTTGTGCTGCATAACATGTTTTATGCAGGGGTAATTATGAGAATGCTGAGATGAGATTTTCACTTCCTGGATCAAGTGTAACTTGATCAGCAGTGTCGTTTGTCCCACAATCACGCTTCACAATGCATGTTGAAAAGATTCAGATTCAGGTTCGGATTCGGTAATTTTGATGAAGATTCGGTTCGGATTCGGTTCGAAATAAAAAACATGGATTCGCACATTTTTAAAAACTGTTCTTTTATTTATGAGATGAGGGATAGCGAAGTCTCCATCCCACTCTTATAGAGCTTTGTTTGTGTTTTTTTGTTTTTGTTTGTTTGTTTGTTTGTAAACACTGCACAGGTAGCAGGGTTTCGATTGATCGACATGAAACTCTTTTTATGTACACGCAAACTTATCCAACTTGGAACTGTCTAGTTTTTGGAATGAATCGGTTAAACCGATTTTGATAAATTTAATCTCAAACTTTCTGAAAAGCCCATAAGATTAGGCTGAGCAAAAATATTTGAGAAATGAAATCTCTCCAAAAATAATAAATAATTTTCTGTGAATGTGTACACATGAATAATACACATCATCACCATTTTGTATCCAATTCAAACAAGCCATTTTGAAGGAAATAGTTGAACAGTTTTTATTCATCAAATAGAAAGAAATAATAGGAGAATCATGTTGCAGAGATTCACTGCTTTCTAGATTCAATATTTGCTCAACAATGAAGTACATTTTATATGCGTCAAGGTGTGTAGAATACCAGAGTCGATAAAGTAGCAAGGGTGAACTACTTCAACGACTCTTATTATACCTTATTCAGATATCTCGCTCATCTTACAACACATGCTGCGTTTGCCTAGTTATTACTAGTAAAACGCGGGATTTGCGTGGTGAGATGAGCTCAGAAGTATAGAAATGTACAGTGAACATTAATTTGTCAGCTCAGTCTACATCTACAGACATTGGATCACTTCAAACGTTTAAAAACCCTACCGGAATCAATTATGTCACGGCCTCCCTGTTCATTCATAACTGATTTCAATCGTTTTAATTCAATTGATGACACTTGTTGTTATAGATTTAATTGGCTTTGTTTGAAGTGAAAATACGTTTTGAATGCGTTTTCTTCGTTATTTCTCATCCAATTGTTGCAAAAATCTCTGAAAAGGTGTAAAATAGTATTCTTCATATTCGGAGAGAATTTGAGAGCTTCTGAAGAATTCTTGTTTCTCATTATTTTTCCTCCGGGTTATTCTTATGAGGATTTTTCAAACTTTCCGATTTTTTTTCTGGAAAAACCTTTCAACTGATTTCTCTGACTAACAATCCCAGCCTATTCTGGTATAACAGAAATATGTAGAAAAAGTTTCAATGCGATGTTTTTTTTTCCCCGACCTGTACGCCGCGCACAAAATTACAAACAAAAAAACAAACATAAAAACGAAGCCCATTTTTTTTTCGGTAAGTGAAATGGAATCTTCGCTACGCTCATCTAATTATTGTAAGCATCCTACCTGAGGTATCTGTTGACGACTGCGGTGGGGTCCTTCTCCGGGCCCATCTTGCACGTCCCCACGGGGTGGTACGCGGTCATGGTCAGGTGGCGGATGTAGCACTCCCAGTACGCCACCGAGTCGAACGGGGGGCCCTCGCAGCCCGGCAGCGGGCGCGGGTTGATCCGGGCGCCCAACGCCTGCATCGGGGCCGTCGCCACCAGACGCTTGATCAGCTGGATCCCTGCACAACATCGGCAATACGCACATCAGAGATATTCAAATATAAATGCAGTGGAACCTCTTTTGTACGTTTTTCAGGGGACCAGAATGAAAAAATGTATTAACGAGTAAAACTTATTAATGAAACTATTTAACATGTAGAGCATATGGGTTGGATCAAAAAATGAAACTTAAGAATGTAATAAATGTGTAAACGAGAAACTTATAATAGAGGTTCTACTGTATCAAATATATGATTAGGGTTGCCGTTCGATTTTGATCGATTCGATCGATTTTCGACTATAGGTTTTCAATTCGATTTCGATATGTACTTTTCGATTTTCGATTCGATCGATATCGAAAAGTTTTCGAAGATCGAAAGCGTACAGCAGTGCAAGAGTAGCGCGAGACGTCACGAGTAACGCGCTCGCTTCCATTGCTAACATTATACTTATATATATAGCGCGTGCGGGGTATATAAACATGGTATTTTGCTACCTAACATGTATTTTTTTTCGATTCGATTTCGATTCGTCAATTCGATCGGTTTTCGATAAAAATGCAATCGATTTCGATTTCAATCGATTTTCGATATTGTGAACTTCGATTTCGATCACGATTTTTCGATTGAACGGCAACCCTATATATGATGTATCAAATATCATATCAAATATATTAGCTCTTCTGCGTTGTGCTACGAGCAACATGCTTTGAGCAACCGGCGACATGCGCTCAGCGCACGAATACATTCACTGTTGAGCGCCGTGACGACGCCATAGTTAGACTTCAAATTGTGGTTATGTTACCACATACAATTCTTAAAACTTCCACCAAATGTATCCAATCAAACTATATAAGCTTCTTAAAACTGTCAGACCACAAATTACCCTTGAAATAAGATTGCCGAAAGCTGATATAATATTTCGTGCAGACTGGTTTGTGAATAACAGTTGACAAGTTGGTTCTGACAGTTCAGACAAGTAGACAAAACTTCCCGTTGCATTGTGGGCGCCGAGACTGGAACGAGCATATGTCGCTATCGGCTGCAGGAGTAACGTAGCCTATCTCGGTAAGGTAATATATAGAGACATGTAAAAATAGCAATTGCTATAAAAGCAATGAGATCTGAAAGTGCTTCTTTACGTGTTTTTCTAATATTTCTTCATCTTTCAATACATTTGATGTTGTTCTATCATGTTTCTGGAAAAGGTGACAAAGCGCTACAAACGTCTGAATCCGCTACGTTTAAATGTATTGGCGATATAGACGCTATATTTGGAATAGAAGCATTATAGATGCTATTTTTCTCAACATTTTTTCATTTCAGGTGTAAACGGGTCAATTTAATTGGGGAATTTTGATACAAGTACAGTTGCAGATGCAGGCGGCAGATGAGGCGTAGGTTCAACCCGGTTGTGGAGACTATTTTTCTCAATACGTGATCAATTGGGGTATTTCACTTGTATGCCTATTGTACGTTATCTAGTGGTTTCACCGGTACCACACTGTTGTTGCGCTACAAAACACGATGTTTCAAAATAATAGATGCACCAAAGTGCTACTTTTCACATTCTAAATGCCATGAAATGAAATAATAGAATCTATATTTACATGTCTCTAGTAATATATATCTATTGCTTGCTCACCTTCGTAGAGTATGGCGACGTCTCGCGTGGATGAGAGATAGCGAGGGTTTATGATGGGCTTGTCGTTGACGTTGCGCGACCTCAGCTTGACCTCGCCGCGCGACTCGGGGTGCAGTACGACCGGCAGGAGCGTGACGGTCTGGAGCCCAATCAGCGGCTTGAAGTAACCGTCCCACACCTGCGCAAACACTCACGGAAATGAAGCCACGGATTTCAACTCGCTGGTTCACGTAGACAATGCCAGCTGGGAATGAAAATGCCCAAACTTCAAGGGGCCCTATAACTTTTAAACCCCTTCAAGTGAAAAAAATACAGTAGAACCTCTGTAGTAAGTTTTTCGTTAGTACATTTTTCACCTTGGTAAGTTTTATTTCATAATCCCATCCATATGCTTCTACATGTTGAATAGTTTTAGTAAGTTTTTTACTTTAGTAAGTTTTTCTTTCTGGTCCCCTGAAAAACGTACTGAAGAGGTTCCAATGTACTTCCCCTCAAATCTACATTCTAAATAAGTGTGCAAGATTCATCACATTCTAGGTTGGTGATGTCTATTTGGCATGGAATGACCATGCTCAGTAAATAATACATTTCATTTATCTATTTATATTGGGTTTAAGAGCCCGTATCTTAGCTGAGAACGTTTCTCTTCGAAATGCTCTACCCACGTTTGAAGTGCGTTGAAAAGTTTGGTTGTGGGTCGAAAAGTGAAAAAGGAATAATAATATAATAGTTCCATTAACCACCGCTAGATGGAGGAGTTTTTCGTTTCAAAATTTCGACAAGATCTAGTTACATTACACATTTTGGCCAACGAAATTGAGAAAACTGTGGAATTACTGGCAAATCAGGATTTCATATATTCATGAGCAAAGTTGAATTTAAGGATGTGCGTTTGTAATTTATTCCTACTATCATTCGGTAACCGGGAATTAAACAATGAAAATCATCAAATTAGGCACATTTTGATCCAATTATTGCTCCAAAATGATTAAAATTATTCAATTTTCGACTAAGCATATCCAATTGTGAGGGTATCATCTATTCATTGCAGTTTACCGCAAGTCCGTAGTATTTGTAGTTCTTGAGAGATATTTGGCGGAAGTGCACCCTGTGAATCTGTCCAAGATGCGGGCTCTTAACAACTTACTATACTGATGGCTACGATCTATTGGCGTCGGTGGATGATGAATGAGATGATGGGATGATGAGATAAGAGGTATTTTATTAGGTGTTTTGGATGGTGGGAAGGAGTCGGTCGTGGCCTGTAGTTAAGGAACCATCCCAGTATTGACCTGAACGACAGAGGGAAATCACGAAAACCCCTGTCAGGATGGTCGACCATGGCGGGAATCGAACCCCGGTCTCCTGAATGACGGTTCCGCGTGCTAATCACTCGTCTGGATGGAACGAGCATGATGCAAAGCTGAGTTGAACCATTGAGTAGAGAAGTATCCTACGGGATAGAGTGGCAGCGCCCTAGTTAAACAGCGTACAGACCCTGGTAGTGTTACGCCTGGTAATCCTGCTAGGAGCGCTGTGATCACCAATAAAATACCATTTGCTACAGCACTGTTGCGAGTGAATGCTGCCAGGAGTGCTGTGATCACCAATAAAATACCATTTGCTAGAGAACTGTTGCGAGTGAATGCTGCCAGGAGCGCTGTGATCAGCGAACTCTGTCATTGTTGGTGAGCATGGGCTTTAGCAGATGGTGTTGCCTATCTAGAAGCTACTTTATCAAAATGGTAGTAGTAGGCCTAGTAGTGTTTATTCCTCTAATACTCTTTTGAGGAAAGTTAATGGCTCTGTCATACGGTATTTGTCGTTGCCTATCTAGAGACTTCTCTATCTATGGTTGAGCGTACCTCGTCGGAGATGCCCATGGCGTGTCGGATGTGCACGCCGCCCTCGGTGGCAACGCCCGCCGCCACGGCCATGAGGCCCAGGTCTGGTGGATCGGTGGCCGGGTCAGCCATCGAGCTGTGCACCAGCCCCACCGCCCCGCACCCCGGGTACACCCACGGACCTGCACAACACACACGCAATCAGACGAGCCAACTATAGATATACACTAGTGATGACATCGATGATTCGAGAATCGATTCAGAATCGATTTTAATGTGAAACAATCGTCAAATTGAAAAATGGATTTAAAAAAAAAAAAAAATTATAATTTTTTTTACATTTTTTTTTTTTAGGTCAGTGCTGTACTTCTTCACTTACTATACATGCTCATTTTGTTGTCCATATTATTTTGTATTGTTGAGGTTTTACTATCTGCACACAAGCTATCCCTTCGGTTAATGTCTGACAGCCGAACGTTGACGGAAATACCCGAATGGTACAGTTCAAAGAAGTCTCGAGCAGCTATTTTTCATGTAAAACGCAGCGGGAAGGTTGAGAGAAAAAGTTCAAAATTACACAACTTTTCTCGAGGGTGAACTTTTTTTTTTCAAAATCGATGCCATCACTAATATATAGGTGTATCACCGAGATACGTTACTCAACGTTAAGAATGCGTACATATTAGTGTCTCGGCAGTAGCTTCACACCGCTTTGCAAACCGGGAAGTTTCCCACATATCAGACATATATTAGTGATAATATAGAATGCCCTGCCAAGATTCTATTTGTAAATATTCTATTCTTTGTATATTCTATTTGTTCAATATGGCCGCCGAGATTGGAACGAGCATATGTCGCCATCTTTTTTTTTTATGCTTTGTGTTCTTCTTTTAGCTGTGTGTTCTTTTCTTTTTGTGTGTTTTTTTTCTTTTGCCGATAGAATAGGACTACGGTAATGTATTAGAAAACAATAAAATACAGTCAGTTGTTATTCCTAAACATCGTTCTAGGCTAAATGTGTCAAATTGACAAGCCTTTGAATACTGAATTTAAAAGTGATGTCGGCAAATTTCTTGTTTCACATATCAAGTATACATATATACAACAATACATCAGCACATAAAAATCATTTGTTTCTGCTATGAATGTTATAGAAGGCTATCTAAACACAAGTATCTGTGGGATATAACAGGGGAAATAACCCGGCCTGGGACGTATGGGTCGTGACGTAGTAACCAGGCTGTCAAGTGGTTAGTAAGTTTAAAAGCGTCAAGGGCCCAGCTTACCTCGACCGGTCCAGTAGTACTTGAAGGCCGACATCGGATTCAACAGACTGCTCACGCTGAGCTCTAAGCTCTGATTCAAGATGACTAAATCCAAGCCCGTCGTTACGTGATCTTGGAGGTTCTGGCCGACGGGCAAATCTTTCCGTACGGGAATCTGGAAAGAAAATAATACGCACGTTGAATCAATTCTGTTTGAAATGTTTCGAGCAAGATTAGCTTTATAATAGGAATCCTTTCATAGTCATGATTTAGAATTGCACCTTTAATTCCAAACAGGGAGATATCAACATTCGTGTGCTTGGCTTACTCTCAATTTCAATGCTTGTAATGTCTGGATATATATATATATATATATATATATATATATATATATATATATATATATATATATATATATATATATATATATATATATATATATATATATATATATATATATATATATATATATATATATATATATATATATATATATATATATATATATATATATATATATATATATATATATATATATATATATATATATATATATATATATATATATATATATATATATATATATATATATATATATATATATATATATATATATATATATATATATATATATATATATATATATATATATATATATATATATATATATATATATATATATATATATATATATATATATATATATATATATATATATATATATATATATATATATATATATATATATATATATATATATATATATATATATATATATATATATATATATATATATATATATATATATATATATATATATATATATATATATATATATATATATATATATATATATATATATATATATATATATATATATATATATATATATATATATATATATATATATATATATATATATATATATATATATATATATATATATATATATATATATATATATATATATATATATATATATATATATATATATATATATATATATATATATATATATATATATATATATATATATATATATATATATATATATATATATATATATATATATATATATATATATATATATATATATATATATATATATATATATATATATATATATATATATATATATATATATATATATATATATATATATATATATATATATATATTAGGGATAACATCAATTCTATAAATTCAGAATCGATTAAGAATCGATTTTTTTTCAAATTTGAAAAAAAAAAAAAAATGTCTGTGTACATTTACATGTTTAAATATTCCCGCGCTGTTTCCATGTAGCTAAAACTGTTGCACATCGCATATCAACTGTACCGCTCTGTCGAAGTGGCGCCTTCAACGTCATGAACGAAGCTTTCTCCCCTCCACGATACACACACACACATTCTTCCCCACTACGCTGAACCACGCCCTTTGTCGTGTAAATTATCCAATGGCGTTTGTCTCATTACGAAAACTCTCGACCGGACTTGGCGGGAGGGGAAGGTAAAAGATGGGAGGGGCTACAAAGAACATGTGCGAGCGATGGTACACGTGCGTCAGTCGATGTAAATGCTACAAATGTGTACAGTTTCGATCAAAAAAAAAATAGCAAAAAAATCGATTCTCGATTTTTAGAATCATTTGGCACTAGAATCGATTCTGAATCGATTCTCGATTAATCGATGTTATCCCTAATATATATATATATATATATATATATATATATATATATATATATATATATATATATATATATATATATATATATATATATATATATATATATATATATATATATATATATATCACTAAAACGGTTTATATGAATTGGGTGGAAGGGAAAGAAAGAACAGCAGCTTACCGAGATTTATGAGTAGAGAAGATAGAACACAGAGATGAAAGGTACATAATTTTATAATGTGACCCTTATTGTACAACAGCTAACGGAATGGAAGTGCGACAAAAAGGTCGGTGCCTGTATGATACACATCAGAGTATACGGAAAAGTCAGAACAAAATTCGGGTATTTCTGTCAACGTTCGACTGTCAGACGTAACCAAAGGGATATAGCTTGTGTCCAGATAGTAAAATCTCAACAATACAAAATAATATAGACAACGAAATGAGCGCGTATTGTGACGTGAAAAAATACAGCACTGACCCCCCCCTGATTTTTTTTTTGGAAAATCGATTTTTTGATTTGAGAATTGACCAATGTATATAGGCGTGACTTATACAAAGCAGGGGAAATTTTAGATACCTTGATTGGTTATTTCCCTATTTCCCCTGCTTCACTGTCCACATAATTGGTTTTTATATTTTGGGACCTCACGAGGGCGGACGATCTACATCGGTCAGTTGTTATACATTAGAATCGATTCTCAATCGATTCTTAATTGATTCACGAATAATCAATGTCATCACTTTTATCTAGTATCAACCCACCCCGAGACTGTTGAGATGTTCTCTCGGACCGACACCAGATAGCATCAGTATCTTGGGACTGCCGATAACGCCGGCAGCAAGCACCACAGCCTTGCGGATATACACTCTCCGCCGCGGTCCACCGAATCGTCTGTAGCGCACGCCCGTCGCTTCGTTGTGAGCCTTGAACAACACCTGGAAGACAAAACACGGATTGGTTCAAACCAGATGAGAACCAGTATCGTCCAGTATCAACAATAAACTATGACGACTTTACAAGAAGTCAAGCGCAAGATTCACTACATTCATTAATTAATTAAACATTAATTTGACACCTTTCATCGGTCCATCGGTCTGTGTCACCTCATGCGGTCGTTGTTGTTGTTGTTGTTGTTGTTGTTGTTGTGGGGTTCTACATTAATCAATTACTATCGAATGACAAGACTCTAAAAAAGTTTTGCCAGCGCCCAACAAAAATATAATTTTTCTAGTACAGGAATAATGAACTTTAGTGACCTTGATTCCCGTAATGGTCAACCATTCTGAGAGGGACGAGAGATCAGTCGCTAGTGCGCTGAACTGTCATTCAGGAGACCGGTGTGGTAGGATCACCACTATCCTGACAAGGGTGTGCATCGTGGTTTCCCTCTGTCGTTCAGGTCAATACTGGAATAGTTCCTTAATAACAGGCTTCCTTCACACTATCTAATACACCTAATAAAATAACCTCTAATCTCATTCTTCATCCACCAAGCAATATATTAAAATAGTTTTCATCCGAGCATGTCATTAAAACCAATACGAATAAATAAACATTGAGGTTTACCTTGTCCACCACAGCCCCCTGAAGTATTCTGAGGTTTGGTTTGAAGAAGGCGTGCTGAGCAAGCAGGCTGTGGGCGCTGTACCGAGAGCCGTTGAACGAGTTGACCTGCGGCTGCATGAAGCCCGATTGGTTCTTGCCGTTGAGGTCCGAGACTTGGTATCCGAGCTCTATGCTGGCGTTGAGCACGCTCTCGGAGAGTCGAGTCACGAAGCGCAGATTGCTGACGGGCCAGATTCCGTGCAGATTGTGATAGAGTGCTAGACGACAAGAGAAATGCACACTTAAGAGGCTGCAAGCGCTCGACACGGGCTCGTTGTTCGCTCGCTTCAGACTCGAGTTTAACATGCATCGTGTGCTAGGCGCAACCCGTGGACTAGCCCGCCGAACTCATATTCACATAAACGCAGTTAATTCTCTAGCTCCCACTATTGATATATTTTACATTTCATATATTTTTTCGGTATACAGAAATATGTATCTAGGTTTTCGCAATCACGAAATTTTTTTTTTCTTTTTTTTCAATTTTTTTTTTCAATTTTTAATTTTAATTTTTTTTTTTTTTATTCAATTTTTTTTTTGGTATTTTTTTTTTGAAAAATCAAAAATATTCTTTGTTCAGAATTCTGTAAATGTGATAACCTCTGTTTTTCAATTATCAACAGAATGCAAAAACGATCATATTGCTATTACAAAAATTACGGCCGTGAGAGTTTGCGGCGTGAAATACGAGCGCCTGCGGCCTCTTAGCCTCTTAATGTCGTTTTATTGTATCCACGAGATAAAAAGATTGTAAAAGATAAAAAGATATTTTCATAAAAAGATTTATATTGGGTTAAACGATGCACTGTACTGATGACTAGATCTATTGGCGTCGGTGAATGATGTATATAAGATGATGGGATGATGAGATGAGAGGTTATTTTATTAGGTGTTTTGGATAGTAGAAAGGAGTCGGTTGTGACCTGTTGTTAAGGAACCATCCCAGTATTGATCTGAACGGATGGTTTTATTTTCCTGGTCCCTTGAAAAATGATTGATTCATCGAAATTTTGCTGTATAATAATTTTCAGGATGTATCCCATCGTAAGAAACGCAAATACGTCTTTCAGAAGCGTTAGCCTAAATCGTTAGAGATTTTTCATTCTACTGAAATTTGTGCAACTTTTTCGGATGTTAGTAGATGCCTAGGAACCTTCTTTGTGGATACAAGTAGGCCTATAAAGTCATTCCAGTTGAGTAGCCCTAATGATAGAAAGACTGCGAAATAAAAGATCACACTGAGCTTGCATTTTACGGTAAATGAAAATGTACAGACCTAAATCAAGCAAATTGATAATTAAGGTGCAAAAATAAAATTCTCAAACTGATATTTGGTTCAAATGGTCATATTTACGAATCCAAGGGATATACCAAAACATTTCTTACTGTCGTTCTTGTAAATTCCCCTTTGGAATTCGGCTTTCTTGAAAAAGTATCGCGCTTGCTCGTTGTATCCCCACGTCGGGTTGCCAGCGGCTGACCATTTGTCGTAGTCGTAGCGATGACCGCGGACGTACATCATGTTGTTCATCAGGCTCGTTCCTCCCACGACGCGACCCATCGGCCAGTTGCTACGCTACCACGACGAAAACATTCACAAAAATTAAAACGGGAAAAACGAGTTAGCAAAGAAAAAGTCGACAAAAATTTTTTCAACTTGGCTTAGGCCTATTGATAGGGAAGTAAGACATGCTAATCTGTTCCAGGGTTGTTGGATTATATTTTTCTAGGTTTTCAGAGTTTTTCAGTGATTAGAGTTGACCAGGTCTATAATGATACTGTTCAAACATAACCTAACCTAACCCTCACCATGGCCGTAGATAAAGTGGTTTCTAGATAGGCCACGACCTATGACAGTCCCTACGATCACAAAGAATGACTCCTAACAGCATTCACTTGCAAGAGAGCTCTGGCAGATGACATTTTCTTGATGATCACAATGCTAGCAGGATTAACAGTCATAGCAATACATCTGCAGACTGTCTAATCAGGGCTCTGACACTCTATCCCGTAAGGATATTTATTTAGTCAATGCCATGACCAACAATAACCCCTGAAAAAATTCCTCACGGCTCGCTATACATTCACTATAATTTTTGATGAGACAAATATCAACAATATTAGCTTACAAGGCCTAAGCTTCATGGCATTGTGTGAAGCTACGGCTAGTAAACAGAGGATAGGTCTAGGCCTACTTGAACTACAAACTCAACGCTGGGTCTACTAGTCACGTGATGAAAATTATTCTTTAGCTTACTTGATCCTTGAGTCCTAAGCACGCATCTTCTTGCGGCTCTGTTCGATACTGCCAGTCATATTGCGACTGTTGTAGTAAAGGACCAAATGCGGGAATATTCAACGCAAACGTTGGTTCTGTGCCGGCTTCTATTAACAGAACGGTGACTGACGTGTCCTCTGCTAAGCGTAAAGCAAGGGTTGCTCCTCCTGTTCCTGCACCAACTGAAAAAGTAAAGTTAGTCAATTGGTCAAGTAGTCCTCGAGAGGTAATAATGACAACACTTTCGTTCCTCTGAAACCATTACACATTTTAAGGTTAAGGTCGTCTTACCGACAACATAATCGTATGTAGTCGCTATAGCATCGTATTCATCACATTGACATTCGTAGAATTGATCTTTGAGATGAACAATATAAATCCATATCGAGAATGAAGTGACTAGAAATGAATAAATAAAATATAATAATCGACTCATTTTGACAGTTCCGACAGCTGTGGCGCCATGCTACTTTTTGAACTGAAATGAGCGAAAACTACGCTCTCGTAGCGACTTTCTAGCTACAAATTATTTCACAATATCTGAACGTGTCCCTCATCGATTTCAAATCCAAATTTTGTTTGATCTGTGGGTGGCGCTTCGCGGGTACACAATGAACTTTAGCACATTTTAGTTTTAGTAGTGGCGCGTATTGGTCTAAATAAGTGAGTAGGTTCGCTTTAGTCTTCATTCTAGACATTACTAGCGGATTTATTATAACCTATCATCACATATCGATTATTTCTAATAGCTATTCGAACGAGTTTTTTTCAAGTGTTTCTTAGTACATCTAGTATTGTCAAGTTGATATTTCTTTGTAGCTCTCACAGAGTACCGCTCGCGTGTTTTTCGAACTTGTCAACGTTTGAGTTGTCAACGTCTCAACAACAATATATAAACACAAATTTTTTATTTATCGACTGATTAAGGCCGACCTGATAGCAACAATAGTCACCTGTTGAGCTTTGCAAGATTCTATACACGCTCAGGTTTCAGTCACCAAAGTAAGTTGATATAAAATACCCTAACCATACTTTTATCGCATAGGATAATAGCCGATAAAATGTCCATGGCTATTCATGATACTACTTATAATGCATGATTGTGAATTGACCCCAGTTACATGCCAATTTGTACGCCGTTTCAGTGACTATCGGTTTCAACATTGAATTATTCCAAATAATTCCGCCACGTATTTCCAAGCTGCATAATAATATCTACATCTACTACTATACTTTGGAATCTACAGTTTCTTGCCATTGAATTACTCAATAGCCTAGTCCATAGAAGTAACCACGAGTAATCATTATTCTCTATGAAATCAACAAATGCAGTACCAGCTATAAAATGATCGGAATGATTGAATCTAATCCGTATGCTCTGCTTCTGTTTTTCATGCACTATGGGGTGAAAAATCGCACGTATTCCGGTATTATAGCCTGAGTTCAATTGAAAGGTCACTTCAGCATGGCAACGGCGTTGCTAGGGTCCTACAGGACCGGGAGATGATGTTATAGGGATGTTGCAGGCGTTCCCGTCTCGTGCTCTTAAATTAGTACTAATTAGGTTTTCTTGTCGGTATGCTTGCGTATACGGTGAGAGGAATTGTATACGCAGCGCAAACACGGCCTTTTCATTGGCCAGAAGTTTGGTTGCGCTATTTTGTTTCTGCATTGGGAGAACGCAGCACGTGTCGCCTTGCTGACGGATGAGTGAGGATTATGAAATGAGATGGAAATCTATACACCTTGGTAACCGTCACCCGATTTGTGTGGAATTTGTCGAACGTATCGGTTATTGTTGTCCTTGTCTCTTGAAAATTACATATTTTCAGATGAAATATTTTTCGATTCTGTTTTTTATATTCATATTCATGGTGATAAATATGAGGTGACGAACGAATGACGAAGTGTGGGTAGCCTCTGTGAAGGGATGTTTACAGGAACCCGTGCATAAAGCGGGATTCGAACCCGGTCCCGACTGCATGGGATCAGACTTCCAGGCAGAGTCTGAGCGAGACGGACGGCTAACAGGTCTGGGGAACGAGAGCTTTATAGAAGGTTCAATTTGTGTGATGTTTTATAGATTGATGTAGTTTCTTCTGAAGCTTGAATTCAATATTGATAAAGTTTCATCTCTCTCTCTCTCTCTCTC
>OZ023337.1:33338069-33365569 GCA_964007535.1 Brachyptera risi
ATATATATATATATATATATATATATATATATATATATATATATATATATATATATATATATATATATATATATATATATATATATATATATATATATATATATATATATATATATATATATATATATATATATATATATATATATATATATATATATATATATATATACTATATATATATATATATATATATATATATATATATATATATATATATATATATATATATATATATATATATATATATATATATATATATATATATATATATATATATATATATATATATATATATATATATATATATATATATATATATATATATATATATATATATATATATATATATATATATATATATATATATATATATATATATATATATATATATATATATATATATATATATATATATATATATATATATATATATATATATATATATATATATATATATATATATATATATATATATATATATATATATATATATATATATATATATATATATATATATATATATATATATATATATATATATATATATATATATATATATATATATATATATATATATATATATATATGGTCAAATAGGCCTACACTGATATGGAAAAAAATCACAATTCCAACAAATAAAACATCCACAAAGCCCTTCAATAATAGCTCAACTGTGGGTTAAATAGAAAATTATAAGTACAAATTTAAATTCTGACCATTTCTCAAAGATAAAAAGTAATAATGTAGTTGGAGTAGAAAGCAATCAGCAAAACATTGAGTGATTTGTTATATTGGGTACATAATACTATAGAGATGCTTCCGGGTAACGAATGAAGAACTGGTACGCGCCAAAATCACCCGGGTATAATCCGGGTAATTTCGTTTTTTTTTTCGTTTTCACATCATCCTTTTTTTCATTGCTATCAATTTTCTACATACAAAATGGATACACCAGTCAAATAAAATCCACAAAATCGCCAAGGGAGACTTGACTCCGGGAAAAAAAAATATATTCTGTATATTATGAGTTTTAGATTTGATATATTGATTTATGTAAGACAATTAAGAAAATATGAACATAATTGATAAATTGATTGTTTGTTAAATATGAATGAAAACAGAAGAAATATTGGTCACATATACTGATATAGAAATGAAAACACAATTACAAAAAAAAAAAAAATCCACAAAGCCCTTAGAAAAAAAGGCTTAACTGTAGGTTTAGCCTATTGATTCATACAATAGACTATTATTCACGATATAATGACTCAGAATTCCAACTATTCTTTCTTGATAGTGAGCTGGAAAGTGATATCGAAATGTCGACCATTATCGAAAAGCATTGTCATTTTATAAATCTTCTTAACCTCCCCCCTCCTACCTCCCCCCCCCCCCTTCCCCCCGGTTCTCAGTGACACATCTGCGGCTCTTTCAGTCTAGTATAGACTCTCTCTCACCGCCTTGGTGAAATATCACCGCAAAGTGTTTTCACCGCATATCAAGGTGCTTTGAAACCTTTCTCAGTTGAACTCTATACGTAGGCTGAAAAGAATCTGCCTTGGAAGAAAACACCACCCCACATTTTCTTTACAAGTAACAAACATAATAAAGGAGGAAAATATGATGAAAAGAAAAATGTAGTAACGCTATTCGGTTTTCGAGCTCGAAGGATTTCGTAAGAAGAGCATAAGCCTATGTGAACAAGGGTGGGGGGGGGGGGGGGGGGGAGGGGTATTCTTCATGTATCCAGGGTAGGAAAAGTTTGTCTATACTGACGTAACAAATATAACTGATTTTTCAACATAATGCCGTTCCGATAAGTTCCGGCTCAAATTAACCACTGATTGCATCGATGGTTTAATAATATATAGAAGGTCTTGGTTAGAAGCGATTCGTCAAGATACAATATGGCCGCCGAAATCGAAACGACCATATGTCGCTATCGGCTGATTTTTTAACATTTTGAAACCGAAACGTGCGTACCGGTTTCAGAAAGAGAATCGGTACGCCGTTCCGGTTCGTTCCGGCACAAATGTCTCTCTCTCTCTCTATATATATACATGTCCAATATGGCCGGCGAGATCGGAACGAGCACATGTCGCTATCGGCTGCAGGAGTAACGTATCTCGGTAAGGTAATATATCTCTATGAGCAGAGTCAGCCGTGGCTCCCAGATAACAGAGGGGTTGCCAAGTCTCCACAGGAGCCTGCAGTTTCACTTGTTCGAAGCTCTCAGCTCTCTCATTCATGCCAGCTAGTTCCAAGAGTTATCGCCAGGCTTGCCAGAACAGCTCTGATTAATTGCTGGAGTTTTACTTACAAGTTCATCTTATATTATTATATATTGCAATAGAATTAAAAATCATTTCATACTAGATCAAAAGTAAGAAAAATGAGACTGTTTAAGGCGTATCCAGTCTATAGGGCCAAAAGTTCCCGCTAGGGTGATTTTACAGTTATAAAATGATCATGTAATTTGAACTGAGCAAGATACAAAATTAGCAAATACATAACAAGATGCAGACAATGTTTGTCGGAATTCTAATGGGTCGAATGTTATAATAACAATGGTGGAAATATCACTTGTATGTAACAGTAACAACTGGCACATGTAGCTGAGTGGTTAACGCACTTCCTTCATGTGATCCGGGAGGTGAAGGGGCATATCGGACCCGGTTCGATCCCCGTCACTGTCCATCTTTACAGGGGTTTTTGTGGTTTCCCTCTGTAGTCTAGGCTTATGCCGGGATGGATCCCACAATATAGGCCACGACCGCTTCCTTCCCACTATCCTTTCCATCACCCAAAAAAACCTTCATCTCATCATCCCATCATCTCATTAATCGTCCATCCGAAGCCAATAGATCTCAGTCATCATTACAGTGCGTCGTTAAAAAACCCAATTAAAAAAAAGTTAACAGTAACACTCGATATTCTAGTGATCATATATTTATATTATATATTCGTAGATATATATAGATAGATATTCATAGCGGGAATCGAACCCCGCTCTTCTAAATGACGATTCAATGCCTATAAATGATCTACCAGTCTGTCAGGATGGTCGACCATAGCGGGAACAGAACCCCGGTCTCCAGGGTAACGGCTCAGCATCAGGAAGTGTTAATGAATACGAATGGTTCTAGACCAGTGATTGGCCGGGGGAGGTCGATAGTTTCACGCTCTCCTCTCGACGGGACGCTGTACAGGTTTATTCGATTGAAGTTGGTGTTGGGTTCGAAGCCTCGTTGAGTGCTTTCCCCGCGTTTCACTACTCGAGGTCGGACACCGCGGGGTGGAGATGAGAGTTTCTTTTTTTGTAGTTTACTTTTACAAAAACAACGTTTTTTTCTTTAAAATATCGAAACTTGATACAGAATCTTTGTTCCCCATCAAGAGAACATGGAAATCTATTCTTCTTAGGCCCGGTATTACCAAGTCCAGTTAGTCTTTATCTGACAGTTCAAACTTGTTATCACCATGGTTACCTTTGATATTTGTTTTCACCAACTCTCAGATAAATACTAACTAGACTTGGTAATACTGGGCCTTGGAATTTTAATATTCTTTTTTAGTTTGATGGTTTAATGTTTCATCAATTGAATGCTGCAATAATTAATAAATTATTTAAAGTGGTTCTAATTATATTATTTGTCACATTCAGCACTTTGTAATCCCACTTCTCATATCTCAGTGCTATTAAATTTTGTGCTGATATTCTCAAATGCAATCATTTCAAAATATCATTTTTTAAATTGCCGTTTCCTGAATAATTGTTCCCCAATTACGGTTGTGGTGCCCCGTCCAAACGATCCTATCTTCCATCCATAGCCTCATTTGGGAAACAATGATTTTGTATCAAGTTTCGATGTTATTAAAAAAATAAAATAAATATTTTATTCTTCCACTTATCATATATGACGTTTTCCATCGTATAACCATTCGATGAGAATTGTATTTATTGAATACATATTTCTGTCAAATAATCTCCCAGTCACGTGATATTTTGAATTTCATTCATCAGAAACCGCAAAGCTTCGAGAACATCTTCTTTCAGTCAGTCTCGGAAGGCAAAGCTCGTAGTTCGAAAGAAGCTTTAACCTTGTTGCCGTTCCGAATGACGAAATTGCGTATACGCTCGAGTGCTTTGCACAGACGTATATACGCTCGAGTGCTTTGCATTGTGAAAGTTGGCAAAGAAAGTGGAGGAAACCGAATGAAACTAAAGCAAGGAAAAAGAATATTGAAATGCAAACAATTTTCATTTATATTTAATAACATTTCTCAAGACTACACATTGCTGAAATAATAACGTAATATAAGTTCAGAAGTATGTTTCGAACAAAGTACTTCATTCTTAACAGCTTTTATTGAAGAAAGGAAACCACAAAAAATTCTCTCTCATGGAAATATCCACAAATAGATGCATATTATAAAATATTTGCATACCACAAACTTTACCAATAAACCAATAAATGTTGTTAGCTATATTTAGAGTATATTTGATATTTTTTCATATACAATATAACATATTTTTGAGCAAGTCTCATTTTATGAAAATACAGCCGCTTTAAAACGCAAGGGACGTTTCGCACATATACTGATGGCCATAGAGCTAGTGTAGCCGCCCTCCGTAGCTCAGTCAGCTAAGGCGTCGAGCTAGAAACCGAAGTCAGTGACGTGCGTGGGTTCGAGACCCGCATAAGGCATGGGTTGGTAATCGTTCTCTCACTTACCATCACTTCATATAGTTCTATTTTCACGTGCTCATTCGTAACCCCGTATAACCTAGCTGTTGGTGGGGTCGTTAAGCTCATTCGTACCCCCATATAACCTAGCTGTTGGTGGGGTCGTTAAGGCTATTCATCCATCTGAAAATGATAATTTCTTCTTCTGACAAATAACTAGATTTTGTGTTGACTAATGCATGACCATTGAAAGGAATTGATATCAAAATGATGGAAGAAAAATCGAAATATTTTTCCTGTTTTTTCCCGCGTGCCGGCAAAATAACGAAAAACGCTCGCAAAATACGTGAATGCAACAGAAATGATTGTAGAGTTTTGAAACTTGACAAAGTTATTGTTAACACTATTGAGCATGTCATCAGATAATTAGAATTTTGAATGAATCAATATTAGGGTTTTAAGGCGCATCGACAGCGAAATTTCCATAAGTCTTATCGTTTAATTATCATCAAAGATTTAGTTGCCTGAAAGTTTCTATTAAATTTTATGTGATTCTAATTAAATCTGTATCGATAGAACGGCAAGACTTATGGAAATTAAAAGTATCTGATGACATGCTCAATAGTGTTAACAAAAACTTTGTCAAGTTTCAAAACTCTACAATCATTTTTGTGGCATTCACGTATTTAGCGAGCGTTTTTGGTTATTTTGCCGGCACGCGGGAAAAAACAGGAAAAAATATTTCGATTTTGTTTGTGTTATTTTAATATCACTTCCCTTCAATGGTCATGCATTAGTTGACTCAAAATCTAGTTATTTGTCAGAAGAAGAAATTCTCATTTCTAGATGCATGAATAGCCTTAAGCTAGCTGGCCCACCATGAACGCGGTTAACGTCTGTCTGCGCTAGCGGATCCTCCTAGCGTACTTCCTGCTAGCTAGCACGCCGGATGTAGTAGGCGCACTCTGTATTTGAACGGTGGAAAGTAACTACTTCCGGCGACTCCGCTAGGCGAAAACGTTGTGCCGATCCTGACATTAGGATACCGCGCCACTCTCGTCTCTGATTGGTCGTTTTTCCAACATGGCGGCTCAACTATCCGTTGTGCGAATAACTCGTTCATGGTAGTTTAGGCTTAGATCGCGATCTACGAATATAGTACACATTTGTTGATATAGCTGATTACCAATCAGAGTATGGACGTATAATACGTAACCGAGGGTACTAAAAAGTTGATCCACCATTCATTGGCTAATCTAGATTGTAACCAAGGGTAACACAACGGTAATTCGCTATTATTTGTCTGATCTTATTGATAAACAAGGGCGATAAAAAGGTGATCTGCTAATTATTGCTCAATCTAGATGTTAAACAAGGGTAATACAAAAATAATCCGCACTTAATTGGCTAATCTAGATGCTAACCGAGAGTATAGTGAAGAGTTGATCCGCCATTCATTGCCCAATCTGTAGACTGTGACTGAGGGTAACACAAAGTTGGTCTGCTATTCATTGACTAATCTTATTCGTAAACAAGGGTGATAAAAAGATGATCCGCTAATTATTGCTTGTTCCAGATGGTAGATCAAGGGTTATACAAAGTTAGTCTGCTATTAATTGCTCAGTCTTATTGGTAACCAAGGGTTATACAAAGTTAATCTGCTATTTATTGCTCAGTCTTATTGGTAACCAAGGGTGATACAAAGTTAATCTGCTATTTATTGCTCAGTCTTATTGGTAACCAAGGGTAATACAAAGTTAATCTGCTATTTATTGCTTAATCTAGATGATAAGCAAGGGTGATAAAAAGTTGATCCACCATTTATTGTGTACCTTATTGGTGAACAAGGGTCCATACCAAGTTAGTCTGCTATTAATTGCTTGATAGATGGTAACCGAAGGTAACACTATGTTAATCTGCTATTTATCGACTAATCTTATTGGTAAACAAGGGTAATAAAAACCTAATATTAATTAGTAAATCTAGAAATAAATTATTCACCAGACCAGATCCAAACGTGTACATTATCATACAAGACCCTAATCACGTGTTTCCGTTCCAGCATGCACTCCATGGGCATCCACTCAGCGCTGGCCATCAAGCGCCAACGCAAGCGCCGCACCGAGGCCAAGCGCGCTCGCGAGCGCCGCCACAGCACCCAGTCAACTGACAGCGGCTACAACAACAGCACCGGGTCGCTCGACGCCAAGCCCCGCCCCCGCGGCCCGTCCCTCGCCGCCGACGGCCAGACCGTCACCAGCATCGGCATGCTCCACATCGGCGTCGTGTTCCTCGTTCTCGGCACCTTCCTCCTCATCTCCGGTCTCCTCCCCGACGACCTCGCCAACTGGCAGACCATGTTCTCGGCGGGCTGGTTCAACGAGCTGGTACTCTCCGGCACGTTCGCTCTGGCCATCGGGGTGTTCCTCATCGCCCTCAACAAGATCATCGCCAAGAAGGAGGACGACGATCTGAGCGAGTACGTGGCGAGACAGTTGACGCGCACCAAGTCCGGTCAGCGACTGGTGAGAGATGTGGAAACGGGGTGTTTGTCGACGAAACACGAACGTCGTCAGAAACAAAACGACGATTTTGACGAGCAGAATCCGAAGGTGCATTCGCCCAAGTCGGTCGAGCTGGCCGTGGTCGACAAACAGGGGAAACACCTGGAGCTGATCGAGGAGGAGGAGTACAGCGAGAAGGGGGAGGAGGAGTCGAGGTGTGTGAGCAAGGAGTCGTGCGGGGAGTCTACCAGTCCGGGGAGTCCCAGCGAGACGCAGGAGTTGTTGGCGCAGGCGGAGAGGTATTTTAATATGGTGAAGAAATGAGATTTGGAAGAGCTTCGTTCGCCGTCGCTGTTGCATTAGGGTAGTTTCTCTCGCGTGGCCAAACGATGAGTGCGACGAGGAGGGATGCGTGTTGGGAGCAACTGACAGGGATGGATGATGAATGTTCGGTCAGATCTGGCAACTATATTTCATGAGTTTTAAAATGAAGGTACCTTTCCTAATAAACCACTCGAAATAACATGCTATAGGGCTTGCTAGCTCCACTAGGCTAGGACTTTAATTGGTTTATGTTTACTTAAAAAGCTACCAACAATGACAATATATTGTAATAACAAATTCACGGTCTCTTGGACTGAATAATTCCATCACATTTCGAAGCCCACCTTATAAGCAGGGCTAGGCTTCTGTACTAACAACAATGGAAATACACAGAGACTAGACATGTTGCCATGACAGGTAGCTGTCCTAGTGAACATTGACCAATCAAAGTACGAGTCTCTCAGAGCTAGCTGGCACTGGCACGGGATGTATTAGGTAAGGGTCCTGACCCTAACAGCAACTGTCACTTAAAATCACTTCCTAGGCCCAGCTAGCTCAAAAATACCAAGGATTTTCATTTGATATTGTTCACTAGGAGAGCTAAATACTATGACAATACGAGGTAATAACAGAGTCACGGTCTCTTGTAAAGCGAAAATGTGACGTATTTTCAGCCCACCTCAAGAGCGATGGTGGGATTTTGTGCCAACAACAAAGAAAATACATAAATACTGGACATGTTGCCATGGTACTTGGCTCTATTAGTGAATAGAAACCAATTAAAGTCAATTAGTACCTTGGAGCTAGCCAGGCCCAGGCCGTTATTTTACGTGTCAGTCACTGTAAAGGTCTTAAATACGTAATCATTAAAACCAATTTAAATATATATATATATATATATATATATATATATATATATATATATATATATATATATATATATATATATATATTTATATTAATGAATGCTTCGAATGATGAAACTTACGAATCGTCGATTTTACGAAACGTTTACCAGACTCCCTGTCAGTTGTTATCGATATTAAAGTCCCGGTCGTTGAAGGGGTCGGTTACGTGGAGGTGCCGTATAGAATCATGGCGCTTCCACCTTGAAGATTCACACACCCGATATCACTATATATTTTCAGTCGAATAACTGCAAATTACAATAGTTCAAAATTTTTACCTGGAGCTGTTAACTTTTGATTTGATCAGTTAACTTTTAACCGGAGCTGTCTAGTGGAGACTGGCATTTGTTTGTGATTGTTTGGTCATTGTGTGAATAGTATTGTGAAAATATACAACATGATATTGATGTTAAATGTGACGTCACAAATTATATATGTTTAAATTATCTCGTTGATATTAAAATGCACCTACGTCTTCATTTCAATAGTACAACATTTGTTATTGATAGTAAATATCATTATATATACACAGAAGTCTGTTATAATCGTTTTCCGCAGTAAGGCCAGGTTTTTCAATGGCTCGTTAAAGACTAGTCAATAAAATAACAATTCTAACCAACAAGTTAACTGTTGATCAACTTTTAATGAGCCTTTTGAAAAACTTCACCCCGCTGTATTATATAATAATGGTTCTTATTACAAATTTAAATATCTAATTGTTTTTACATTATCAATGTTTTTTAATAAGGAACTTGATCAGTTGATTGGGTTTCACATGTTTATCATCTTCATTTTTGTCAACATGTCTCCGTCAATCTGTTTATCAGTTTCATGTGAATGTCTGTTCACAACTGTCCTAGTGTTTAGTGTTTAGTGTTAACATCGTAGCTGAACTTATTCTAACGGCAGATTAGCCAATAGAAATACATAACATCCGTAATATTTCGATTATTGCATTACTTGTAATAAAAATATGATTATTCCTTCTTTTAAACCATAAACATTAAGCACTAGAACACATTTTTTTAAAATTGTGAATGAGCAATAATCACTAAACAATGGATATTGCCACAATTGTGAACAGACTTTCGGTTACTATCACATTACCACATAATTTTGTACCTGGATGATCTGTCTCGACATCTTCCCCGCCCCCGGCCCACCCCCATGCCGCCCCTTCAAGCATTCTCCACTCAATCGAACGAGATTTAGACTCAGGGTTGCCTTGAATTTCACTCGATAAAAATAATGTCGTTATCAATATTCTATATACCATCATAATAATAATCATAGCATCTATTTTAAATAATAATAAGGCTTTGTATTATATAGTTTGTCTGTGAGCACCATATTTGTATAAAGCACTCTCGGCTGCATTGATGAATTCCATTTGATATTGAAAAAGAGTTTAGATTTAGTTTTAATAAATGAAGAAATGATTTTTGACGATAATGTAGCAGTCAAGCAATTCACAACGTAGGCCTATTGTAATCAAAACGGATAGTCCTGTTGATTTGAATTGAATGCTTGCTGCTGATTGGACAGCAAATTCATTCGTGTAAGGACTTTATCAGCTTTGAGATATGAGTTTTCTTTCACAAGTTGTATATATAATGCAGAAAAAAATGATATTTCTATAATAATTTTAGAATTTGATAATAATTTGATATATTTATTCAATAATTCTGTATAGTATTCATTTTTTCTTCACAGTCATTTCGTATTCATAGCAAGTTCAGAATACAAAGTTCTAGTCGCAAATAACGTATGTTGTCTACTTTACGTAACCTAATTCTAGGCTTATAATTAATTACTAGTAGAAATGTGTTGAACAATTTAACTGATGTTTGGTGCAATTCGTAAACTGATTGGAACAATCTAACGTAAACAATGTTTCCCTTGTGTTTAATGACACGGTTTATAAAATGTTGTTTATAAACAGTTTCTCGGCTATTAAATATCTCATTATATAGCATTTTGATTCCATAAATACGCGAATCACACAGACATGCACTGATATTCAGGCTGATAAACAGTCTTTATTCTGAAATATAAGAATACATCCGCACTACAAAATCATCAAGAAGATATTTTCTCAAAAATTCTTGATATATTTTAAATTGAGTTGTCATTTATCATAACTATCAATCAATTATTACCAAAGTGTGTGCAGTAATAGTTATTATATATATTATTCTCATATGATATGATATTATGATATTATTATTATATTTTGGTATTATTATCAATTGATCGAGTCTGAAAAACCTCTAGTAAGCATGAAATGTTATATCTAGGCCGCGCCTAGGCCGCATACACCACTGATGATTGTCTTTTCAGTTCGTTACACACCAACATTCGAATCCACAGTCTTATGAATATCATCTATATTTATTTCAGTGCCATGTAAAAATGAAAACTAATATATATATATATATATATATATATATATATATATATATATATATATATATATATATATATATATATATATATACACAAATATATAACATATATAAAATCATCAAAGAGACTTTCTGACATTGTAATATATTCACGATTATTGGAGCGAAAGGAAATGCTTCAAAGCCATCCGTTTTTGTCCATATGCTTCTGCAATCAATACTCTATCTGTATACACTTCCATCCCTTTGAGTTATAAAAATACATCATCAAGATGTACAAACCGTAGACGTTTGTTGTTGTAGCATGAGTCAATACGAGTGAGATCGAATGAAGTTTATATTCTAGGCAACCGTCGTTCTTAATCTATGAGAAACTGGAATGGTGATAAATGTAATACAGTGCGATGGAACGGAGTTCGATACCAGATTGATGTATATCTTTCATATTTATGATATAATTAAGATGTGTTTGTTGTGGCTAAGAGGGGTAAATAATGATGATTAATTGTTTAGGAGTTATTAAATATGTGCCATACTTGAGATCTGGAGATATTAATCTTCTAAAGTCATTATCACTATGTGTGGTTAAAGTTTTGATTGTGTTAACTGTTTTTATCAATTTGGAATGTCACTAAGAGCAAAATAAAAAAAATGTTCAGCCAATCAAATACCGATTGAATTTGTATGAAACTGACCAAACTGACAAAGTTGAGAGATTTATAGTCAGCCAAACCTTGTCATTGTTACAAATGATATTCTATTCGATTAGAACAAAATAGTTCGCCACTGTTGAGAAGTAATTCGGCATTTAGCTGATAATGAAACGATTTTTATTCCAAAATTTGTACATCTCTTGCTTAGTTGGTATAATTGTGACTTTAATTAAACATAGTGAAATTGACTTTTTGGCTCAGTTTTTCAATAGTTGGTTGAATAGTACCTGCTTTGTTGACTTATCAGTCGATAAAACAGCCCGGGTAACCATGGGAGATAACAAGTCAACTTCGGTTAACAACGAGTTCTTGAAAAACTAGGCCATAGTGTAATTATAACATTGTGATTATTCTCTGTAAGCTGAATGAGAAAAATCAAAACTCTTTTATGAATGTAAAATATTTCCTCAAACTGAGAAAATGATGAAATATTATTAATAACTTGGGATTTAATTATATCAATGGAAACTTGACTTGTAGCTGGAATAGTTTGTTGACGCCTCGCGTCTCGCTGTAAATATTGTACACTTCGAACATGTTTTTGATATCCCCTAACACTTCTATAAATAACACTAATTATATCTTTACCTCCACGCATCTGCCATATTAAACCACATACAAAAAACACAGAGAGATGTGTGTGTTCAACAGCGAGTTAGCGACATACCTGATTGGTTCACGGCGGCCATTTTGTCCTCTGGTACGATGTCTGATGTGCGGATAACCACTAACAAACACAAAAAGCACGAAATAGATATGTTTACATCCTACAAACAACCGATCTGCTGCATTTTTGTGGAGTCGTTTACCAAAAATTGATCTCACCAAACGATCCGCCATTTTGTTCTCACATCGGACCCGGCAGCCATCTCGTGTATCATGACCTTGGTCGTCATAGCAACCCGTGGATGCATCTCTGTGTGTTTCTTCTTCATTAGTAGACGCAGTCTGGTCGAATAGTGATACATTAATGTCCAGATGAGATATGTTGTTGGTTCTTGCTGTCAAATACATATTATTATCTTTTAAGTTCGGTTCGGCAAGAAAAACGATTGACCCGATCTCTATCAACAAGACTGATGTACTAAGCTAAGAATTCTCAAAATGGAGGAGTGTTTTCTTTCTCTCTTATACTCACGTCAGGTATTATTGAATAATTATTTAGAATCCAATTCGATATAACTGAGTACCTTATCGATATATTTATAATTTATACACAATTTATTGGGAATGCTATCAATATATTTCCATCCACGAGAGAAGATAGTTATCGGCAATTGAATATTTGTAAAAAATTGTATTAATATATAATACCTTCGCAGATTTAAGGATTCATAAATTTTGAAGGATGTAGTTGTTTTTCCAATCATAATTCTTATCTTGAAAAATGATTATTCCTCAAAATATCGTAGCCATCTATACAAAATTCGTGACTGTGATATTTGTGTTTGTTGTTTTGGTAGAAGATTTTCTTATACGGGAGACACAAGTATATTGTATTTTATTTCACATTGCCGAATGAAAACCAGAGTGTTTCAGTATTGCCAATCACCCGGAATATCAGTCACTTCCGGTTGGCTATTCTGTTATTTTTCAAAATCGTTTCATAAAACTTGTTCAGTTTCAACAATTCCAAAATTGTTTAATCTTCAAAGAGTTTTAAATGATCAAATATCTATAATAGCATAATTATTTGAAGATGTGAAGGTTTGTATTGTGAATTTCATGAATTCGACTGAATTTTCTCTCTGAATTGAACTCGATCTGTATTGAACTCGATCTGCATTGAACTCGATTTGCATCGAACTCGATTTGCATCGAACTTGATCTGAATTGAACTCGATCTGAATTGAACTCGATCTTCATTGAACTCGATTTGCATCGAACTCGATTTGCATCGAACTTGATCTGAATTGAACTCGATCTGTATTGAACTCGATCTGCATTGAACTCGATTTGCATCGAACTCGATTTGCATCGAACTTGATCTGAATTGAACTCGATCTGTATTGAACTCGATCTGCATTGAACTCGATTTGCATCGAACTCGATTTGCATCGAACTCGATTTGCATCGAACTCGATCTGAATTGAACTCGATCTGTATTGAACTCAATCTGAATTGAACTTGATCTGAAATGAACTCGATCTGAATTGAACTCGATCTGTATTGACCTCGATCTGAATTGAACTCGATCTGTATTGAACTCGATCTTCATTGAACTCGATCTGTATTGAACTCGATCTGCATTGAACTCGATCTGAATTGAACTCGATCTTCATTGAACTCAATCTGCATTGAACTCAATCTGCATTGAACTCGATCTGAATTGAACTCGATCTGCATTGAACTCGATCTGTATTGAACTCGATCTGTATTGAACTCAATCCGTATTGAACTCAATCCGCATTGAACTCGACTTGCAAGTTATCTCTTCAATTTAATATGTTACGACACACTTTGGAATATCAAGTAAAAGATGAAACGGGAAAACCATTATATTTTTATCACTTGAATAATAAAGTTAATCTTTTCCACGTGCAAATTTCCAGAATATATTTCACAATAATTCAAACAAAAACTAGAAATGACATTTACCCACCTTCTTCAAATTGAATTACGCTTCTAGTATGTAAATTAAGGGTAGTTTCATTACCCACAAGCACCCAACTATTTCTTAGATGAACGATATTCCTTGAAATAAATATACTAAATTTGGTATAACTATAGAAAATGAAATAATTTACCTAGCTTTTCACATTCTACCAATAATAGTTTTTGTATTTTGAACACTTCTCATGAAAAATGAGGATAGTTTTAATGCCTTAAGTCGAGCTATGGGCCCAAGAGAGTAGTTTATTGTGTCTCGGGACAGTTTGTGAACGTATTCATCCTCTAGAATTAATATCTCATAATATATTGATGGACAATGATACATGTTCAATACGATATAACGGATATGATTGAATTAAATTAACTATTGATATTTAAAAAAAAATAATAATTCCGATTCATATTTGTATTTTAAAAGTTTCTATTTTCTCATTGTTATATAGAAACGATTCAATATCAATTTATGTTTTCGAAATGATGTAATTATGTACAAAATGTGAGTCTGTTACAATTTGGCGCCCAACTTGAGCACAGGAATTGAATTGAATTCAATTTTCTCGAATCAAATAGACATCTGAAGTTATTGCATATTATTGATAATCGATATGCCAGTACTAGCTTGAAGCCACCATTTCACATTTTATCTCAAATCCATCTGCTTGATATTAACGATGTTAGATACAATGTGTAGGCCTACTGCTTAGTCTTAAATGCACAAATTTATACGGTAACAATCTTGGAATATTACACCACAATTATATATATATATATATATATATATATATATATATATATATATATATATATATATATATATATATATATATATATAATATATATATATATATATATATGAATATATATATATATATATATATATATATATATATATATATATATATATATATATATATATATAATGTCTGAAGTTTTGAGGGCCGATGGTTGATGGTAATAATGGCTTTGCGGAGATTTGCCCTTCTGGGATGAGTGTGGGTGGTTATGAAAAGAACCCTGTAACTCGTTACAGGGTTCTTTTCATAACCACCCACACTCATCCCAGAAGGGCAAATCTCCGCAAAGCCATTATTCCCATATATATATATATATATATATATATATATATATATATATATATATATATATATATATATATATATATATTTAATACATAAAATATGTGAATTAATTTAATTCTCACTGTTTGACACAAATATTTACATATCTTCGAATTCGTCAAGAAACATTTTAAAATGCATTCTCTCCCTAGCCTATAAGCACATGATGACGTAATGCATGGTTCTATGTGTTATAATTTGAGTCGTCGTTAAATGCGGAACCGTCTTTGTAGGATGCGCCTGAGATGTGCGCAGATGTTTGTTGTAATGTTGGTATTCCGATGTCAGATCACTGTCCACTTGATTCCGTGGTGAGGTCGGATTATATGCTGTGTTTTCTATATCTTTTGTATATACCGCTTTCAAAGTTGATTAAAACTACATAAAACTTGTCCGTCTTGTGATTATTTATTTCTCGAGTGTTTTTTTTTATTGTTTCCTTTGGTTTGTTTGTTTCAGATCATCACGGATATTCTCGATTAAAAAAATGAAAAAATTTAAATTTTGTAGAAAAACAATTCATTATTTATTTTATTCATATGAATGAATGAAATTAAAAATCAACTCAATACAATATATTCTAAGCTTGATACCACGATGTAGTGACACCAACCTATTTAATCATAATATAAAGAAGGTGCTCCGACTTACATACTGATAACATGGACGGTATTTGTGGTTTTTTCCTGTCAGTTCAAAGCCAACGGTCCCGATTGCCTGTCGCGATTTAGCAGATTCCCTTGCGAACTAGATGTAGATAAGAATGGCTACGGTACCGGTGGCATTGTTGAACTTACAAAATCTATCATTTTCGTTAAAAAAAATGCAACTGCTAACATAATAATTCTACTGAGCCGTGTATAGCATTGTTGAGCATTGTTGTTCAATATAGTTTGATATATAAGTGATAGTTGCGCTACAGGCAATTGGGACCCTGGACTCGGGAACTGATCCCGGAAATATTTCAGTTTCAAGACCCGAGTTGTGTCACCTTCTTCGCATGATAAAATAGGTTGGTATCACTACATCGCGCTGATACATTAACAACAAATGCTTACATTGTTTGAGACTTGAATCAGTCGCTGCCATTTGCCAGGAGACCTGGATTCTGTTCCCGTCAAGGTCGACGATCCTAATAGAGGCACATCGTGGTTACCCTATCATAAGGCCAATACCTCCTTAGTACACTTAATAAAACAACCTTTCATCTCGTCCTCCCATCATCTTATTCGTCATTCACCGACGCCAATAGATCTTTGTCATCATTACAGTACATCGTTAAAACCAATATACATGAGTAAATTATAAAATAGAACTTGATAATGAATAAAACTACACCAAAAAATCAAATAACGTCACAATTATGATATCGATTTACTTTAATTCATTCTCTCTATGAAATATATTTGACCAGTTTCAATCTGTAGCGATCTGTTATTTCAAATAAGTCTCGCAATTAATCCATGATGGATTATTCAGTCGAAGTTTTTCATATAATCATTAAAATATATATTATTATATATTATAATAAATTATAATATATATATAATCATTATTCATAATAATTATCATAACTTTTATAATGTGTTCCTGACTTTCGGAAACTGAAAGACTTTTCAAATAAGTTTCAAATAATTAAAATGTGGTGGTGAGATCGCCCTTGTGGTGCCCCGTCCAAACGATCCTACCTTTCATCCATAGCCTCAATTGGGGAACAATGATTTTGTATCAAGTTTCGATGTTATTAAAAAAAAAAAAAAATCATCCTTTCAATACACGTGTGAAGCCTCAACAATTGAATTAGCGTATAAACTTGAATGACATTTGAAATCTATAATTTCAGAAATTTGAAAGAATTGAAAGTGAATACCGAGACACGTGGCCGAGTGGTAACACACTGAACCGTCATTCAGGAGACCGGGGTTCGATTCCCTTCATGGTAGACCATCCTGACAGGGGTTTTTCGTGGTTTCCCTCTGTCGTTCAGGTCGATACTAGGATGGTTCCTTAACAACAGGTCACGACCGACTCCTTCCCACCATCCAAAACACCTAATAAAATAACCTTTCATCTCATCATCCCATCATTACATATACATCATCCACCGACGCCGATAGATCGTAGCCATCAGTATAGTGCGTCGTTAAAATCCAATGAATAATAATAATTGAAAGTGATTTCAGACATTTGTCTAAGAATTACGCTGATGGAAGAAATAATTTTCCGTGAATTATTTATCCAGTACGAAATATTGATGTTACCCTTCCTTACGATGCATTAGCATCACTCTGCATGAACTATGCGTACCCTGTGCGCAGTCCCCTGTGCGCAGCCCCATGTGCGCGCGCTTCTGGTCATTAACGCCGGGGGATGAAGGATATTAAGTATGCATGACTGGATGTAAACGGGAGCGATAAAAACTTGGTGCAAACAGCGCACCAAGCTATGGAGTCTACGGGCAGAGAGCATTTTTATCAGTACAAATAATAAAGTGAAAGTAAAAAATAAAATAAGATGAACGAAAGAGAGGATATATTCAGAAATAAGATTGAAAAAATTTTTCTCAAAGAGACTTTTGAATTGAACTTTATCTTTCAACTTACCACTATAATGTGTACTATAATGTGCACTATAATGTGCACTATAATGTGCCTTATAATGTGCACTATAATGTGCACTATAATGTGCACTATAATGTGTACTATAATGTGCCTTATAATGTGCACTACAATGTGCACTATAATGTGCACTATAATGTGCACTATAATGTGTACTATAATGTGCACTATAATGTGCACTATAATGCGCACTATGACGTGCACTATAATGTGCACTATAATGTGCACTATAATGTGTACTATTATGTGCACTATAATGTGCACTATGACGTGCACTATAATGTGCACTATAATGTGCACTATAATGTGTACTATTATGTGCACTATAATGTGTACTATTATGTGCACTATAATGTGTACTATAATGTGCACTATAATGTGCACTATAATGTGTACTATAATGTGCACTATAATGTGCACTATAATGTGTACTATAATGTGCACTATTATGTGTACTATAATGTGCACTATAATGTGTACTATTATGTGCACTATAATGTGTACTATAATGTGCACTATAATGTGTACTATAATGTGCACTATTATGTGTACTATAATGTACACTATAATGTGCACTATAATGTGTACTATAATGTGCACTATAATGTGCACTATAATGTGCCTTATAATGTGCACTATAATGTGTACTATTATGTGCACTATAATGTGTACTATTATGTGCACTATAATGTGTACTATAATGTGCACTATAATGTGCACTATAATGTGTACTATAATGTGCACTATAATGTGCACTATAATGTGCCTTATAATGTGCACTATAATGTGCACTATAATGTGCACTATAATGTGCACTATAATGTGCACTATAATGTGTACTATAATGTGCACTATAATGTGCACTATAATGTGTACTATAATGCGCACTATGACGTGCACTATAATGTGCACTATAATGTGCACTATAATGTGTACTATTATGTGCACTATAATGTGCACTATGACGTGCACTATAATGTGCACTATAATGTGCACTATAATGTGTACTATTATGTGCACTATAATGTGTACTATTATGTGCACTATAATGTGTACTATAATGTGCACTATAATGTGCACTATAATGTGTACTATAATGTGCACTATAATGTGCACTATAATGTGCCTTATAATGTGCACTATAATGTGTACTATTATGTGCACTATAATGTGTACTATTATGTGCACTATAATGTGTACTATAATGTGCACTATAATGTGCACTATAATGTGTACTATAATGTGCACTATAATGTGCACTATAATGTGCCTTATAATGTGCACTATAATGTGCACTATAATGTGCACTATAATGTGTACTATAATGTGCCTCATAATGTGCACTACAATGTGCACTATAATGTGCACTATAATGTGCACTATAATGTGTACTATAATGTGCACTATAATGTGCACTATAATGCGCACTATGACGTGCACTATAATGTGCACTATAATGTGTACTATAATGTGCACTATAATGTGCACTATAATGCGCACTATGACGTGCACTATAATGTGCACTATAATGCGCACTATGACGTGCACTATAATGTGCACTATAATGTGTACTATAATGTGCACTATAATGTGCACTATAATGCGCACTATGACGTGCACTATAATGTGCACTATAATGTGCACTATAATGTGTACTATTATGTGCACTATAATGTGTACTATAATGTGCACTATAATGTGCACTATAATGTGTACTATAATGTGCACTATAATGTGCACTATGACGTGCACTATAATGTGCACTATAATGTGCACTATAATGTGCACTATAATGTGCACTATAATGTGTACTATAATGTGCACTATAATGTGTACTATAATGTGCACTATAATGTGTACTATAATGTGCACTATAATGTGCACTATAATGTGTACTATTATGTGCACTATAATGTGTACTATAATGTGCACTATAATGTGCACTATAATGTGCACTATTATGTGCACTATAATGTGCACTATGACGTGCACTATAATGTGCACTATAATGTGCACTATAATGTGCACTATAATGTGCACTATAATGTGTACTATAATGTGCACTATAATGTGCACTATAATGCGCACTATGACGTGCACTATAATGTGCACTATAATGCGCACTATGACGTGCACTATAATGTGCACTATAATGTGTACTATAATGTGCACTATAATGTGCACTATAATGCGCACTATGACGTGCACTATAATGTGCACTATAATGCGCACTATGACGTGCACTATAATGTGCACTATAATGTGCACTATAATGTGTACTATTATGTGCACTATAATGTGCCTTATAATGTGTACTATTATGTGCACTATAATGTGTACTATAATGTGCACTATAATGTGCACTATAATGTGCACTATAATGCGCACTATAATGCGCACTATGACGTGCACTATAATGTGTACTATAATGTGCACTATAATGTGCACTATAATGTGCACTATAATGTGCACTATAATGTGCACTATAATGTTGAAATATATAATGCCTAATGTTAAAATGTACACTATAATGCTTTTCCCATCCTGATCTGGTTTTTCGTGGTTTCCCACAGTCCTCGAAGCAAATGCTTGGATAAATTACTAATTGGCCACGACCTTTAGTTAGTAGAGTGATGGGCCTAATTATAACATTATAGGCCTATCACTAATTTAATTTGTCCATTTTGTATAATGATAAACTTTACATCTGCTGTCAAGGGAAATAAGTGATCATTGCCCAAGAGACTTAGTTCAAAGTGGAAGATATCAACATTCGTGTGTTTATACTGAAAGACTTTTATCTACGGCGAAACATTTATGATGACAGACAGCGCAGTCCTAGCTGGTGTTGGAAGTTCTTTAGTCTTATATAATCAAATGGGGTGGTAAGATCGCCCTTGTGGTGCCCCGCCCAAACGATCCTATCTTTCATCCACAGCCTTTATAGGGAGACAATGGCTTTGTGTCAAAATGTGAAGGTTGAAACATAAAATTCAGGAGAGCAAAAATAGCTGAAGCCCTTTGTCAAAAATTAGAATAGGCCTATTGTATTCAAGAGCTAACTCAAGCTTAGGGAAAGCTCAGGGAAATATCAGGGAAAGCTTAGGAAGAGCTCAGGGAAATCTCAGGGAAAGCTCGGGGAAAGTTCAGGGAAAGCTCAAAGAAAATTTAGGGAAAGCTCAGGGAAATCTCAGGGAAAGCTTAGGAAAAGCTAAGGGAATTCTCAGGGAAAGCTCAGGGAAAGCTCAGGGAAAGGTTAGGAAAAGCTCAGGGAAATCTCAGGGAAAGCTCGGGGAAAGTTCAGGGAAAGTTCAGGGAAAGCTTAGAAAGAGCTCAGGAAAAGCTGGGGGAAAGTTCAGGGAAAGCTCAGGAAAAGAGTAGGAAAAGCTCAGGGAACTCTCAGGGAAAGCTCGGGGAAAGCTCAGGGAAAGGTTAGGAAAAGCTCAGGGAACTCTCAGGGAAAGCTCGGGGAAAGGTTAGGAAAAGCTCAGGGAACTCTCAGGGAAAGCTCGGGGAAAGCTCAGGGAAAGGTTAGGGAAAGTTCAGGGAAAGCTCAGGGAAAGCTTAGGAAAAGTTCAGGAAAAACTCAGGGAAAGCTTATGAAAAGCTTGGGAAATATTAGGGGTTGAAGAAGTGTTTGATTTATTTATTTTAGGCCAGATTTATTCACACCTCTACATGGCTCAACACATTCCTAATTCAATACCTCACAGCTTAATGTTTCTGTTTGTTTTTCTAGTATTTGTTATTTTTCTTATTCTTTTACCATTCTTCCAATCCTACTAGCTGTTGATTCTGTGTCAATTAAGGCAGCCATTGTTATTGTTGACAGAGTCTTGAATAAAGATACATAAACACAAACATTTGTTTACACTTTTGTGGTTGAGTTTCCCTCAATGACGTCACACACTCATCACTTGTTGATACCCCCTGGCGGCCACGTAATGAACTGTCGGCGCAACTTTAACGCCCTCAGTTCGGACCACGAGAACTAACTGCTAGAGACGGGAAACAAGTTGAATAATTTAGTTTGCTATTCACTCGCACAGGCGGCGTTCCGTTCGTTTAACGACCCCATCAACAGCTAGGCTATCTGGGGTTGGAAATGTTGTCCATTCTTTTCGAGAGATGAAATTATTTATTCATGATGGCTGTTTCATCTTCACGCAGGGATGGTTTAACGACGCACAATACTGATGACTACGATCTATTGGCGTCGGTGGATGATGAATGAGATGATGGGATGATGTAATGAAAGGTTATTTTATTAGGTGTTTTGGATAGTGGGAAGGAGTCGGTCGTGGCCTGTTTTTAAGGAACCATTCCAGTATTGATCGACCTGAACGACAGAGGGAAACCACGAAAAAACCCTGTCAGGATGGTCGACCATGGCGGAAAACGAGCCCCCGTCTTTTGAATGACGGTTCAGTGTAATAACCACTCAGCCACACGTCTCAGTATCTCCATCTCATCATCTCATCATCTCATCATCTCATCATCTCATTAATCAATAATCCGGCACCATTATATCTCAGTTTCCATTACAGTGCGTTATTAAATCCAATATGAATTCAAAAATAAAGAATGATTGCCGGAGCGTTCTATCACCGCTCCCTAGCGCTGCCGAGCGCTGCCGAGCGCTGCCGAGCGGATTTCCATGCAAAGTACGTGATCAAGCAACAAGTGTTATGGCCTGTTCTTCATTACATCATTACTATGCTGATGTGATTGTTTGCAAATGGATGTAGCGGACATAATGGACATGAGAGTTATGTTTGTTGATGAAGTTTTACAGTCTTGAAGGAAACATGTTATGTAAGCAGCTCGGACGTGAGCATGATAATAACATTGTTCGAACATAGTTTGCTTTGCGACTGTTTTCTGAATACTCTTGTATAATACTTGCATAAGAATATGTTTGACGCATCATTGTTCAAACTATTACACTATACAAATTATATTATAATATTATATTCAATTAAAATAACATGATATATATATATATATATGTTTTGTTGAAAGCTTTCACGACTCATTATGTAATTAATAATCAAATCTTTATGGATAATTAAAAGTCGCGTTAACGAATAAATATTGATTTAATTGCCCGACGTTTCGACTACAATATAGTGGTCATTTTCGAGGGCTAAAAATGAAAATAATTATCTAAATGATAAATAATAGGAACCAAAAAACAGATTCTTATGCAGAAAAACACATCTTCAATGAATAATTTTTTCTGCATAAGAATCTGTTTTTTGGTTCCTATTATTTATCATTTATATGATTATTTTCATTTTTAGCCCTCGAAAATGACCACTATATTGTAGTCGAAACGTCGGGCAATTAAATCAATATTTATTCGTTAACGCGACTTTTAATTATCCATAAAGATTTGATTATTAATTATATATATATATATATATATATATATATATATATATATATATATATATATATATATATATATATATATATATATATATATATATATATTGGGTTTAACGACGCACTATACTGATGGCTACGATCTATTGGCGTCGGTGGATGATGAATGAGATGATGAGATGATGAGATGAAAGATTATTTCATCAGGTGTGTTCGGATAGTGGGAAGGAGTCGGTCGTGGCCTGTTGTTAAGGAGCCATCCCAGTATTGACCTGAACGACAGTGGGAAACCACGATACACCCCTGTCAGGATGGTCGACCACGTCGGGAATCGAACCCCGGTCTCCTGAAGGACAGTTCAGTGTGCTAGTCACTCGACCACTCGTCTTAGTAGGCTTGTATATATATTTAAATATATATATATATATATATATATATATATATATATATATATATATATATAATTTTTTTTTTTTTTCACACAGCAACATTTCTTGCAACTTGGATGTACTTGTAAAATCACTTCTGAAGCAGTTTGTAGTTCAAACATTACCCTGCAGGGTGAAATGTAGGCCTTCCTTAAGGAGTCTTGATTGTGTACGTTATGGGTTGATTGCTATTGGAGGTGAAGGTCAAATCTGGAATAGCCTTCTAGTACCTCTAATGTTGAATCCAATCACTCACTGGATAGATGGTCAATGCCGTGATGTTTTCACAATTATACCACGATCGCTTCCTTCCGACCATCCAAGAAAACTTTGTATCATCTCCCCATCATCTCATCATCCGACGCCAATAGATCCTAATTGGCGACTAGTGATTGACCCGCCCATAAACGTCACAAAACAGAACATCCAATCAAATGGGCTGTTTGTTATGTGGGAAATTCGACATTTACCTATCAGAGTATCTCTAAATTCCCACATGAAGTATATATATGGATCTAAGTGGCCTGGCGATTAGCCACGCCTATCACTAGTGGTCAATTATCATCTCATTGAATTAATAAACCCAATAAAAATGAACCCAATCACCGGATATAGAGCAAATGAACGGTCCCGCTCGGTGGTTCCCACCATCCATTATCACTAACTATAGGAAGTTTCGAGCCGTCAATAGTCGTCTCCTTTCAAACACAACTGTCGACACATTTCCTGCTTCGTGATTGGTCAACTCTCCGTCCTGATCGACACGTCCGACCGTCAGCGAGACGGACGATCGCATTCGATGACCCATATTCCGTCTGTCAAGCTCGCTCGTCCTGCGAGGTCACACTTGACATGACCCGGGGGGGGGGGGGGGGAGGGTGTTGACCAATCAGATGCCCGGTCAGGCTGGCACGTGTGCGGTTGGCGTGCTCATTCAACGGACCGGAAGTAGATCTTAGATCGGTTTTAATTTTCAAGTTTATGATTTTTGTTCGGTCAAGGTCCTGTTTTACTGAATGATAGTTAGCGGATTAACTTGTTATCACCGCTGGTTGCGTATGCTATTTTCGTATCTTAACCAATAGTTAGTGGGTTGAAACCTAAATGAAATTCGTCTAACCGACTTCAAGTAAGTTAGTTAGGGTTATTTTGGGTTTACCAAGCTAGTCAGATTTGGTTATCTAGGTTAGTTTGGGCTGCGCTGAACAAAAACAACAACAAAAACAACAACAACAACAACAACGTCCTCATGTGGTGACACAGACCAATGGTTTATTAGCCAGCCCTCGGTAGCTCGGTTAGCTGAGGCACCGCATCAGAAACTGAAGTCACCTTCGGGCGTGGGTTCGAGTCCCGCATAAGACATGTGTTTTTGTAAGTGTCCCATCACTAATCATCACTTCATAGTTTCACAATCACCTGCTCATTCGTACCCCCGTATAACCTAGCTGTTGGTGGGGTCGTTAAGCAAACAATAATCTGTTTATTACATTGTTGAATGCGGACCTTGTCGAGTGGGAAGGGAAGGAAGGGGTGGGTAAGGGGTGGGGAAGGGAAGGAAAGGAAGGGGTGGGGAAGGGAAGGAAGGGGTGGGGAAGGGAAGGAAGGGGTGGGGAAGGGAAGGAAAGGGAAAGTTGTTATTATTAGCAGGGGAGAGTTTCTTGTTATCGATGCGATCAGGTTTTGTTCCTGGAAGAAAGGTACGGGGTATATTACATGCAGTTTGTAGTATTCACGGCACCTCCAGCCACGTTATTTCACGTACACTCACATTTTATTCCAGACATTCGAGCCGAATTACATCTGAAATATTTCACCGCTAATTCTATCATAGGCTGTACATGAACTGCTGTGCACATGTTTGCCTTCTAGTCTCAGTGCGTATAGGCTTCTGCCACGTAACAAACGACAAACAATAGTTACCATAGCAACACATCGGACTGGTGGACTAACAAACATTCTGATTGGTCAATTCCAACTGGTGGACATTGTTGTCACATTGAGTGACGTCACTTGACAGGAGCCTATAATCGTCTTTGAATTGAAGTGATTCACCACAACAGTGCGTGCTCAGTCTCCTTAGGGCAAATAGTTCCCGCCAGGGGGTTTTCACAGAAATGAATGACCGTAAAACTTGAACAGTACAAGATACAAAATTAACAGATACATCTCAAAAGATGAATAATTCTATTTATGATAAATAATTCTATTTATGATAAATAATTCTATTTATGATAAATAATTCTATATGTATTTTAACAATCTCTATACTCGTTTTATCATTCAAATCTTTCATACAATGTTTAATTTCAATAATTTAAATATAAATACATTACAATATATATAATACGTCACAAGTGGCGTGCTGACGTCACAAGTAGCGTGCTGACGTCACAAGTAGCGTGCTGACGTCACAAGTAGCGTGCTGACGTCACAAGTAGCGTGCTGACGTCACAAGTAGCGTGCTGACGTCACAAGTAGCGTGCTGACGTCATAAGAAGCGTGCTCGGACCTAGAGACGGTTGCATGTGGCAACATGGTTTATAATAACCACGCGTTTTACACGAAGTGTTCTAATTTCAAACAGTTTGTCGTGAAAAAAAAAAAATCTCGTGGAATTTATTAGGTAAACGCTGCTATGCGTTGTATAAATTAGATATTTTATATGGAATGTAATGGAAAGCTATACACACATTTTGATATTGGAACTATTAAGTCACTACCTTCCTGTTTCCTTCATCACTCATTTCAACCGTCTCATGATTTAATTGGTGACCTATTGCTTTTCTCAATGTAAGAAATTACATTGAGAACCGAGACGCGTGGCCGAGTGGTTAATACACTGAACCGTCATTCGGCAGACCGGGGTTCGATTCCCACCATGGTCGACCATCCTGACAGGGTTCTCTCGTGGTTTCCCTCTGTCGTTCAGGTTGATACTGGGATGGTTCCTTGACAACAGGCCACAACCGACTCCTTCCCACCATCCAAAACACCTAATAAAATAACCTCTCATCTCATCATCTCATCATCTCATTCATCATCCACCGACGCCAATAGATCGTAGTCATCAGTATAGTGCGTCGTTAAAAACCCAATATGAAAAAAAAAATTACATAGAAATATTTTGTTCTTTGTGATAACGTGTACCATTATTTAATTCGAATGCCGTGTAAATTTGAATTCATCGGAAGAAAATATGTTTACAAAATCATCTCTCCTGGGTTATTCTTATATAGGATTCTTGAAAATTTCAAGATGGTTTTTCTCAGAAGTGGTTCTACGGATTGCGTTTCAAAACTATACAGTATTGATGCAGATGAGGACACTTGTGTGTGCCAAGTTACAAACAAATCTGTAATTTCGTTTGACCTGTGGAGCGCGAGCAAAAACTCCCCAACAATTGTTTTTCTCTTCAGTACGGTCAATACGAGTCTCCACTTCGCTCATCCAATAGCTAGTACACAGAATCCAACCGCCTCAATAACGGTCAAACTGAGACAAGTGGTCGAGTGGTTATCAAATTGAACCGTAAACCGGGGTTCGATTCCCGCTACGGTCGACCATCTTGAAGTTTTTTTTTGTGGTTTTCCTCTGTCGTTCAAGTCAATACTGAGATGGTTCCTTAACAACAGGTCACAACCGACTCCTTCCCACTATCCAAAAGCACCTAATAAAATAACCTTTCATCTCATCATCCACCGACGCCAATAGATCGTAGTCATCGCCATCAGTATAGTGCGTAGTTGAACCCAATATTGATAAACATAACATGTAATTATGTATACTGCGA
>OZ023337.1:33370569-33375569 GCA_964007535.1 Brachyptera risi
AATTGGTGTTTGTTCTTATGTTTTTTTTTTATTTTTTTTTTATGTTTTTTTTGTCGGTTCTCCACAGGTCAAACGGCTACAGCTATCAATTTCAAACTTTTTTTCATAATGGTTCCTCATCTAACTTAGATCTGTATAGTTTTGTGGCATTATCGAATGGTAACCTTTTTTTATGAATTCAAGAAGTTTTAAAAATGCCCACTAGAATAACACGGCGGAAAAAAATTGAAAACATTTTATTTTCAAAAAAATTGAAATTCTGTGTGAAGTTGAATAACATCTTGATACACATTTCTGGAAATTATCAACTTGATCGGGTCAGCCATTTTCAAGAAAAAAACATGAAATGTGCTAAATTGGTACCACTCGAAGCAGTTTTAACCCATTTATAACTAAAATGTTACCCGATTGGCGAATTTAGGCAAAAGTTTGGCAATGAAGTCGACATACTATTACTTTCCGCTCGTCTAACATCGCGTATATAGCGTTTTCCTATAGTATACAGAAATATAATTTGCTATTCAAGTTAAAATCTTCTTGGATTATCAGATGTATATCTGTATTTAGGCCTATACCAACGTAGCCAACACAAATCTAACTGTTATACTCGAGTAAAAGTGGTAATTAAAAAAATAAATGTCCACAATCAACATCTCAGTGTCAAGATAATATATAAACGATCGTAATGACAATCCGTCTGAACGTATTGTAGTTAAACTACTTCATTACATTCAGAGAAGTATCTTATGAAATACTGTCCACCCATAATAAACATTCACAATATGCTACGTGTTATTTGCATGTAACGGTACGCTGCGAGGTGGAAATATCGAGTGTTACTGTTACATACAACTGATCTTTACACACGTGTTATTATAACATTTGAGTCGTTAACATTTTCAACAAATATTGTCTGCATCTTGTCATGTATTTGTTAATCTTGTATCTTGCACGGTTCAAGTTTTACGATCAATTATATCTGTGAAATCACTCTGGCGGGAACTTTTTACCCTATATAGTCTAGGGATGCCTTAATTTTCCGTCATTTCTCAAAATAAGATTCAGAATTATAAATACAATTACAGTTTTCAAAAGCATTTCATATTTCAATTGCCCTAGATCGTTGCCCAAGATGCTTGGTTCAAAGTGGAAGATATCAACATTCTTGTGTTTTGTTTACTCTTAATACCAATGCTGGTAATGCCTGGATATATATCACAACAAAGGTTTTAACTTATAATGTGTTCCGGACTTTCGGAAACTGACAGACTTTTATCTGCGGCGGAAAGTTATGCCCACCAACAGCGCAGTCCTGGTGTTGAAGTTCATTGGTTTTAAATAATTATAATGGGGTGGTAAGATTGCCCTTGTGGTGCCCCGTCCAAACGATCCTACTTTTCATCCTTAGCCCTAATTGGGGAACAATGATTTTGTATCAAGTTTCGATGTTATTAAAAAAAAAAAAAAAATCACTTCGCATCAAGTTCTACAATTACCGGAGATCTTACAATCATTTATTCATCAGACTAGTTATTCTATCCGTGAATAGAAGTCTAGTCTATCCACAACATCAGAAGATTCCCTCGAGTCTTGAGCACACTTCCGTGTAACTGTTTCCTCTTGCCTTTATTTTGATCTGGATTCATCCGAGAGGAAATAATTGCAATCACATCCTGGCCTGGTTTTACACGCGACGGCTTCAAAGGAAGGTATTACATCCATTCGACTGAACTGTTGTTCTACACTCGGCCATTCCCGGCAACGCTCGTATTAAGGGGGACCTACCCACGGCGGCATTCCCGGCAACGCTCGTATTAAGGAGGACCTACCCACGGCGGCATTCCCGGCAACGCTCGTATTAAGGGGGACCTACCCACGGCGGCATTCCTGGCAACGCTCGTATAAATATATTACATATATTATAATATATAATATATTATATTATAATTACGTATATTACAGAATAAAGAAGAATTTAATTGAATTGAAAAACGTCAGGAAGAACGTGAAATGTATGGCAAGTCAATTATTACTACATTCACAAACAGAAACACAAATTTGGAAGAATTTAAATGGAACCTCCAGGCGTCACCATGATCGGCGCCTGTTGGTTATGCAACTTGTGCCACAGCCGTGTAATGCCGTGTGTCTGGTCCCAGGCGTCACCATGATCGGCGCCTGTTGGTTATGCAACTTGTGCCACAGCAGTGTAATGCCATGTGGCAGGTCCCAGGCGTCACCATGATCGGTGCCCGTTGATTATATGCAACTTGTGCCACAGTCGTGTAATGCCTGCCAGCTATGCAACTTGTGCCACAGCCGTGTAATGCCTGCCAGCTATGCAACTTGTGCCACAGCAGTGTAATGCCTGCCAGCTATGCAACTTGTGCCACAGCCGTGTAATGCCTGCCAGCTATGCAACTTGTGCCACAGCCGTGTAATGCCGTGTGTGTGTTTCCAGGCGTCACCATGATCGGCGCCATGCCAGCAGTGGCGGTGCGGCACGAGCGTAGAAAGCAGGAGAAGCGCAACAAGCGGCCCAGCCAGCTGTACTTGGGCGGGTTGGTGCTGAGGCACTCGCCGCCCAGCCGCGCGAACTCTCCCACGCCCAGTCCGCTGCAGAGTCCTCCAGAGCGCAGGGATAACCACCAGGAATACTACCTCTTTGGCAAAGTAATTGTTTTTTAGAGTCTCCATGGAAGTCGATTCAGCGAAATATTAGGTTTCATAATATATATATATATATATATATATATATATATATATATATATATATATATATATATATATATATATATGTATGTATATATATATATGTATATATATGTATATATATATATATATATATATATATATATATATATATATATATATATATATATATATATATATATATATATATATATATATATATATATAGACAGAAGGCATCTGGAAATATACGATTATAAAATACCAATAGTTGATATAATCTCGAGAACAATCTCTTCTTGAAACTTTCTAGTTGAATATCTATTAATATAAGTGTGTACCTGGATTACCAACGTGGTAGTAGCTCTTAACTGGCAGCTCAAAGTTATTATCACCATGGTTACTCATGCCATTTGGTTTGATCAACTCTCAGATAAAGGCTTACTGGACTTGGTAATAATAATATTAATAATAATAATAATCTCTTCATTGTCCTTTGTATGATCATAAAATGATATAAGACAGTCATATTATACAAAACAGAAATGAGTTAAAATAAACGTGCTTATACATAAAATAATTATTACGTACATATGTCAGTATATTACATGTCAGACTATATTGAACCATGTATGAAAATATTTAACATTTTATAGGCCTACAGATATTACAATTTTTACTATTATGATACAGGCAGTCGCCAATGGAATAAAAGCAGTGGTTTGTTAGATAGGTCTTCAATTTGTATTTAAAATTCTGTTCCGTGATACTTTTGAGCTCTTGTGGGAGGCTATTCATTAACTTAGTTCCAGCGTATATTGGTCCCTTTTTATACATATTGAGATTATGGCTCTGAATAGCCAAGTCATTTTTATTCTATACATTTTTTTACGTCATAATACCGGGTCTGAGTTGATAGGTCTTCCATTACTTGGACCCTTACAATGACTGCCACTCGAGATAACGTCCTAGGACTGGCCAGCTCCAAGAGACTGGGACCATGTACAAGTAGAGCCATGCAAGCACCACAGCAAAACCTCCAGTTCTTGTGTATTTACATTATTGCTAACATAACATCCTAGCCCTGCTCTTGAGCTTATGAGGTGGACTAAAAAATGGGCCACATTTTTGAGATCTGAGAGACCGTGACTGTTATTATCTTGCGTTGCCATGGTATTTTATAGTTTTCCTAGTGAACATCAACCAACGAGAGTCCTAGTCTCTTGAACCTAGCCAGGCCTAGGACGTTATTTCAAGTGTTTGTCGCGGTAAATATCCTGAAATATCAATACCAAAATCAAAAGTCGCCTCAAAATCTGATACCAGCCCCCTCAACTCGACAGGTGTCTCTCCTCCACATGGTCGTCGTCTCCCTCCTCCTGGGCGCCATCTTGCTGATCGTCGGTCTAGTCCAACTGAAACCCGGCGCCGACGCGTCGCAGCACCGGTACTACCTAATGGCGGCCGGCTCCTTCCTCATGCTACTCGGCTTCATACTCACAGCCGTGCGCTGCTGCCTCCTACCCTGGCGCATGCGCAAGCGCGAACAACGCATGCGTAAGGACGAGTCTCAGATCTCCGGCCTGACCTCTGGCGGTCACGGCCACGACAACGACAGGAATGCGCAACTCGAACACGGGAGACGGTCGATCGATTCGAAAGGAGAAAAGTCGCAGATTCATTCGCCAGTTGTGATTAGTTTGAAAGAAAAGAATCCGGTTACTATGGTTACCGATTGTGGTCACGTGACGACGTCGTTGTCGCCGACGGAAACGAAACATAAAACGGATGTGGAACCGATTATAATACCTTTGAAGTAGTTGTTTTGTTCGAGTATAGATAGCGTAAGTGTTGACTCTTTATTGAGTCGTTCAGCACAGATGATGACAGTCTTGTGTCAAGGTGGTTATATGGACCATTACTCTCGGTTCGGGCCGCGTGGGAACGGGCTTATATACAAACAAGATGGAGGGGGGGGGGGGAGGAGGAGATTCACATTTCTGATGGGGAGGTATTCATTCGACATGATCTCGTTGTGTTGGTAGACGTGGCCGGGGAAATATAGTTTGATTTCAATTGAAATGCTTTTGATGACTCGAGTTATATTTTTCAACCATTGCGGGTGATATTTTTGCCAACATTAATATACTCAAATAAGATGTGAATGATTTCGTAGTTTTTTTATTCAGTTGGAATTTGAACCAAAATGTTCAAATAGAAATGTTTTTGATGACTTCTTTCAACCATTTCGGGTGAAGCTTTCGTCTACAATTACAAACCCAAAATAAAGAGTAAATTATTTCGAAGTT
>OZ023337.1:33378069-33385569 GCA_964007535.1 Brachyptera risi
ATATGTATTTATACAGTATATATTCATTGAAAATGGAATCTCTACACATGTTATATATTCATTGTCCTACTGTGAAAAGATGAACGTTTGTACATTCCATTTGTTTTCAAATGTCTCCAATCTCCAATAGATGTGTTTTCACAGAGTGGAAACTATTGCACACCAGGGTTGAAGATGCCCTTCAGCCAGGGTACCATTAATTGTTGTTGAAGTCAGTACTTTCTCAACATTTCAAAGAACTTCTGATTGAAGGAAAGACGTTGAACTTGTCACTATCGAAATAAGATACCATTGACATCCAAGTTCATCAACAACTTGAATAATTGATTTAGTTTCCAGAAGGTTCATGTTCAACTCAAGTTGTCTTCGATTTATAAAACAAGGTTGATTTCGGATAATTCATTTGAGAATTTCAAAATGAATTCTAAAGGTCGCAGGCGCTGAACACGGGCTTGTTGTTCGCTCGCTCCAGACTCGAGTTTAACATGCATCGTGTGCTAGGCGCAACCCGTAGACTAGCCCGCCGAACTCAGATTCACATAAACGCCGTTAATTCCCTAGCTCACACTTCTGATATATTTCACATCCTATATTTCTTTCAATATTCAAAAATATGCATCTAGGTTTTCGCAAATTAGAAATTTTTCATCTTTCATCTGAAGAATTTGAAAAATCACAAAGTTTTTGTTAAAAATTCTGTGAATGCGGTAACCTTTTTTCTAAATTATCAACAGAATATAAAAAAATATCAGATTGATATCTCAAAAATTACGGCCATGAGAGTTTGCGGCGTGGAATACGAGCGTCTGCGGCCTTTTAAATGAAATATATCACTAATATAAATTCATATTTTGATCCCTTCTATGGAATCAAAACTGAATATGACGTCATACAAATGTTCATTCTTGTAATGTGTTGAATATTGAGAGTAATTATTGTTGAAATGCGGTATTGTGTGTAAAGTTGTCTTCATCATCCTCCAATGCTAAAACTCGATCTACAAACTCTAGATTAACCTAATCTGAGATTAATTGTTATTGATCAGCTTGCTAACTGGTTCATTTGGCTATAGCAATCTCACATGGACGAGTGCGGGTTCGAGTCCCACTATTAAGTAGGAGTTTCCATAAACTTCTCTCCACCTTTTCCATCTTGATGATTATTGTTTGCTTGACGACCCCACCAACAGCTAGGTTGTGTGGGGGTACTTCGTAGAATCCTAGCTGACCATGCAACAACTTTAACCCTCGATTAAGTTAACCAAGGGTTAGTAAAACCGAGCCTCGATGTTGTAACCCTATTGTTAACTGAAGCATTCCACCTTCAAAAGGACCAAAAGCTTTTTTATTCCACTCAAAGTTTCATGCTGTAATCGCAAGTTGAACGGCACAAAACGACGAGAATAATAGCATATTATACTGACGCAATATAACCAGGTCGTTGACGCGCCGTTAAGAGTCCATGAGAGTCGATTTAGCGAAATATCAGTTTTTAGGTGATAACTTTTGAACGGTATGAGATATCGAAATTCGAATACGCGATAAACACCGTCAATTATAATAGCTTCAAGATGATTTAAGTTATAACAATTCAAGTCATGTCGCATAACTGTCGAGCGTATACAGCTAAGAAATATGTTTTCAGCTGTATATACTTCACAGTTATGCGACATGACTTGAATAGTTATAACTTATATCATCTTGAAGCTATTATAATTATCTGTGTTTCTCGCGTATTAGAATTTCGATATCTTATACCGTTCAAAAGTGATCACCTAAAAACTGATATTCTGCTCTATCTACTCCCATGGACTCTTAAACCACAATATTGATTCATCCAGCATATCATACTATAATATAGTACAGTTGAAACCAAAGACGTTATGAGTGTACAAGATGTGACCACATGTTGAGGATCGCAGCTCGGACCAACTGTACTAAAGACTGACTGTCACAACTATACAAGTCTTGAGCAACCTCTACAGATGGCAAAGTGGGGGGATTGACTCCTCCCCTTTGAAAATTGTTACCTCCCCTCAAACGTGATATAGGTTGTTCAGTTAGTCACGGTTGAGAATGGGTTGGTTAGGTTAAGGACGAATGAAATTTGTGAAGAGAAGGAGTCAAACCTCCCCCTTCAACTTCTGTACAGGTTGCTCAAGAAGTAGGAGTTTAGGTCAGTTGATTCTTAGATCAGTTCATTTTTAGGACAATTCGTTTTTAGGACAGTTGAGTCTTGAGACAGCTGTTTCTTAGAACAGTCGAGTCTTGATACAGCTGTTTCTTAGAACAGTCGAGTGTAGGACAGTTGGTTTGTAGTACAGTTGGCACCTCCTCAAGGTGGCTATGAAGGATACTCACATTCACAAGAGTTGCACACCCTCAACAACAGGTGTCATATCGCACACCCCACTCAACAGCTTACCTCGAACAAATCATACACATCAGTTCTTCAGGAGAAGAAAGGGGGGATATATTTTCGTAAAATAAAAGTCGTTTTTGACGAAACTACGACAACAGTCTCAGAAACAGAACATGTTTCGACTAGGAATGCAATCGTTATGGTTTGGAGCTATGTACGATTATTGATGCCACGAAAAGAGTTAAATGTTGAGGTATTTTAAATTGACATGAAATCACTGTTAAGATTAATCTAGTAATTAATCAATGTTTAATTGTTGTAAATTGTATGTTGTGAATATTTCAACAGAAAAATTATCTATTCTTGCCAAAATGTGGGCTGTTCTGTGATTTATCAAATAATATTGTATAAAATATTGTATTTACTTTGTAACTTTTCCAATAATTTAGTACGTTATTCCGAGTCCAGGGAAGTCGATTCAGTGAAATACCAGTTTCTTGGTGATCACTTTTGAACGGTATGAGATATCAAAATTGTAATACAAGAGAAACACAGATAATTAGACGAGCTTTAGCGAGGATTCAATTTGACATACTGGAGAAAATTGGTGTTCGTTTTTATGTTTTTTCTTATGTTTTTTTGTCGGTTCTTTACAGGTCAAACGGCTACAGCTATCAACTTCAAACTTTTTTCATTATGGTTCCTTATCTAACTTAGATCTGTATAGTTTTGTGGCATTATCGGGTGGTAACTTTTTTTTATTGAATTTTAAAAATTTCAAAAATACCCATGTTAGAATAACACAGCAGAAAAAAAAGAAAATATTTTTATTTTCAAAAAAAATGAAATTTTGCGTGAAGTTGATTTACATTTTGATACACATTTCTGAAAATTTTCAGCTTGATCGGGTGAGCCATTTTGAAGAAAAACCATAAAATGTGCTAAATTGGTACTGCTCGAAGCAGTTTTTACCCATTTCTAACTCAAATGTCACCCAATTGGCGAATGTAGGAAAAGTTTGTCAAAAAAGTCGGAATTCTATTACTATCCGCTCGTCTAACAACGCGTATATGGCGTTTTCCTAGTATAGCATAATTTGCACAGTTATGGAGCTATAAAACACATTTTTATAAAATCACAGCCCAAAAACTGGTATTTCACTAAATGGACGTCCCAACCACTCTTAAAACGTGTTAATTCAACAACTAAAATCAAACGGAAAGAAACTCAATACTCTATCTCTCTCTAACTCAGTGGTATCCAATAGTAACCTATAAGAGAGAGTGAGAAAGATATACACAAGCGATTCGTCTGTGGAATAAATAGAAATTATATACAAATTTACACTTTAAATTAACTTTAACTCGAAATCAATTAAATATATCTTAAATTGATATTTATATATGATATATTATTCAATAGCTACTTATAATCCTTAGTATTTATACCTATTCACCTAATTTTATATTGTATCAATGGTTTAGATATTGAAAATAGTTCTCCCTGTTCTTTTGAACATATTTGAATTTATTTTAGAATTTTAAATATGATTCTATTCAGAAAATTTGAATGTTATTATTAATGATAAAATGTAATTTTTACTCACTCATACATAGACGTGAACACTGTTAATTTACTACATAGTTTTTATACACAGTGAATAGTATAAATAATAGAGAAACAACAATATTTCCAAGGTTTTAGTAACCAAAATGTACCCTTTTTGTCTTCCTATTACAATAACTATGTTAAGCCTCGTTCACAATTGAAATAAGGAATAGTGATTATGAAATAGCAATAGTGTTATAGTGTCTAGCTATGACTATCAATAACGTAACGGGATAAGCAACATGGCGGTTTCCTTTCACACCATGCGTACATCAAAGGGATGCCGCCTCACAAATGTTATGATGATTTGCTGGTATTATTGTATGTTGATCTATGCATGTAATAGATGTAATGCAATCTGTGAATCCAGCTCTTTCCAACTGCATTGAACAATATTGGGATACATTTCATTTGAATTAGCCAATCTAAATTTAAAATACGTCTGTAAAAGCATTTAGTCCCTAGTCAAGAGCCCTACTGCTAAATTCACCATTTGATAACTGGATAATTACTCATCATCTACGAGAAAGATTGAAATCAATGCAATTGTACAACTATGTACTATATATTGAAATACGAGCCTAATACGTACGATTTGATTTGAAATTGCGAACCTCACAAATGTACACGAAAGCGCGCTGATTCCATCATGGTGAAAACGGCCTAATGTTAGAAGGATATGACTTATGCCACGTTGCTCATCCCGTTACGTTATTGATAGTCATAGTGTCTAGTGACATAAGTGAGCCACAATAGTCTCCTATTTCACTGGTTCACTGCCAACCTAAATCATCATTTTGCCTTGAATGGTTTGAATTTTAGTGGCAGTGGCAACAACCAAGGCCTTCCAGATTATTCTATTATTATTCTATTATTCTTTTAAAATGATATATTAGGCCTTGCAGCAACTGTCAAAAGTCATTTTGACATTTATTCCTTGAGAATGTCTGATTTGAGTCTCAGAGAAAAATAAAATACCCGAAATACATAACGGTAAGTCACTTGATTACAGTAGTAACATCATCTGATTGGTCAGAATTTGGCTTGTCATAACGGTTATAAGGAATAAGTCATAAGAAATGGATTTTTTTCCATTTCTTATGACTTATGACCTAATCACTATAACCAGTTTCTTATTGTGAACGGTTACATGGAAACGCCGTCATCCATTTCGCTTAAACACTAAACCATATTCCATAATCACTATTTCAATGGTGAACAAGGCTTTAATTGATTCCTTTTAAAAATGTTTTCCCTATTTATTGAAATTTCTTGTAGATACTCTGTAACAATATGTGTTTTATCTTGACGATGTTATCGTGACACGTGACCGATGTCGGTGACGTATTTGTACGCTTCAGCTTGAATGTTTTGAAATCTAAAAGAATATTTATAATATATGAATATACTGCAGTATATGTTACTCCATGTTGGACTAATGGCCGGTTGATTTGATGATATACTCATCTTCACGAGAGTAGGAGGTCGAATACCAACAGAATAATCGTAAACATTTCGATAATTATATATTTTTTTCATAAAAATATTTCTATTTACAAGAAATAAATTAACGTATTTTTCAGAATACAATTTTTTTAAATAACATGTAATTTGAATACAAAATCATTGTTGAAATCATTACAAAATCATGGATTAAAGATAGGATCAACAAAAAATCATTCAAATATACATATAGATGATATAACAAAAACTTGTTCATAAATATAAATATGTAAAATAAACAGGGGAATACTTGGATGAGAAAAAAATCATAAAATTCCAATTGACGACTCGCAGTCTCCGCCCCCTTGACGTCACAAATCATACCGTCCAATCAACAGGGCTGTTAGAACTGTAAGCCTAGTCAAATTCAAATATCCAATCGGGGTATCTTCAAATGACTACAAATGATATAGATCCAACTGGCCGACTGGTTAAGCCACGCCCATTTCGAGTCGTCAATTGCTATACAAAATAATTATCGCTATCAAAAGCATAAATAATGCATGGTACAGCAGAGCCAAGGTACAAAAACCTACTGGCTCGATGAATCTCGCTGCAGATATGTTGATCGAACTCTTTCGAATGATTCTGTTGTGTTTCTCATCAAAAAATCTCGTCCTGTATTTCCACAAATACCACAGTCATACCAATGCACTAGTGATATTTATGTTCGACCTTCTAGCCTCGTGTGAATCCATAACCTCTTCTCGCTTAATTTCCCGCGAGTAATTATTAACGGAGATGACCAGTAGGCCTACCCTCGCACGGGGTCATCGTTTAATTCATTTTCCTCTTATTGATTTGTACGCTGAATAAAATACAGGTTTACATGCCTTTTATAGCCTACCTGTCCACATCCAGACACTTTTCCTAGAGTTTAATATACAATTAAATCAGTCGTAATATGATAATTATTATACTGATGATTATATTCAATAGTACATATATATATATATATATATATATATATATATATATATATATATATATATATATATATATATGTATATATATATATATATATATTTGATATATATATATATATATATATATATATATATATATATATATATATATATATATATATATATATATATATATATATATATATATATACTATCATATATAAAGGTATACCATTTTATTTTGTGATTTTAGAACATTTCTGTTAGAGTTGTTTGAAGGTATTTTATGAGTTGTGAGAGTTCAGGTGGCAGGAGAGGTTTTCGTCAGTACTGTGGTTCTTTGTTTCCGCCAAGCTGAGACTTATCAGGTCCAGAAGTTTTGTTTCAATAATTTTATCGTACGCATCATCATCTTGAATCCTACGCGTCATTCAATCTTAAGGTGGGACACCACTGAAAATACGTCCATTTGTTGGAATTAACCTTTTTTTTCACCAAGGCCCGGTATTACCAACGTGGGAGTAGCTCCAACTGGCAAATGAAAGTTGTTATCACCATGGTTACCTGTGATATTTGTTTTCACCAACTCTCAGATAATTGCTAACTGGACTTGGTAATACCGGACCTAAATCATTCATTTATTGCATATCTCCTCTTCAGGCTACGGCAGAAATAATGTGAATTAATCCACTGCTATATTTTCAATTCAAAATCGCTTCAGAACGGAATGCAGTTTAATGTTTGATGGCTGTTTTCTTGTCATTTTTTCTTCCAACGTATTTTGGAATGAAGAAGTAAATAAAATCTATCCTTCTGGATGGATTTGTACAATTATTTGTGTGTATTTTATGAATAACCAGATATAATATATGAAGCTATGCATAATTAACAGTAAATCTTGAAAATAACATATCTACAATGATTGTTGAATGGCAACATTATTGAATAACTTTGATTGGAAAATATGTGTAAGATTAATTAATTTGTTATTCATACCAAAATAATGATTAAGTTACATCAATGCATAACTTCATCAAATGCACTTTCGAGAACACTAAGATTTTTTTTAACTGTACTCTTCTCATACCTTTTCATGGAAAAAAAGTGTTCCCATGACATCAAA
>OZ023337.1:33390569-33406074 GCA_964007535.1 Brachyptera risi
TTTTGAAAATGAAATTTTTTCAATTTTTTTTCCGCCGTGTTATTCTAATGGACATTTTTGAAATTTCTTAAATTCATAAAAAAACAAGTTACCATTCGATAATGCCACAAAACTATACAAATCTGAGCTAGATGAGGAACCATGATGAAAAAAGTTTGAAGTTGATAGCTGTAGTCGTTTGACCTGTGGAGAACAGACAAAAAACATTAAAAAAATTAAAAAAAAAAAAAAAACATAAAAACGAACACCAATTTTTTTCAGTATGTCAAATTGAATCCTCGCTAATTCTCGTCTAATTGTTATAATGTGTATCAATAATGTGTACACATTCATAGAAATTTAATTTTTTTCGGGAAAGATTTTATTTTGAAAATTTTCCCGCCCAGCTAAATCTTAAGGAGTTTTTAGAAAATTTAAGATGATCTCATTCAGAAACGGTTCAATTGATATGACCCAGAAACTGATATAGTTTCAAGTTGGATAAGAATGAGTGTACAGAAAAATGTTAATGTTTATCAATCAAACCGTGCGACCTGCGCAGTGGGTGGAAAAAATATAAATACAAATAAAAATAAACACAGACAAAGCTCCATAAGAGTGGGATGAAGGTCTTCGCTATCGCTCATCTAATTATTTATTGATACTGAGTTATCCGAAGCACTGTATTGGTAACTAAGATCTATTGGCGTCGGTTGAATGATTGATGAGATGATGGGACGGTCATTGGGAAGGAAGCGGATGTGGCCTGTATTGTAGAAACCATCCCGGCAATTTCCAGGGATATACCCATGGATATTAAGGCGTCTTCAATCACCATAGTGACAAAACTTCTCACCAGGGCTATCATTCGTGAATACATTGTAAATGTTCATTATGGATGTACAATATTTCAGAAAGTATTTCTCTGAATGTTGTGGAGTAGTTTCACAACAACACGTTCTTCCGGAAAGCCACTACGATTGTTTATGCTTTAGTTGACACTGAAAATTGTCACAAAACATGCATCTCTCGTTATATATATATATATATATATATATATATATATTTATATATATATATATATATATATGTATATATATAAATATATATATATATATATATATATATATATATATATATATATATATATATATATATATATATATATATATATATATATATATATATATATATATATATATATATATATATATATATATATATATATATATATATATATATATATATATATATATATATATAAAAATATATATATATACATATATATATATACATATATATACACATATATATATATATATATATATATATATATATATATATATATATATATATATATATATATATATATATATATAGTTTTATTACTTCTTGAGACGTTCTATCGTCTATGGTATAGATGTGTTCGTGAAACAACTGCCTTTGAGTTGAATAAAAAATGAATAGTTCATTCATATGCGCTTGGCATACAAGACCAGGGAAATGTAAGGTCATTTAAAAAATAATCAATGTGACAGTAACTTTTTATTTGTATCAGAATAGTTATATGTTTGCTGATGAAATTCGATTCTTCTGATAGAGAAAGCTTCACCCAACCAAATGTCTTATCTTACCAAATAATTATCTTTATTATTTGTATATTCAAAACATGTTTGTACAATATATGTGCCGTCAAGTGTTGAGTTAGTGGCAAAACAACTCAAGTCGCAGGTCCATAACTCTGCAATTAATTTCTCTACGCTTTTGTTAATTCGATTACTATTTCCATTTGTAAGTTGATAGTTCTTTTTATTACATCATTATTTGCATTTTAGTCATTATTAGACGAGCTTTAGCGAGGATTCAATTTGACATACTGAAAAAAATTGGTGTTCGTTTTTATGTTTTTTTTTTTTTTTTTTTTTATGTTTTTTTGTCGGTTCTCCACAGGTCAAACGGCTACAGCTATCAACTTCAAACTTTTTGTCGTTATGGTTACTCATCTAACTTAGATCTGTATAGTTTTGTGGCATTATCGGGTGATAACTTTTTTTTTATGAATTTTAGAAATTTCCAAATCACTCAGTAAAATAACACGGCGGGAAAAAAATGAAAATATTTTTATTTGAAAAAAAAATGAAATTCTGTGTGGAGTTGAATTACATCTTGATACACATTTTTGGAAATTCTCAGCTTGATCGGGTCAGCCATTTTGAAAGAAAAAATATAAAATGTGCTAAATTGGTACTACTCGAAGCAGTTTTTACCCATTTATAATTTGAATGTCACCCAATTGGCGAATTTAGGCAAAAGTTTGGCAAAGAAGTCGACATACTAATACTTTCCGCTCGTCTAACAACGCCTATATAGCGTTTTCCCAGTACTCATACGGTTAGATGGAAGAGCAGAAACTCATATATCTGAACCTCGCCATTTCATTTTAAATTTTTATATGTAAATTGTCATTTCTGTGTTTCTTTTGTTAACTACTCAGAAATGAATAAAGACTAATTATTATGACCTAGACCACTGTTTCGCAATATGACTCGGACGAGTCTACTTTTCATGTCGAATACATAAATAATCATCAAATAACTTTTGATATCATCTCAGAATGATCTTCAAGCCGTTAATTAATGGGAAAGTATGAAAATTGATAATTGACGAGAATTTGGATTTATGATTTTGTGTCATTTGAAAAATATATGAAACATTGATACAAAATTATGTGAGACCAACTGTTTTCATTGAGGATAAAATGAAAACAGAAATGAAGTGGGCCTTATTGTCATTCAATATTCAATAACTTACTAGGCAAACGCGTTATGTGTCTCCGCGTTGATGGATGAGCTGGAACATGTCAACTTATCTTTGGATTGGTTATTATATATATATATATATACACCTTGAGATCCAAACCATCACACCACTGCCATCTTATTTTCCATTAATAATTTATATGATAATCAAGAAGGCTTTGTTTTAATCGTTTACAATCAAGTGGTGACACTTGTTGCTTTGATTTAATAGGTATCATAATAGCTTTGAATAATTAACACGAATAACATTATATATTTTTTTACATCGAAACGGCTGATCCGATTTGAGTGCAAGTTTGAAATAATGTGTATCATTATCAGATTGAAATTCCCTGAGAATTTGAATCCTCTCAGATAAAATATTTTTCACGAATGTTTTCCTCTGGGTTATTCTAATGGGATTTTTGAAAACTTTGGAATGAGTTTTCTCAGAAGTGGTTCAACCGATCGCGCCTCAAAACTATACAGCATCAAGTCAGATAGGGTTTCATGTGTGTGCCAAGTTTCAACTGATTTTGAATTTTCGTCCGACCTGTGGAGCGTGAACAAAAAAAAAAAAAAAAAAAAAAAAAACAGGCACTTTTTTTTCGGTATAGTGAAATTGAGTCTTCGCTTCGCTCATCCAATTATTCAATTTTACAAAACAACTTTCAAGTTACAAAATATAGTGATCCTAAAAAAAAAAATGGAAACATTTAAAAAAATAATAATATCGAAAATTGAATTTTAAACAATCCCTGTGTTGAAGTCTCATTATGAATCTAAGAAACATGTGAATAAATTGTAGATTCAAACAAACCATTTCGTGAGAAAGATAATCACATAGAGCGGATTGAATTACCATTATCAAGGATGTACAAGATCCTCTCAAACTCTTTCATGCCAAGTACCAAGTTCTTTGACATCGTGATCGTGCACGGTGAATACCACGAGACGAACAAGTTTCTAACTTCACAGTCTATGAATGGGAGTTGAACCTCGGATCAAAGTTGTCGCTAAGCTCTTTGGATGCGGCGGGTGGAGGAGCCGGGAGAAGTTGTCGCTAAGCTCTTTGGATGCGGCGGGTGGAGGAGCCGGGAGAAGTTTCACGAGGGGAAATAACTCACATTGTGTTCAAGCTTGCATATATTTAATAGTCAACAAGAATCAGGAACAATATTCATACAATATTAATACAATATTCATACAATATTCATACAATATTCATACAATATTCATACAATATTCATACAATATTCATACAATATTCATACAATATTCATAGAATATTCAGACGAGCTTTCAACATTGGAAGATGGCATCAATTAAACAAAAGATCAATATTCAAATCGATCATATTGATCTATGGTACCGGTATCTGAAAAAAAATATATATTTATATATATATATATATATATATATATATATATATATATATATATATATATATATATATGTATATATATATATATATATATATATATATATATATATATATATATATATATATATATATATATATATATATATATATACATATAAGTTATATATTTATATATATATATATATATATATATATATATATATATATATATATATATATATATATATATATATATATATATATATATATAGATATATATGGTTTCTGAAAATACGAATAGAATCCTTCAGGGCTGACGATCCAATCTCATGATCCGAAGAATTATCTGATGAAAAAACGTACACAGATATTCAAGAGCCGAATTCTTTCCATCGAAACAAATTCAATTAATTCACACCACAAAATCGCTTCCATAGATCACAATAGTTAACTGACTAGACGGTATCAATACGATTGTGGCGCCCAACTTCCGACAGATGCTCCTGCATTGCCAGCCGAACCGTCGACACCGGCCCAACCAGCTGCAACAGGTGCCCACTCCGAGTGTCCCGCCCCGCCGCCAGGAGCAGCACTGCCCGCGCCTGCGCCGTGGCTGACCTGGACGCTGTAATCAGCCGTGGCCGCCTTGCCGGTCGAGCCGCCGTGACCGGGTGCCGGTAGTTCGGCGCCGACCTGCGGGATGGAGTTGCTGACGGTGGCTCTGAAGCCGCCCTTGCCGGCAACGTAGGTGACTGTACGGACGTTACCGGTCGGCTCGACGAGGCTGTACTGGCCGGTGACGTCAGCTCCCTCGCGGCTCTCGCGCTGGGAATGCGTGTCTCCGGTGTGAGGGTCGGTCACTCCGTACGCAAAGTTGTAACTGGGATGACCCTGGAGCAAAGAGCAGAGACAAATTATAATCGAGATTCCGATTTTTCTGACAATCATCTCGTTAAAGTTATATATATATATATATATATATATATATATATATATATATATATATATATATATATATATATATATATATATATATATATATATATATATATATATATATATATATATATATATATATATATGTACATGGTTGGACGATGAATGATTCTCATGATAATATCTAGTGAATTGAAGCTGCCTGTTGGCCTGTGTAGCGTTATTTGCGTATTTGATGGAAGATCGTTAATGAAAATTAGGAAAAGTAATGGTCCACATATGGACCCTTGTGATACTCCAAAATCCTCCAATTCCAAATTCCTGATATACATTTTTTTCCAGTCCGTATTCACGTGAATGATTGGTCTCTACTATCTTGTGACCAATTCGATTGGTGAGAATTTAGAGATTAATGAGCATCACGTCTTCAACCTTGAAATAAAAATCCTCGTAGGGAAATTGAGTGACACTTGAAACTAGAAGCTCTTGATACGTCGCGAAAAATTCCGATCACTGTCTTAGCACCAGAGTGCATATACAAGCAACAGCAAAGATACATCGACATAATTGAAGTCTCCACTAGCACTCGTTCAATATTACTTACGACATAATCGACCGAGTATCCCGGAGTATCTCCCTTTCCGCTGGCACCTCCGGCATTTCCGGCACTTGCCCATCCGGTACCAGCACTTCCAACAGCTCCGGCACCTGACCATCCAGCACTGGCACCTCCATCACTTCCGGCACCTGCCCACCCAGCACTGGCACCTCCATCACTTCCGGCTCCTGTCCATCCAGCAAAAGCACCTCCAACAGCTCCGGCACCTGACCATCCGGCACTGGCACCTCCATCACTTCCGGCACCTCCGGCCGCATTCCAGCCCCCTCCCCCGGCCCCCTTCTCCTCGTCGAATATGATCACCTCCTTGTACGGTCCAGTGACCGGTCCACGGAATGAGGCGTGAGACGTGGCACCTCCACCGTACCCGGCACCTCCACCGTACCCGGCTCCTCCACCGTACCCGGCTCCTCCACCCGCTCCATGACCCCCTGCTCCGCCGAAGATGCCGGCAGCGCTGAGGTGGAGCACTGCGGCGAGCACAGCAACTACTGTATACATCTGAATCATAACAAATTGGCATGAGAAAAATTGAAATACGTGAATCATATTTAGTCAGATGTGTCACTTGAAAGAATAATACGTAATTTTTTCAGTGTCAACATAACATATAAACAATCGCAGTGACTTTCCGTCTGAACATATTGTAGTGAAACTACTTCACACCATTCAGAGAAGTATCTTATGAAATACTGTCCATCCATAATAAACATTCACAATATGTTACGTGTTATTTGTATGTAACTGTACGCTGTGAGGTGGAAATATCGAGTGTTACTGTTACACACAACTGATCTTTCACCTTTATTATTTGTTATTTTTATTTTGTAATTTGTTATTTGTTATTATTGGTTGCTAGGCTATATTCTGTGCCTGTTTACTCATTATTGTGTTCATTATTAGTGCGGTTATAACTGGGAAAACGCGTTATGTGTTTCTGCGTTGATGGATGAGCTGGAACGATATATCAACATATCTTTGGATTGTTTTTTTTTATATATATATATATATATATATATATATATATATATATATATATATATATATATATATATATATATATATATATATATACATATATATATATATATATATATATATATATATATATATATATATATATATATATATATATATATATATATATATATATATATATATATATACATCTTTTGATCCGAACAATTACGTCACTGCCCTCCTATTTCCTGATTGATTTCTATGATACTAAAGAAAGCTTTAATTTAATCGTTTTCAATCAAGTGTTGATACCTATTGCTTGGATTCAATTGGTATCTTAATAATAGCTTTGAGTGATTCCAAAAAATTGAATGATATATTTTTTTACAACGAAACGGCTGATTCGATTTGCCTGAAAGTTCGGAATAATGTGTATAATTATTATATTGAAATTTACTGAGAATTTGAATCACGAATTTTTTTCCTCTGGGTTATCCTCATGAGATTTTTGAAAACTTTGAAATAAGTTTTTTCAGAGTTGGTTCGACCGATTGCGCCTTAAAACTATACAATATCGAATCAGATAAGGACACTCGTGTATGCCAAGTTTCAACTGATTTTGAATTTCCTTTTGTCCTGAGGAGCGCGAACAAAAAACAAAATGAAAAAAGCACTTTTTTTCGGCTATGGCGTAATTGAGTCTTCGCTTCGCTCATCCAACTAACGGGATATTTATACGGCAGCATGCGACCTACCCGGGACCCCAGAAGAGAAATACCAGAGCTTACGATATTTCGGTAAAACCAATGAGGGGTAGCAACAATATAACCCCACAGGGATTTTTTAAAACCATGTTTGTAGATTATACTCCGTTAATCGTGGATATTGGTCAATTTTTCTGTAGTGTTGATGAGAATATGAATGAGAATGGCCATGAAAATACGTTTGTAACACTTTATACTTCATTTTCATCCATGATGTAACTCGTATTGCAATTTTTTATAAGATTTCAATTTCATTAGAAAAAAAATATGAAAGCCCTCAAGAGCGCAAATGAACCTGAGCCCAGATTCACAGAAGGTATAACAACTTTGATCTGGCTCAAAGTTACGACAATTTCTAGAAATAATATACCATATACAATCTATTACTTTCGATTTTTTAATCCTGATTTTTGATTGAATCCATTAATATCATCAATATATGATTTATTGGAATTTAAAAAAAAAAATAATAGATAAAATATGGTATTATTTCTAGAAATTGTCGAATCTTTGAGCCGGACCAAAGTTACGACCTATTGTGAATCTGGGCCCTGCATTTTGGTTTTACCCACCTGCATATTGGCCATGTTGCTATGTTGTCTGTTGCACACGGCGTGAAGAACTGATGCCTTCCTTCTGGCCGACAACACCTTTTATACTTTCATTCGAGCCGCCATTCATTCGACACCCGGCTGTTATGCAACCCGCACCACACCAGTCCACTGGGCCGGGACAATATCAACTCCTTGCCACAGTCATTATAGCATTGTTTTCTGGGCAAGTGTTACTACATCCATATAGTATCAACATTTTCAAAGTGCAAACATTGTCTATCAGAATATATATATATACATATATATATACATATATATATATATATATATATATATATATATATATATATATATATATATATATATATATATATATATATATATATATATATATATATATATATATATATATATATATATATATATATATATATATATACATATATATATATATATATATATATATATATATATATATATATATATATATATATATATATATATATATATATAAATATATATATATATATATATATATATATATATATATATATATATATATATATATATATATATATATATATATATATATATATATATATATATATATATATATATATATATTTATATATATATATATATATATATATATATATATATATTTATATATATATATATATATATATATATATATATATATATATATATATATATATATATATAATCATATACATGAACAGGTCAAATATTGAATAGTAGAACGAATAAAATGATAAATGTGTATTTATACTGATTTATTTATCAATTATCATTTATCGATCGGACTTGAACAATAAGGTTTCCACACAGCGATTCCAAATTCAAAGTGTGCAGTTTTACATCGAACTGAACATAGATATATTGATATTTAAACAAATATATATTCGGGGTTTAACGACGCACTCCACTCATAATACGATCTATTGGCGTCGTTGAATACCGTAATATACGAGATGATGGGATGATGAGATGTGAGGTTATTTTATCAAGTGTTTTTTGGATGGTGGGAAGGAGCCGGTCGTGGCCTGTTGTTAAACCATCCCAGTATTGACCTGAACGATAGAGGGAAACCACGATAGACCCCTGTCAGGATGGTCGACCATGGCGGGAATCGAACCCCGGTCTCCCGAATGACGGTTCAGAGTATTGACCAATCAGCCACACGTATCAGTCATACATATGTCTGTCTCGCTCATCCAAAGACGCATATTGCGTTTTCCTAGGTTCATTTCACATCATCTTAAGAGTCTACAGGAGTTGATTCAGCGAAATATCAGTTTCTTGGTTAACTTTTGAACGGTATGGGATATCACTAGGAAAACGCGGGATGCGCGTTGTGAGATGAGCTTAGAAGTATGGCAATCTAGAATGAAAAATAACTTGTCAGCTCAATTTACATCTACAAACCTTGACTTACTCCAAACGTTCAAAAACCTCACCTGCAACTTGTTGATATTCATAGTAACCTGCAACCTAGCGTATAAACACTTTACAAAACCAATTGATCCAAATATTCAATAAAATGTACACGTTTATTGCGTTTTCTTCATTATTTCTCATTCGATTGTTGTAAAAATCTCTGAAAAGGTGTATAATAGTATTTTTCATATTCTGTGAGAATTTGAGAGCTTTTGAAAAATTCTTGTTTTTCAAGTATTTTTCCTCCGGGTTATTCTCATGAGGATTTCCCAAACTTTCCGATTAATTTCCGGAAAAACCTTCTGACCGATTCCTCTGAATAACAATCCCAACCTATTCTGGTATGACACCAACGTTCAGAAAAAGTTTCAAGTTGATTGATTCATTTCTCTGACCTGTATGCCGCGTACATAATTACAAAAAAACAAACATAAAAACGAAGCCCATTTTTTTTAGGGTGTGAAATGGAAAGCTTCGCTACGCTCATCTAAAAATCCTAATACGTGAGAAACACAGATAATTATAATAGCTTTAAGATGATATAAGTTATAACTATCCAAGTCATGTCGCATAACTGTCAAGCGTATACAGCTAAAAAAACAACACATTTTTCAGCTGTCGACTCTTGACAGTTATACGACATGACTTAAATAGTTATAACTCATATCATCTTGAAGCTATTATAATTACCTGCGTTTCTCTTGTATCAGAATTTTGATATCTCATACCGTTCAAAAGTTAACCAAGAAACTGATATTTCACTAAATCGACTCCCGAGGACTCTTAATGGTATTCGCAATATCTGTGTTTATTTGGAAATAGAATTTTGATATCTCATTTCATTGAAAAGTCATCACCTAACAATTGATAAATGAGCTCCCATGCATTTCAATACGTCATCTTTCATTGTATTATTGTTGCATTTATTCCTTTGTATTGACATTGCCAAGATCTCCATTATCCATGCGAGGTGAAATAAAATAAAAAGTTATCTATAAATAAAACATTTTGTCCACATTCCTTTCAGACCAGACTGAACCAAATGTTACAGCCTGTCGAATATGTTGTAAATAAATCATTAATAAGTCCAAAGCTGCGCAGACCAGTCATTATTCACGGCTATTTCACGCATCTCAACTCCTAGCTATGCAACAATACTGGAGATTAAGCGCTTCAAACGGAAATCACCTCCCGTAGATTTCAGAATATGAAGGTTCCGATCGACCGTCCCTTTTATATCACAGTATTAGCGCGCGGTTGGTTCGATCCTTCATCTCTTGTGTGTATCTTGTATCCACGAGAGATGAAGATTCCGAGCGGCCGTCCCTCGTATCCTATAACACTAGCGCGCGGGTGGTTCGAGCATTCATCTCTTATTGATACAATTGTAGCCAACCTATTATATAATTACTATACTCTCAACTATGATTATAATAACGGTTGAAATTAACATGAACGATTGTTATGATTTAGTTCACCTGCTAGGAAGTTGGCAGCAATGAGATAACATTGCAATTTGCTGATAATTCAGTAAAGTAGGGAAAGTAAGTTTATTCATATAATTATGCAATTTTTGATTGATACAGATATATGGTGAATAATATAGTTTTAGTTTGAAAGAAGTCTTTATAATTCCTTAAAAGTGATTGAGAAATGTCTGATTGTATTGGTAGACAGATGTATGTGTTTTGTTTTGGCTTAGTTGTTATTTCTTTGCAGCAGTTTCAATGGAATTCACCTCGAACAGAGCTGATCCTTTGTGAGGAAATATGCGACTCATCGTGAATGCATGATACGTTTCGTTGTCAATTTGTTGATTTTATGTGGCGAAAAAGATTTGTTTTTCATTTTATTTTTCACTCATTTTGTTATTTACATATGAGACAGTCAGTAGAATTTACAAAAATGTGAAATTTCCAATGAGAAAAAAATTCTTGTGCTGTATTGTCAGAATTAAAGAGTTACATTGAAGTTAAATTAAATTATGAACAGTTGAAAGTTAGAAAATTTGATTATTCCAATTTTATTCTAAAAATCTGATTTGAACATGTATAATTCAATAATTTTGTACAAGAAAACGCTGGAAACTGAAATTGAAACCAGAAGGAGAACCTGTCATTCATACATATTGAAAGAAAAATGAAATTAATGTATACTAAATAGTTCGAAATATTATTAATTTTGAAAATCAAAATACTTGAATGCAATTGGCCTATTGAATAATAATAGACGAGCATATTGTGACCATTATTATTCCGAAGAAGGAGACAGAACATATTTATATTCTGGGATTTAATTAATAATAATAATATTATGTTTATTGTCCTCTAATTGATCACTGACATGATATTCAGACAGTCAACAATGAAAATTCAATAACTAAAATTCTTCAACAATGGACATTACATTCAAGAGTAGTTTAAAAACTCCTTCTGTCAAGTGACGTCACCCATTGTTGCAAGAGACAGACAACAATGTCCATCACTTGGAATTGACCAACCAGAATGTTTGGTAGTCCACCAGTTCGCTGTATTACTATGGTAACTATAGGCTTCTGTCAAGTGACGTCACTCATTGTTGCAAGAGACAGACAACAATGTCCACCAGTTGGAATTGACCAATCAGAATGTTTGGTAGTCCACCAGTTCGCTGTATTACTATGGTAACGATTGTTTTTCATTTGTTTCGTGACAGAAGCCTATAAGAACAACAATTAGTCGTCAGGAAAGTGTTGAGTGATCTGGTGAAAGAGCTATTGTGAAGACTAAGCTGCTTCAGGTCATATGGTAATGAGTTGAACAATTTACTTCCTGCATATATTGGACGTTTCGAAAATAAGTTTAAATTATGATTGACTAAACTCCTTATTTGACTCCTTATTTCTCGTATTGTGGCAGTGGATTTCAGCGTTAGTAGTGGCTAGATGAGAGTTGGTTTATAAAAACATACTGTTGAAAATATAAAGGCTTTGTGAGAACGTGATATTAGAATGCTTGAATAGGGGTCTGCATGACCAATCGTGCATGTTAATCAATTTATATGAAGGGTAGTTTTCACAAATATAAATATATATATATATATATATGTATATATATATATATATATATATATATATATATATATGCATTTCTTCAGTTACATTGTGCAATATAGGCCCATGTGATGAAACTCGAACAAGTCGGCTCAAGTAGGCCACGACTATAGATATGAGAGGCCCGGCTATGATCATATTCCATATTTCACGTTTCATATTTCACGTTTCATATTTCACGTTTCATATTCCATATTTCACGTTTCATATTCCATATTTCACGTTTCATATTCCATATTTCACGTTTCATATTCCATATTTCACGTTTCATATTCCATATTTCACGTTTCATATTTCACGTTTCACGTTTCATATTTCACGTTTCATATTCCATATTTCACGTTTCATATTTCACGTTTCATATTCCGTATGTCACGTTTCATATTCCATATTTCACGTTTCATATTTCACGTTTCATATTCCGTATGTCACGTTTCATATTCCATATTTCACGTTTCATATTTCACGTTTCATATTCCATATTTCACGTTTCATATTTCACGTTTCATATTCCATATTTCACGTTTCATATTCCATATTTCACGTTTCATATTTCACGTTTCATATTCCATATTTCACGTTTCATATTCCATATTTCACGTTTCATATTTCACGTTTCATATTCCATATTTCACGTTTCATATTTCACGTTTCATATTCCGTATGTCACGTTTCATATTCCATATTTCACGTTTCATATTTCACGTTTCATATTCCATATTTCACGTTTCATATTTCACGTTTCATATTCCATATTTCACGTTTCATATTCCATATTTCACGTTTCATATTCCATATTTCACGTTTCATATTCCATATTTCACGTTTCATATTCCATATTTCACGTTTCATATTTCACGTTTCACGTTTCATATTCCATATTTCACGTTTCATATTCCATATTTCACGTTTCATATTTCACGTTTCATATTCCATATTTCACGTTTCATATTTCACGTTTCATATTCCGTATGTCACGTTTCATATTCCATATTTCACGTTTCATATTTCACGTTTCATATTCCATATTTCACGTTTCATATTTCACGTTTCATATTCCATATTTCACGTTTCATATTCCATATTTCACGTTTCATATTCCATATTTCACGTTTCATATTCCATATTTCACGTTTCATATTCCATATTTCACGTTTCATATTTCACGTTTCACGTTTCATATTCCATATTTCACGTTTCATATTCCATATTTCACGTTTCATATTTCACGTTTCATATTCCATATTTCACGTTTCATATTCCATATTTCACGTTTCATATTCCATATTTCACGTTTCATATTTCACGTTTCATATTCCATATTTCACGTTTCATATTTCACGTTTCATATTCCGTATGTCACGTTTCATATTCCATATTTCACGTTTCATATTTCACGTTTCATATTCCGTATGTCACGTTTCATATTCCATATTTCACGTTTCATATTTCACGTTTCATATTCCATATTTCACGTTTCATATTTCACGTTTCATATTCCATATTTCACGTTTCATATTCCATATTTCACGTTTCATATTCCATATTTCACGTTTCATATTCCATATTTCACGTTTCATATTCCATATTTCACGTTTCATATTTCACGTTTCACGTTTCATATTCCATATTTCACGTTTCATATTCCATATTTCACGTTTCATATTTCACGTTTCATATTCCATATTTCACGTTTCATATTCCATATTTCACGTTTCATATTTCACGTTTCATATTCCATATTTCACGTTTCATATTTCACGTTTCATATTCCGTATGTCACGTTTCATATTCCATATTTCACGTTTCATATTTCACGTTTCATATTCCATATTTCACGTTTCATATTCCATATTTCACGTTTCATATTTCACGTTTCATATCCCATATTTCACGTTTCATATTCCATATTTCACGTTTCATATTTCACGTTTCATATTCCATATTTCACGTTTCATATTCCATATTTCACGTTTCATATTTCACGTTTCATATTCCATATTTCACGTTTCATATTTCACGTTTCATATTCCGTATTTCACGTTTCATATTCCATATTTCATGTTTCATATTCCATATTTCACGTTTCATATTTCACGTTTCATATTCCATATTTCACGTTTCATATTCCATATTTCACGTTTCATATTTCACGTTTCATATTCCATATTTCACGTTTCATATTTCACGTTTCATATTCCGTATGTCACGTTTCATATTCCATATTTCACGTTTCATATTTCACGTTTCATATTCCATATTTCACGTTTCATATTTCACGTTTCATATTCCGTATGTCACGTTTCATATTCCATATTTCACGTTTCATATTTCACGTTTCATATTCCATATTTCACGTTTCATATTTCACGTTTCATATTCCATATTTCACGTTTCATATTCCATATTTCACGTTTCATATTTCACGTTTCATATTCCATATTTCACGTTTCATATTTCACGTTTCATATTCCGTATGTCACGTTTCATATTCCATATTTCACGTTTCATATTCCATATTTCACGTTTCATATTTCATATTTCACGTTTCATATTTCACGTTTCATATTCCATATTTCACGTTTCATATTTCACGTTTCATATTCCGTATGTCACGTTTCATATTCCATATTTCACGTTTCATATTTCATATTTCACGTTTCATATTCCATATTTCATGTTTCATATTCCATATTTCACGTTTCATATTTCATATTTCACGTTTCATATTCCATATTTCATGTTTCATATTCCATATTTCACGTTTCATATTTCATATTTCACGTTTCATATTCCATATTTCACGTTTCATATTCCATATTTCACGTTTCATATTCCATATTTCACGTTTCATATTTCACGTTTCATATTCCATATTTATATATATATATATATATATATATATATATATATATATATATATATATATATATATATATATATATATATATATATATATATATATATATATATATATATATAT
>OZ023337.1:33411274-33418774 GCA_964007535.1 Brachyptera risi
ACATGAAGTATGAATTATGGTGAAACGGAAGAAACAAACAGTTAAGTTACAACTAATGAACGAATCGATTCATATTAGGATATATGAAATGGATAGTGATCCATATGATAATAACATCTAATATAATGATTGAAAAATGAAAACCAAGGTCCACACAATATTTGAGTGTCATAATAATTAAACATAATACTTATGATTATAAAAGAGTAATTACAACGAAAAAAGAGTTTGAAAGTATCTTATCTTGGAAAAGAACAAGACGAATCATAACAATTAATTGAATAAAATATGATAGCTGTTGTTCTCACATCATGTATTGATCAGCAAATATACACTTCGCATTATTCTATTCTCACATATACTTGTATCCACCAAAGAAGGAGATCATCTACCAACAGAACAGAAACAAATACCATTCATTTGTCTAACTATTGTATTTTGAGGGAATTGTGATTTTCATGTCGCGATGTTGGTATGGTCTACCTGTTTAACACACGTACTTATACGCATACATGGGAATCGATTGAGCGAATTATCAGTTATAACTTAAGAACAGTATAAACTACCAACATTATAATCCGGAAAAGAAACACAAATAGTTTGAATACATTTCTTGAAAAATAAAATAATTGAACTTCGATTGCAACATTTTCACAGATATACGATTATATAAAATGTATTCAAAATGAATATTTAAATATGATCATATAATATTTCAATTATAATATCAATATCAATATAATTGATCATATAATATTATATTATTATATAATTTTTGTGCTTATTTATTTATTTGTCAATTCAAGATTATACAGAAAAGTTCACAATATTCCACAAAGCCTGTAAACAGGCTTATCTGTGGTTTGCATTATAATTATAACACATTATTATAATAATAATATATGAATATTTGAATATTTAAAATGTATTTGATCAGCTATACACATGTGAAAATGATGCGATAGAAGTATATATAGCCCCATGATAGTTTCTACTTACACAACTTGAACAATATCACAAATATCCATTTCCCCCCTATTTTGATTTCGATATCTAATACCGTTCGAATGTTATCATAAGAAAACTGATTTTCCCAAAGTGTTAAGAGTCCACGGGAGTTGATTTAGTGAAATATCAGTTTCTTGGTGACAACTTTTGAACGGTATGAGATATCAAAATTCTAATACGCGAGAAACACAGATAATTATAATAGCTTCAAGATGATATAAGGTATGACTATTCAAGTCATGTCGCATAATTGTCAAGGTAAACAGTTTTTTATAGCTGTATACGCTTGACAGTTATGCGACATGACTTGAATAGTCATAACGTATATTATCTTGAAGCTGTTATAATTATCTGTGTTTCTCGCGTGTTAGAATTCAGATATCTCACACCGTTCAAAAGTTATCACCAAGAAACTGATATTTCACTAAATCGACTCCCATGGACTCTTAACGATAAAAACATCGTTCAAAAGCATTAAACCCTCGAAATTTCACGAAGATTATATAAAATAATCGAAGTTTTTACTATTTATCAGTTGGTATACTGTATTTTCCTCACGTGGATACGAGTATAAACATTTCTAGGTACATTTAATTCTTCGTTTTCTTATATTTCAGCATCAAGAAAGACACCATTTTGTCCCTCAGAATCGTAACATTATACTGGATTATTCACATGAATATTTCCATCGTGAAACTAAATCATTTCCTTGAGTTTTAGTTTCCGTCTTGTTTCCTTCCAGACTGAAACACAAGTCAGTGTTTGCTGTGACGTCACGACGCTTCTCTCTCTCTCTCTCTCTCTCTCTCTCTCTCTCTCTCTCTCTCTCTCTCTCTCTTCTCGGTTGTTTGTCAGGTGATTCCGAGCAGCTTCTGTTTCACGTCGCGTCCCACGAGATGGCAGCACGTGCGCTCTTTAAGAGGTACATTCGCTGACGTACATTTCTCTTTCATTCGCTGACGTGGCAAGATTCGTCAAAAGCAAGGTACGATCCGTTAGACGGAAGTTAAGAGTCGTTAAACGCAAGTTACGATTCGTCAAACTGAAGTAACGATTTGTCAAACTGAAGACACGATTCGTCAAACGGAAGTCACTATTCGTTAAACGCATGGGAAGAGTCGTTAAACAAAGTGTGTCGGGTGTTTGTCGAGACGTGCTCCATTAGTGTGTGTTTGAGACGCCAGGAGCGGTTCGATCGCTCAACAAGTACCAACCGTTGAATAATAATGAGGATATGTTACGTGAGGCGCGAGGCAGATATACAGATGAGCAGGGTTGGCAGACGTGGGAAATATTGTTTCGAAATGTTGCTTTGGAGGAATTACTATCAATTCAACGAAGTGACTATTAACAAACATTCTTGATGGTAACTGTTAGATAGTACAACTATTCACTTTGATTGATGTTATTTTTAGGTTATAATAAATTAGTTCAGGCATTGATTTATCAATGTAGTATCTAGATAGGCAGCGCCGTATGCCAGAGCCTATGCTCACCAATTGCTCACTAACAATGACAAAGTTGGCTGAACACAGCGCTCCTAGCAGCATTCAATCGCAACAGTGCTCTAGCAGGATTACCAGGCGTAACACTACCATAGGGCTCTGCCACTCTATCCCGTATAGGATACTTCTTTATTCAATGGTTCAGGTTAGGTTATGTTTGGTTGGATAAGCTAGATCAGGTTCGTCGATGAAGATTACTCAACAACAACAACAACAACAACAACAACAACAACAACAACGGCCGTCACGTGTTACGACATACCGAAGTCTAGCTGCACATAAACTTGTCCTAATAGCGTTAACCACAATTCTATTCTTAGATACATGTGGACAAGAAATGTCCGCAAAGTCTTCTTGATTATGATACGTCATTAAAATTGACATTGTAAATTTTAAAATTCGAAGTGGCTCTGATATTTCAAGACATCAAGTAGCTAAACGTGGTTAACGCTATTCTAGTTGATTCTACATTTTAATTCAGTCACGCGAAACCACGGTCCTGAATCTTCCATATCACAAACGATACCAACATTTTTTTCACGATCGAGCTACCGGCACTTTAAATACCGTTGAATAACTTTTCCTACTGGGCAACAGAATGCGCGAACTGTATCTTTATTTACGTTGTTACCATGACAACCACTCAACTGTGGCAAAATTCAAGAAAATGGCTGGTGTTTTTTCAGTTGCGTGTGTTGAAATATTTCACATCACATTTATTTATCGAGCATGAGAAGAAGAGAATTCAGCTGTGTAGCTGAATACTACAATAACCATCTACAAACATGAAGTAAGTATAGTTTCATGTCCTATAAGTGATATTAGATCTTGAATATTCCATTCAGAATAGGCCTAGGCTAGGCCTAGTCGATTATTTCCTACCTAGGCCTAGTTTGTTCTCAATCTCATTCATGAACACATGCATTGTATTTGTAGTGTTACAAAACTAGCTACAAACTTAGTGACATAGGCCCAGGCCCACTTTTTAAGTTTGTGAATAAGTAAACTATATAGGCCTAGTTTACCAGTAGTGTCCGGCTATCAGCGTTATGTTCATCATGTACATCATAACGTTATGATGAAATTCAAAGGACCTAATTTGAGTTACTCGTTAAAGCTTTATGAATAGCATCATTATCAGGCCTAGGCCTATAATTTATCTTATAGTCCTAGCAGGTCCGAGTCTTTTTGCGATAGGCCTATGGCCTTGATTCTACCCAATATCATAATGTCAACACACACTAGGCCTACAATCATCAACAAAATAATTATATAATACCGGTAGGCCCCTACAAACTCAATGCCCCTACTTTTGTCTATGCCATGATTGTGTTCTCAATGTAAAATGCTCAGTGCTCACTTTAAAATTGGTCTTTTAGCTTTTAGTGGGAGCAATTTTCTGTATTTTTCGAGAAAGAGGAATACAGTGATACATGCCCACGTATCTGTATGGCATGCTTTTGGCAAGATTGATTATTTAATATCAAATGATAGCCTAGCTGTGATAATTGTAAAACTCTATCCCTCGGGGAAGCAATAAGAACACCATTCTCTAGCATGAAGTAGAAATAGTTAGGCCTACAGAGTGGCTCACTTCTCTCAATATTGATTGGTAGATATTGATATTGTTATAATGTTATGACATCAAATAATATTGATCAATAGTGTATTGTGGACCCTATTTGTATTTTATTAATTTTTTTGCCCTCAGATTGTCTCTCAGATGCTTCGACCGGATTGAAATCGCTTGGGTTTTCTGTGGCCTCTTGTCTACACGCCTTCGGAACTTCTCTCCCAATGCAGATACTAGCTAGCTGAGACCTAATTTCGATAATTCAAGTTCGAGCCACACAAATGATAGGCCTATAAAGACGCGAGACAAGAAAAGATGCGATTGAAATGTGTGGCGAGTGCGCGTAGATACGAACTTTTGAAAATAGTCATACTTCACAAACTCTGTAGGAATTTCTTCAGTTCTGGCTTTTAATTCCCTAAGGCTTTGCCTGAGACCTAGTGAGGTGCATCTCTCATTTGATATTATATATATGGATGCCGGGCATTGAATGTGAAATCAGTCAATTCACCTTGCTAGATTTGAATCTTTTATTTAGGTCAATTTTGCAGAACACTTCCATTAGCGGATGTTTAAATGGCTTTGCATAATAGTAGGCCTAATGCCTAGCTGTGCATGCCTGAATGAGAGCTTTCATGGTTTACATCACAATATAAATAATAGTATTGTCGTGACCTAGCATACCAGCTTATCCCAGTGTTGACTGAATTATATGTTTTCATATATTTTTTGCATTATATTAAATATATATCAGTGTTTGCAAAATCATCCTTCCTGATGGAATTGTCCTAATAAATGGTGTCTTGGAGCATAACTGGTTTACACATCACTCTAATATGTGAGCAACTGTTCCAGCAATAATTTGCTGTGGTCAAAGTGTCATGTTACAAGTCAGAATGTAAAATTTAGGTACCGCTATGTTTAATTCAATAAACATGTGTATTATTGACCAACATTTGAAACTGTTCTGTATTATTTCTTTAGGAGCTCCTCAAAATCCTATAGGCTTCCTTATTTTGGTGAGTTGGTATTTTTTAATTGAGTAATAAATATTGGTATTTATTGTATTTTATATATTGATTAATAGTATCACATAATTATCATGTTTCAATTCGATGCTATTTACCTAATATCTAATAACACCAACAAATTAAAATGAATAGGTAGTCAGCTACATCTGGACTTGCTGGAGTTTATTATTTTATACAATTTTATGTGGTTGTATTTTTATAAGTGGCTTATTGTAATAGATAATACTTTTCATTGAATAATATTCTCAAAAGTCATGTACTAATTGAATAGAATGAGTGGTGGATAGTAAGAATGAAAATGGAAATGAAAAATCATTTCAGAAATTCTCTCCCCCACACCCATTTTGCCGCCAAATGAAGGATTAGTTCCCCTACTGGACCAGAGATGGCGCCACAGAAGCAGACATGACGGTAAAACAGTTTTCCAAAACGTTAGTCATTTTGCTCGCCAGGGAGTCGCGGGTCTTATTACGAAGTAATATATATAAAGGTCTTTGCGCGAAACAATATCAACAACAACAATAAGAAGAACGGTCCGATGGTGTGATGTTACATCGTCATGCCCCAAGCGGCCGTGACCCAGTCTGACGGGTTGCCTACATACAATGAGTCACCCAACACACGTCTTGTATAGCTCTCTCTCTCTCTCTCTCTCTCTCTCTCTCTCTCTCTCTCTCTCTCTGTCTCTCTCTCTCTCTCTCTCGTGCCTACTGTGTCGGTGACTCATTGAGGGTGGTTTATTATTTCACCAAGTTTAGTGTTTGTTTGTCTGTTCGAATGTCGTGTATTGTTTTGCCTCGTCGTTTGTTCGTCGTTTATTTCTTCAGCTGTGAGATATTGTTGTTTGATTAGTGTTTGCTTAACGATCCCACCAACAGCTAGATCAAGTGGGGATACGAATGAGCTGGTGATATAAATTAAACTTCAAATTGAAGATAAGTGGAAAGAACTTTCATAAAAACTTATACCCAATACGGAACTTGAACCCACGTTTAACGATGACTTTGGTTTCTAAAGCGGTGCCTTGCTTGACTGAGCTACGGAGTTCTCTACGACGATCTTTGTAGACTTGGGGGTGAGTATACCACGGTTATTTTCATGACGCGATGTTGGTATGGGAGTCGCTTGAGCGAATCAGTTGTATGAAATAACTTGAGAACGGTATAAACTATCAATATTATAATCCTCTTTTTTCACTCTTTGTGAGAGTTCTATCTTTAAGACGTCTCAAGTTGGGACCATTTTACTGAATTGGGGCCAATATTGGTCATAACTCAGTGTAATAATCCCAACTTGAGACCTCTTAAAGTTAGGAACCTTTGAAAATTAATCTTTTTCTAGTGAATCCGGGCTCAGGAAGAGAAACACAGATAGTTTCAGTGTATTTAGTAATTATATAAGACTAGGAAAACGCTATATACGCGTTGTAAGACGAGCGGAAAGTAATAGTATGTCGACTTCTTTGCCAAACTTTTGCCTAAATTCGCCAATTGGGTGACCTTTTAGTCATAAATGGGTGAAAACTTCTTCGAGTGATACCAATTTAGCACATTCCATGTTTTATTCAAAATGGCTGCCCCGATCAAGCTGAGAATTTGCAGAAATGTGTATGAAGATGTTATTCAACTTCACACAAAATTTCATTTCTTTGAAAATATTTTTTTTTTATTTGTTTTCCGCCGTGTTATCCTAATGGGTATTTTTGAAATTTCTGAATTTCATAAAAAAAAAGTTAATATCCGATAATGCCACAAAACTATACAGATCTATGTTGAATAAGTAACCATAGTGAAAAAAAGTTTGAATTTGATAGCTGTAGTCGTTTGAACTGTGGATAACCGACAAAAAAAAACATAAAAACGAACACCAATTTTTTTCAGTATGTCAAATTGAATCCTCGCTAAAGCTCGTCTAATCAGCTATACACATGTGAAAATGATGCGATAGAAGTATATATAGCCCCATAATAGTTTCTACTAATACAACTTGGACGACATCACTAATATCCATTTCCCCTCTATTTTGATTTCGATATCTAATACTGTGGGAAAGTTAGAAAGTTATCATAAAAACTGATATTTAGCTAAATCTACTCTCAATAACCAGATATTCGGGAGGCGCTGAGGAGCGTATACTGGACTGAAGTCGACTCGGTCGTGTGACATGGGCTTGGGGGTACTCTTCAATGGAATGCGGTTAGGGTTCAGGCAAGATGCATTGAGGGTTGCGTTTGTTTGCCGCCGGGAGATGGTGCCTTCACTATCTTGAAAACACGTACCATACCGTGAGGACATTTCTGTGTAATATGGATCGCTGCTCTATCTGGTGGTGTTCTGTAGAAACGGCTGATATGCTGGCAAACTTGATGACAGCGAGCCGGCCT
>OZ023337.1:33423774-33426274 GCA_964007535.1 Brachyptera risi
CCTTTGAAAACAATACAAATAATCCTCCATTTTCTTGCATTATTCAGTGAAATATCATCAAGCGAAAAAGAAGGAAAAATGCATGAAAATGTAGAGAAGAGAAGCCTTCTGTATCGCCTCTGAATTATGATTCGATTTAAATACATACATACAGGTTCGTTAAATAATAACGCATTAAATGGACATAGTTACCGATCGATTTCTCGGCGGGGTGCAATGAGTATGTATCCAGAACCCGACGGATATGTTGTGGGAATGCACCAAGATCAGTTGTAAGGGCTTTGTAGCCTAGCTGTTGGTGGGGTTGTTAAGAGTCCACAGGAGTCGATTTAGCGAAATATCAGTTTTTTGGTGATAACTTTTGAACGGTATGAGATATCAAAATTCTAATAAGCGAGAAACACAGATAATTATAATAGCTTCAAGATGATGTAAGTTATAACTATTCAAGCCATGTCGCGTGACTGTCAAAAGTATACAGCTAAAACAACACATTTTTTAACTGTCGACTCTTGACAGTTATGCGACATGACTTGAATAGTAATAACTCATATTATCTGGAAGCTATTATAATTATCTGTGTTTCTCGCGTATTAGAATTTTGATATCTCATACCGTTCAAAAGTTATCACCAAAAAACTGATATTTCGCTAAATTGACTCCCGCGGACTCTTAAGCAGTATTAAATTACAATAATTGTAGGTGTGAATAGATTATGGCTATTGCAAACGATACGTAATTTATGCCATTGTAACTTCAAACCGACACAATTTCAAGGTTTAAAACACTAAACATATCTTTCCATATTGTAGAGGTCGATATTAATTGTAGATTCGTAGGTTTTTGTAGGTGTAAATAGTTCATGGTCTATTGCAAACGATACGACATTATTCACTTTGGTTTGTAGATGTCGATATTAATTGACGACTAGTGATTGACCCGCCCACAAACGTCACAAAACAAAACATCCAATCAAATGGGCTGTTTGTTATGTGGGAAAATTGACATTGCCTAACAGAATATCTCTAAATGTCCACATGAAGTATAGATCAAGGTGGCCTACCGATAAGCCACGCCTATCACTAGTGTACAATTGACGACTAGTGATTGACCCGCCCACGAACGTCACAAAACAAAACATCCAATCAAATGGGCTGTTTGTTATGTGGGCAAATTGGCATTGCCTATCAGAGTATCTCTAAATGTCCACATGAAGTATAGATCAAGGTGGCCTACCGATAAGCCACGCCTATCACTATTGGTCAATTGACGACTAGTTATTGACCCGCTTACAAACGTCACAAAACAAAACATCCAATCAAATGGGCTGTTTGTTATGTGGGCAAATTGGCATTGCCTATCAGAGTATCTCTAAATGTCCACATGAAGTATAGATCAAGGTGGCCTACCGATAAACCACGCCTATCACTAGTGATCAATTGACGACTAGTTATTGACCCGCTTACAAACGTCACAAAACAAAACATCCAATCAAATGGGCTGTTTGTTATGTGGGCAAATTGGCATTGCCTATCAGAGTATCTCTAAATGTCCACATGAAGTATAGATCAAGGTGGCCTGCCGATAAGCCACGCCTATCACTAGTGTACAATTGTGAATTCGTATGTTTTTTTAAATGTAAATATTTCATGGCAAACGATACGTAATTTATGGCCTTGAAACTTCAAACTAACACAATTCCAAGATTTAAAACACTAAACATATCTTTACAAATTGTTTATGTTCATGTCGATGTCAATTGACGATTTTTTTTTTTCGGTGTAAATAGATCATGGCAAACGATACGTTTTGTAGATTATGTTACGATTTGTTTTGTAACTAATGTTGTCACGAGTGTACTTGATGGACAGGTAAGCCTGTTTATCGTGACAGCTCTTATCGAGTTAGCATGCTTTAAGCTGATCTTCAGGGGGTTCAGTGCAAGCTTGATCCCAAGTCGCGTTAAGCTGTTCTAAGCTGTTATCAAACGCGACACGCGCAGGCTTCGATATGATAATCATGTCTTCAGCTTGACTTGATGAGAGATTCTCGTTGCCAGTTAGCTGTCAATCACCAAGATACACGCAGTCTTCGAAAAGATGACCTTGTCTTCAGCTAGATTCAGTGGTAGATTCTACTCATGATGCGAGATTCTTGAGCGTGTTAATAGGCTGTCAATCACCGCACCGAGACTTGAGTAAGTCAGACGTTTTAATCACTTCGAACTTTCAACACTTCAACACTTTCAAAACTGTTATCACTTCCAGCACTTCGAACTAGTTTTCAAGCTTCAACCAGTCAAGCGTGGTTCAAAGCTCGAAACACTTGAATGTGTTAACAAGTAGATACTCATATTCAACTTATTTGCTTGAATCACTGAGTGTGCTTCTGAGCTCGGATCATTCTAGGATATCTACAAATATGAATCGGTTGAACTTATTTCCAAGCTTGAACCAGTCGAGCGTGCCTAGGACTTCATGAGGGCGTGTCTAGACCTTGA
>OZ023337.1:33431274-33461274 GCA_964007535.1 Brachyptera risi
TGCTATCTGATCGATCAGCCCAACTGCTGGATACTGGAGCAAGTGTTGCTATCTGATCGATCAGCCCAACTGCTGGATAGGTGAATATGTCAATCATTTATTTTTTTTTATTTTTTTTTTATTTTCATTTTCGTCCAAGAGGATTACAATTAAAATGGAACGTTTTCAGGCTTAATCATATGGACAGTCAAGGGTAATATACAAGATAATGTACCGTATCATACACAACAAATAAACAAGAAAATACTTCATTTACTTGAAAAAAACGATACAGTTTTATATTTCGGTTTTTCCCGCTCAGGTAAAACTGGAGCACAAATTTTGATGGAACTTTTTAAGCACATGTGTCATCATTTAACTCGATACTGTTTGGTTTGAGGCGCAATCGGTTGAACCTTTTTTTAGAAAAACTTGTCGATATAGCAGTAGCATTGTTTGGCTGATTTTACCACTTTTCCATTGGTCTTCTGCATCTTTACCATCAAGGGAAACCTATCCGGAGTGTCACATTTTTATATATTTTATATTTTATATTTTTATATTTTTGTATACATATATTGTAGTGAAACTGCTTCACAGCATTCAGAGAAGTATCTTGTAAAATACTGTCCATCCGTAATAAACATTCACAATATGTTACGTGTTATTTGTATGTAACGGTACGCTGTGAGATGGAAATATCGAGTGTTACTGTTACATACAAGTGATCTTTCCACACGTGTTAAATTATAACATTCGATCTATTACCATTTTCATCAAATATTGTCTGCATCTTGTGATGTATTTGTTGACTTTCTATTACGCACTGTTGAAATTGTATGATCAAATTCAAATCTGCGTGATCAACCTGGCGGGAAAATTTAGCCCTACGTCAACTGGATTCGCCTTAAGAGGCCGCAGGCGCTCGTATTTCACGCCTCCAACTCTCACGGCCGTAATTTTTGAGATATCAATATGATTGTTTCTGCATTCTGTTGATAATCAAAAAACAAAGGTTACCGCATTCACAGAATTTTGAAAAAAAGAGTTGGGATTTTTCAAATTCTTCAAATGGAAATTGAAAAAATTTCCAGTTTGCGAAAACCTAGATACATATTTTTGAATATCGGAAAAATATATAGAATGTGAAATATATCAAAATTATGAGCTGGAGAATTAACGGCGTGAATGTGAATATGAGTTCGGCGGGCTAGTCTATGGGTTGCGCCTAGCACACGATGCATGTTAAACTCGAGTCTAAAGCGAGCGAACAACGAGCCCGTGTAGAGCGCCTAGTGCCTCCTCATACCCTCATCATCCGCCACTGGCTCGTGCATGACATGTCACAGCCCGCCACCAGATAGCACCACTACTCCTCGTTACTAGGCAACAAGTATGACACGCAATATGTCTGTCTCGTCGAGCCACCGTGTTTGTGACGGTTCAGTGAGTGTTCTCTGAACCCTGCTTGAAACAAGGGAGGTCGGGAGCCACTTGCCTTACAGACTATCGGCATAGTCTTGGATTCAATTCAATTCATTTGTTTATTTCTCCGTTTATTTTATTGTTTATTTATCGTTTATTTTCATTTCATTGTTTATTTATATCTCCGCATTGATGGATGAGCTGGAACATATCGACTTATCTTTGTATTGGTTATTATACATATCCACCTTGAGATCCAAACTATTATTTCACTGCCCTCCTCTTTCCTAATTGATTTCTATGATAATAAAGAAGGCTTTGTTTTAATCGTTTACAGTTAATTTGTGAGACATGTTGCTTGAATTGAATGGGTATCTTAATAGCTTTGAGTGACTTACAAAAATTAAATTATACATTTTTTTACATCAAAACGGCTAATCTGATTTGACTGAGAGTTTGAAATAATGTGTATAATTATTATATTCAAATTCTCTGAGAATTTGAATTTTCTCGAAATAAATATTTTTCACGAATTTTTTCCTCTGGGTTATTGTTATGAGATTTTTGAAAACTTTGAAATGAGTTTTCTCAGAAGTGGTTCAACCGATTGCGCCTCAAAACTACAATATCGAATTAGATAAGGACACTTTTGTATGCCAAGTTTTAATTGATTTTGGATTCTCGTTTGACCTGTGGAGCGCGAAAAAAAATCACTTTTTTTCGGGTAATGGTAAAATTAAGTTTTCGCTTCGCTCATCCAATCAGAATAAAGAAGGTTGGTATCATTACACTGTGGTGAAGCTATAGGAGAGAGTACCAGGCCTGAAAGTTCTGCCAGTGGTGTACTGGGCCATGGGGCAGCGTGATCCGAGATAGCACATCTTGGCTATTGCCTTGGCTTTGGCTATCTTGGTCAAACTGATGCTAAAATGTGTCTTTTCAAAGACATAATCATCTCAATTGACTGTGAAATATAAATTTTCTCAGTATACTCTCCGGTAACACTGAATAGAAACCGAAGTCACCGTCAGGCGTGGGTTCGAGTCCCGCAAAAGGCATGTTTAGTTTGTAAACGCCCCAATTCTACCTATCATCACTATATCGTTACACTATCACCCGCTCATTCGTACCCCCGTATAATATAGCTGTTGGTGGGGTCGTTGAGCAAACAATAATAATCATCATCAAAGTTGGGAATGGCATAAAAGCTTTTTTCGAACTAATTTCCCTCACTTACTCGTCATTTTCCATAGCTCCACTTTCAACGTTTTCCTATATAGTATATATACCCGAACCTGTCAATTAATCACCCCCTCTCCCCCCCGCCCTCCTCCTCCTCGCTCAACAGCCAATCACAACACCGCACCATTTATCACGTGACAGCTAATGTCAACTCTCGACTTCAATCACGCGGCTGTGACGTCATGCATGACTGACCTTTGACCCATTAACGTCACTGACATCGATTACCGGTCAATCAAACACTTGGTCATCAGGTCTGATATTGACCACTCGTCAATATATATATATATATACTAGCAAGACCCCCTCATGTTTCAAGCATGGGGCCACCCTCCACCACGCCCGACCCCTTCCTTCCTCTACTCTCATACCCTCTTTGGCCATCTCCTTTCTTCCTTCTCTCACTCTCTCATCCTCTCTCTCATTCTCTCTCTCTCCCTCTCTCTCTCTATCTTTCTCTCATTCTCTCTCTCATTCTCTCTCTCTCTCTCACTCTCTCATCCTCTCTCTCATTCTCTCATTCCTCTCTCTCATTCTCTCACTCTCTCTCTCTGTCTCTTATTCTCCTCTCTCTCTCTCCTCTCTCTCTCTCTCTCTCTCTCTCTCTCTCTCTCCTCTCTCTCTCTCTCTCTCAATCATGTATTACTACTGCGTAGTAATGGCCATGCAGCCAGACTGCCTCCCCCCCCTCTCAACATCTCACCTCTTTCGACTCCCCCTTCCACACCCCGCTAAGCCTCGTAACTCAGCCGACCAATCATGTTCGAAAAACAGCGTGACCCGCTCTACACACACACAGACCACCGTAACTCTTCTAGTAGAATAATATAATATATATATATATTATATATATATATATATATATATATTTATACTATATATATATATATATATATATATATATATATATATATATATATTCATATATATATATATATATATATATATATATATATTTATCTATATATATATATATATATATATATATATATTTATCTATATATATATATAATATATATATATATATATATATAAATATATATATATATATATATATATATATATATATATATATATATATATATATAAATATATATATATATATATATATATATATAAATATATATATATATATATATATATTATATATATATATATATATATATATATATTTATATAATATTATATAATATATTATATATATATATATATATATATATATATATATATATATATATATATATATATATTTATATATATATATATATATATATATATATATATATATTATATATATATATATATAGATATATATATATATATATATATGTGTGTGTGTGTGTGAACGAAATGTTGATTCGACGGTCATAATGTATGAGAATAATAAATATTTCAGGGTGAAACCGTATATATTATAAATAAATGTATTCATTTGAGGAAACCTGACGTTTCAACTGGATTGCACCAGTCCTTATCGAAGGACAGACACAGACACAACTTTTGAAAGGATTGAAATGGATATAACGAACTGAGTGTATACAAATGTTGTTGGGGTGAGTTTCTCTATCTGTTAGAAACCAGAAACTCGGAAATATCGGAACCAACAGATTGGATAGAAGCTGAAAATAGATTTCAACGAATATTCACGATATTAGTTTCCTTAATTTCAGATACAACCGCGAAAATCATCATATAAAAATCATTCCAAAAATTTTATTTTTCAAATTTTATTGCCTATCTTAATTAAAAAAACAAGATGATATTTCTCAGAGATGGTTCAACCGATATGACCCCAAAACTATACAGTTCTAAGTTGGATGAGTCTGAGTGTACAGAAAAAGTGTCATGTCGATCATTCTAACCCTGCTACCTGTGCAGGTGCAGGCTTCTTTCCCACTCTCCAAAACACGCAATAAAATAACTCTCATCTCATTCATCATTCACCGACGCCAATAGATCTCCTTATTGTGGAACACGATATGAAATACGTCAGTTTCCTGTAGCTTCTCGAGACAGTTTCCAGAAGAATGGACCGGAAACGAATGGGGATGCACACGGAATGCGATGTTGAGCGGAGAATCGATTTCTTTACCTGCGAGAGAAATCTAATGAAACCATTCGAGCGAGTTTCTGTGTGTCATGACACAAGTCACGTGCTGCATTCGACAGTCGGAGGAAATGTTCGGGCTCGTGTGAACCTGGAGCATTGATTCGATAACAACCTCTCAGGGCACACGGCTGGATTACGTCTTCTGGGGCAGCCGCTGAACTCATCGGACCACCGAGAGGTGGTCCGAGTATGTCCCGTGAGTCCCCCGAGTATGTCCCGTGAGAGGACGCTGCTGTTGTTGTTGTTGCTATTGTTGTTGTTGTTGCTGTTGTTGTTGCTGCTGTCGTCGTCGTCGTACTTGTTGTTGTTGTTGTCGTCGTCGTCGTCGTTGTTGTTGTTGTTGTCGTCGTCGTCGTCGTCGTTGTTGTTGTTGTTGTCATTGTCGTTGTTGTCGTCGTCGTCGTTGTTGTTGTTTTTGTTGTTGCTGTTGTTGTCGCTGTTGTTGTTGTTGCTGTTGCTATTGTTGCACGCAGTCTAGGTCAACCCGAACCAATAAAAAAAAATAACCTATACTTTGTCTTGGTGATTTTTCACTTTTTGGAAAAGTATGGCTATATTCATATAGGACCATCGGTCTACGTCCCATATGCGTACGTTTTTGTTGTTGTTGTTGTTGTTGTTGTTGTTGTTGTTGTTGTTTTCGTTGTTGTTCCTGTTGTTGTTGTTGTTGTTGTTGTTGTTGTACGCCGCGTAAACCAACCTAAGTCAACCCAATCTCCCAAGACGCTGAGCGAATTCTCGAAGCTGATATTTCAGCCGCCATGTTGGAAGAACAACCAATCAGTGACGAGAGATGAGGCGCGGTTGCTGACTATTGAACTCGGCTCAAGTTTACTGCTGAAAGCGAAACGCTAACCGCTTCCATTGAAGGACACCTTAAGACGTCTCCAGTCTCTGTAGGGCGAAGAGTGGCCACCAGGGTGATTTGATTCATAGGTATGAATGCTAATAAGACTTGAACCGTGCGAGATAAAATATCAACAAATACGTCACAAGATGCAGACAATATTTGTAGGAAATGCTAATGAGTCAAATGTTATAATAACACAGGTGTAAAGATCAGTATGTAACAGTAACACTCGATATTTACACCTCACAGCGTACCGTTACATACAAATAACACGTAACATGTTGGGAATGTTTATTATGAACTAGGAAAACGCGGGATGAGCGTTGTTAGACGAGCTTAGGGGTATAGAAATCTAGAATGAAAAATAATTTGTCAACCCAATCTACATCTACAGACCTTGGATCACTCCAAACGTTCAAAAACCTTACGAGAATCAGTTATGTCACGGCCTTCCTCTTCATTCATTTCAATCGTTTTGAATTAATGACACTTGTTGCTATAGATTTAATTGGTTCCCGTAATAGCCTAAATTGATGGGAAAATGCTTAATAAATGCGTTTTCTTCGTTATTTCTCATCCGATTGATGCGAAAAATCTCTCAAAATGTGCTTAATAGTTTCCTTTATATTCGGCGAAAATTTGAGAGGTCTTGTAGAATTTTGATTTCTCAAGTATTTTCCTCCGGGTTATTCTAATGGGGATTTTTGAAATTTCTAAAATTCATAAAAAAAAAAGTTACCACCCGATAATGCCACAAAACTATACAGATCTAAGTTAGATGAGGAACCATGACGAAAAAAAGTTTGAAGTTGATAGCTGTAGCCGTTTGACCTGTGGAGAACCGACAAAAAAACATAAAAACAAAAAAAAAAAAAAAAAAAAAAAAAAAAACATAAAAACGAACACCAATTTTTTTCAGTATGTCAAATTGAATCCTCGCTAAAGCTCGTCTAATTATGGATTATGGATATTATGGATTATTTTATATAAGACACTTCTCTGAATTGTATAAAGGAGTTTCACCACAATATGCACAGACGGAGACCCCTCACGATCGTTTATATATTATCTTGACACTGAAAATGTCACGCAGTGGATAGACCCCCTTGGGAGTAATACAACGAAACACACTTAAAGATAAAATAAAAGTTCTCAAAAAGTAATTCTACGATCCACTTTAATCCAGTCTTATATGTAATGATTTATTTGATTAAAAATTACCATAATAAGTAATGTATATGAAGTAGATTCATTACAGTTCTTGGGATCGTGACAGTGTTGGTAATAGTTATTAGCAAAGCGCACTGTGAGCAGCGGCTTGGTTAGGGTTGCTTTGGGTTGGTAATATGCTTGGTCGGGTATAACGTCTATTCCAAAGAGGTTAGAGGTTATCAGACCCTCTCAAGGAGGTTAGAGGGCTTATTGGCTGTGGTGTTGGAGGGAATATAGCCATTGTTTTCATTTGATGTCTGTGCTTGATTTGGTTGTCTATAATTTCACGTGTTTAACTGCCTTCTAAACGTTAGGAACTTGACATGTCACAGCCTTGTGGACGTTAGGAACTTGACATGTCACAGCCTTCTAAACGTTAGGAACTTGACATGTCACAGCCTTGTGAACGGATGGATTTTGACATCTCACAGTCTTGTGGATGGGAACATAAAACATAATTTTACTCTCAGTTGAAGTCTTATATGTCTAGAATATCTCGCTAATCTAACATCGCATAGTCTACTCCATGCTGTATTTGCCTGGTACAAAACGATGATAATATTCATCCATAAACGTCAATATATATAGCGTTCTCGCAACCATTCCCCAGACGCAATGCGCAAGGTCTCTATAAAAGATATTCTCCACTCTATTTTGACAAATACATAAATATTCTTTCCCGCATTTCCTTTGAGTTTCATCCTTTTATTCCCTTTTATCCGTTGTTACATTCGTCGACAATTCCTGGATCTCCCCCCCTCCCTTTCCCCTTGGATGAATCTGGACTCTTCCTCTGTCAGAACTCTCAGGACTCTTCAACTGACGGCGACCTGACTTTTTGTCCAGGGTTTTATTTTCATTGAGGGTTGAAGAGTTGGTTATTCCTGTTGGGTGGAAGAAGGGAAGAAGTTGTCCTGGATTTGAGTGCCACAACTCGGGCTGTTCGAGATGATGTATGAGATTGCGTTTCAGCTCGTGGCTTTATCAGAGGAAAAACTTCAGCTCGGATCTAATCCGCAATTCAACATTACCAAGTCAGTTGTCACACTGCTGGATACTCAATGTTATTATATCCTTTAAATATATGAATATATAACATACATATATATATGTATATATATATATATATATATATATATATATATATATATATATATATATATATATATATATATATATATACATATATATATATATATATATATATATATATATATATATATATATATATATATATATATATATATGTATTTATATATATGAATATATATTTATATATATATATATATATATATATATATATATATATATATATATATATATATATATATATATATATGTATATATATATATATATATATATATATATATATATTTATATATATATATATATATATATATATATATATATATATATATATATTCAATATATATATATGTGTATATATATATATATATATATATATATATATATATATATATATATATATATATATATATATATATATATATATATATATATATATATATATATTATTCCGTGTACATTGTCATTCTGGGCCTGATGGCAATCTTCCATTAAAAGTCACAGTCTTATTTCCATCAATAAAGATGTATAAATACACAGTGTAAATGTACGCTGAATCTGAAGTTGATCAGAACTGTGTTTCCAAGTTTAGCCAGCATCTGTATATAATGGGTTCACCGCTATTCACCGTGCACAACTTTACCTATAACTCCCGGCTGACTTATCGCTTGTGTTTCATTAAACTTTCAATGAGCATTATTACACGGGATTTAACGGCGCGTCAACGGCGCGGCTATGTCGAGCAAAGTTCAACTATTTGCTGTGTCAGCAGAACTTGACGGTGTGATGTTATAATGAGTTGGTACGGACTTTAATGTGTGTCATATTATACTGTGGCGACGTTTACTTCTGTAGGATCTATGACTATCAATGACGTCACGGGATAAGCAACATGGCGCTTTCCTTTCGCACCATGCGTACATCAAAGGGATGCCGCCTCATAGATGCTATGATAATTTGCTGGTATTATTGTATGTTGATCTATACAAGTAATAGATGTAATGCAATCTGTGAATCCAACTCTTTCCAACAGCATCAAGCAATATTGAAATAAATTCTATTTGAATTAGCCTATCTAAATTTAAATAGTCTGTAAAAGCATTTAGTCCCCTAGTCAAGAGTCCTACTGCTATATTTACCATTTGATAACTGGATAATTACTCATCATCTACGAGAAAGGTCAGAAACAATGCAACTATACAACTATGTACTATACATTAAAATACGAGCCTAATACGTACGATTTGATTTGAAATTGCGAATCTCTAAATGCCCACACGAAGTATAGATCTAGGTGGCCTGCCGATAAGCCACGCCTATCACTAGTGGTCAATTCTTTATCATTTTTCAGTTTATTTTGAAACCTTTTCAAAGAATATTTTATATTGTTATGAATCACGGCCTTCTCAACACAAGACTGTTGATTGAAATCCTGTTGCAGTGGAGAGTTTGAAAAGCTCTTGAAGTTTTGTTCTAAAGGCATTGTTGTGCAAATGTGAATTATTCTTAGTTTTTTTTTTCAGTTGAATAAAGGCACAACATATTTTGCTCCCCACATTTCTTACAAGTCTCTTTTATAAAATCAGTATTGAGCCTAGAACTTGACGCATATCAATTTCACATTCGATTTTGTTCATTTAACGACCCCACCATAAGTCGGTTATTTGGGAGTGCGAATGAACGAATGATATTATTAAATGATGAAATTATTAATTATTATTGAAATTATTATTTATTATTGATCAAATATTATAATTATTGTTATAATTTTTTTAATATTTTTTTTAAAATTTTTTTTTATTCTTCTTTTTTATTTGTCAATTTAAGATTATACAGAAAAGTTCACAATTATGATGAGATTATTGAATGATTTATTGAATGATTGGATGGATTGAATTGTATTCACAAAAATCCAAGTCCTGGATGGAGGTGGAACGCTAAACGCATGAATTGACCCAAAGTTCAAAAGCAGAGTCGCAGCTGACTGAGTCAAGAGTGAGCAAAAAATCTGACTATTGATTATGTGGAAAACAATATTATAGAGACGGAGTGGTAATACAATTAATCGTGATTCAGGAGACCGGGGTTCGATTCCCGCCATGGTCGACCATCCTGACGGGGTTTTTTCGTGGTTTCCCTCTGTCGTTCAGGTCAATACTGGGATGGTTCCTTAACAACCGGCCGCAACCGACTCCTTCCCACCATCCAAAACACCTAATAAAATAACCTTCTAATTTCATCATCCCGTCATCTCATTCATCATTCACCGACGCCAATAGATCTTAATCATCAGTACAGTGCGTCCTTGAACCCAATATAAATGAATAAATTGAGCAAAAAATATCAGAATGTCAAGTTTTCCGTTACAACTTTTCAATGACTTCAAAGAACCACAATAACGTGACGTTAAACAGTAACATTATTAATAACAATTAAGGTAATGAGTTAATTAATAAGATGACTTTAGTGAAGAAGTAAGTTCAAAGCAATTCTCTACAGCTACAAAGAGACTTCAGTTTCAACTTCACGGCAAAGCTCTTCAAGTATCAGTTTATCTCATTGCAAGGAAGTTAATGGAAGATGTTCCAGCTTTAAACAAGCAATCACAACAGAGCTATGCAATCAAGATGGCAAAGCACTCGAAGAAATGGTTGCTAGATATACACAGTCTATCGGAACATGAGTTAATGTTGGGTTGTGTAAACTTTTATCTTTCTTTTTGTCTCATCTTTAATTGGATTGAGATGAATGAAACCTCCGAGCGACTCTCAAGTGCATTCAATATATACGTGCTTTTTGATATTTTGCTTTGTAGTGGTGTTTATTCCTTTAACCCTCATTTAGATATTTTACAATCTGACTCATGAAGAGCGTTACAATTGAGTATGGTAGTAAGCTCTCATTTATGATTCATCAACGACTTATTAATTACTAGGCAAACGCGAAATATGCGTTGTAAGATGAGCGAGATATCCTAATAAGGTATAAAAGTCCTTGAAGTAGTTCTACCCTTGCTACTTTATCGACTCTGGTATTCTACACACCTTGATATCTGAATAAGCTATAAAAGTCGTTAAAGTAGTTCTACTCTTGCCACTTTATTGACTCTGGTATTCTACACACCTTGACGCATATAAAAAATACTTCATTGTTGGTAAACTCTTGAATCTAGAAAGCAGTGAATCTCAACAACTTAATTCTGTCATAATTTGAATGATATATTTTACTAGTCAAACGCGAAATATGCGTTGTAAGATGAGCGAGATATCCTAATAAGATATAAAAGTCGTTGAAGTAGTTCTACCCTTGCTACTTTATCGACTCTGGTATTCTACACACCTTGATATCTGAATAAGCTATAAAAGTCGTTAAAGTAGTTCTAATCTTGCCACCTTATTGACTCTGGTAATCTACACACCTTGACGCATATAAAAAATACTTCATTGTTGGTCAACTCTTGAATCTAGAAAGCAGTGAATCTCAACAACTTAATTCTGTAACAATTTGTATGATATATTTGATGAATATTATCAGTTATTTTTATTTTTTTCTTCAAAACGACCGATCAGAATTGCTTAAAAAATCGTAATAATGTGTAAAATCCATGTTTACACATTTAAAGAAAATTTCATCCTATTTGGAGAGATTTTATTTTTCAACATTTTCTGCCCAGCCAAATCTTATGGGTTTTTTAGAAACTTTGAGATGATTTTTCTCAAAATCGGTCTGACCGATTCATTCCAAAAACTATACAGTTCTAAGTTGGATGAGTTTGCGTGTACAAAAAAAAGTTTCATGTTGATCAGTCAACCCTTGCGACCTGTGGAGTGCTTACAAACAGAAAAAAAAAAAAAAAAAAAAAAAAACACACAGACAAAGCCCTATAAGAGTGGGATGGAGACTTCGCTACGCTCATCAATTAATATTATCAGTCATCTTAATTTTTTTCTTTAAAACGACTGATCAGAATTGCTTAAAAAATCGTAATAATGTGTAAAATCCATGTATACACATTTAGAGAGAATTTCATTCCATTTGGAGAGATTTTATTTTTCAACATTTTCCGCCCAGCCAAATCTTATGGGGTTTTTAGAAACTTTGAGATGATGATTCTCAAAATCGATCCGACCGATTCATCCCAAAAACTATACAGTTCTGAGTTGGATGAGTTTGCGTGTACAAAAAAAGTTTCATGTTGATCAGTCCACCCTTGCGACCTGTGGAGTGCTTACAAACAAAAAAACACACAGACAAAGCCCTATAAGAGTGGGATGGAGACTTCGCTACGCTCATCAATAACTAGTCAAACGCGAAATATGCGTTGTAAGATGAGCGAGATATCTCAATAAGGTATAAAAGTCCTTGAAATCGTTTTACCCTTGCTACTTTATCGACTTTGGTATTCTACACACCTTGATATCTGAATAAGCTATAAAAGTCGTTAAAGAAGTTCTACTCTTGCCACTTCATTGACTCTGGTATTCTACACACCTTGACGCATATAAAAAATACTTCATTGTTGGTCAACTCTTGAATCTAGAAAGCAGTGAATCTCGACAACTTAATTCTGTCATAATTTTTATGATATATTTTATGAATATTATCAGTCATTTTATTTTTTTTCTTCAAAACGACTGATCAGAATTGCTTAAAAAATCGTAATAATGTGTAAAATCTATGTATACACATTTAGAGAAAATTTCATCCCATTTGGAGAGATTTTATTTTTCAACATTTTCCGCCCAGCCAAATCTTATGGGGTTTTTAGAAACTTTGAGATGATGATTCTCAAAATCGGTCCGACCGATTCATCCCAAAAACTATACAGTTCTAAGTTGGATGAGTTTGCGTGTACAAAAAAAGTTTCATGTTGATCAGTCAACCCTTGCGACCTGTGGAGTGCTTCCAAAAAAAAATAAGAAAAAAAAAAAAAAAAAAAACACACAGACAAAGCCCTATAAGAGTGGGATGGAGACTTCGCTACGCTCATCAATTATAATATATATCAAACAAATAATACAACAAATAATGATACATTAAAGATTTCAGATTGATTGATACATCTTTTCAAAATACTATCCATGATAAATATTAACAATCGAATTATCTGAATCTAGTGACGTATTCATCATTGCCATATCTTTCACTGATCATTGATCAATGATAAATGTGAAATATCCCCTCACGGGAACTTTTTTCCCTCAGAGTAAGAGATATTTCTTCAAGTAAAGCAATCACTTCTCATCAGCTATATATTGAACTAACAAGGTATACTCAAGGAAACACAGTAATTGTGAATCTCTTCAACGTTTTATTCCATCGAGTCAATATTCTCCCGACTTTTTATTTATTGCCTTCTTGCGTTTACTCTCGTCTGATTGGCTTAACGAAGCAAGGCAATGCATCTGATTGGCTAGACGGAGCAAGGCAATCCATCTGATTGGCTAGACGGAGCAAGGCAATCCATCTGATTGGCTAGACGAAGCAAGGCAATCCATCTGATTGGCTAGACGAAGCAAGGCAACGTATCAATATCGCACACGATTGAATTACCATTGAAGTTTGAAAATCCAGAGTAAAAACCTGATATGAATACCAAATGAGGAAGTTTTAAATATTTTGTACAAGTTTTGATAAAAGTTTGTACTGCTAATGGAAGTAAGTTGTCTAAACTGTTGCCTAGGAAACTGAGACGAAAAGCTTTTACCGGCTGAGAGAGCACATTAAGAGGACATGTTGATGTCAAAACAGAGGAGGCAATTGTGAAAAGCTTGGCATGTTTGACTGTTGCCAAGGAGACCATGATATGCGGGAGAGAGACCGAGACGGTAGATCAGTGGCTAGAGCGCTGAACCATGATTCAGGTGTCCGGGGTTCTGTTACCGTTACGATCGAACATCCTGACGATGTGTTTTCGTAGTTTGCTTCTTTTAGTTATATTAAATCTTTACTGGGATGGTTACTAGAGCAGACTTATGTCTAAAACACCAAATAAAACACTCTTTTGTTTATATATACTAGGAAAACGCTATATACGCGTTGTAAGATGAGCGGAAAATAATAGTATGTCGACTTCATTGCCAAACTTTCGCCTAAATTCGCCAATTGGGTAACATTCTAGTTATAAATGGGTAAAAACTGCTTCGAGTGGTACCAATTTAGCACATTTCATGTTTTTTCTTCAAAATGGCTGACCCAATCAAACTGAGAATTTCCATAAATGTGTATATAAAGATGTTATTCAACTTCACACAAAATTTCATTTTTTTTGAAAATGAAATTTTAAAAAAAAAAATTCCGCCGTGTTATTCTAATGAGTATTTTTGAAATTTCTAAAATTCATAAATATAAAAGTTACCACCCGATAATGCCACAAAACTATACAGATCTGAGCTAGATGAGGAACCATGATGAAAAAACGTTTGAAGTTGATAGCTGTAGCCGTTTGACCTGTGGAGAACCGACAAAAAAACATAGAAAAAAAACCCCAAAGAAAAAAAACATTAAAACGAACACCAATTTTTTCAGTATGTCGAATTGAATGACCGTGGGTTCAAGTCCCACGCAACGCATGGATTATCATTGTGCACTCCGTCCAATTCATCGTACCCCCAAATATTCTAGCCCTCGGCGGGCTCGTTCAACAACAATAACAGCCATCGAGATCGTGACTCTGTAACCATTCTACTCTTGTCGAGTTGGGAGTCGAGGTCAATCTAGATACATCGTTACATTATTTAATGTCAATGTGACGTATAAACAATCGTCTGAACATCTCCGTCCGTCTGAACGTATTGTAGTGAAACTGCTTCACAACATTCAGAGAAGTATCTTATAAAATACTGTCCATCCACAATAAACATTCACAACATGTTACGTGTTATTTGCATGTAACGGTACGCTGTGAGGTGGAAATATCGAGTGTTACTGTTACATACAACTGATCTTCACACACGTGTTATTATAACATTTGACTCATTAGCATTTTCTACAAATATTGTCTGCATCTTGTGATGTATTCGTCATGTTTTTTATGTTGCACGGTTCAAGTTATACGCTCATTTATACCCGTTGAATCCCCCTGGCGGGAGCTGTTTGCCCTACAGAGACCTGAGACGCCTTGAAGTTCTGGACCATGACGTCACAGATCTCAATAAGACCACATGTCTTCTTTATTCTCTGTTAAAACCCGAGTCAGCGATATGTCGGATCAGAGCTTGACATTCCTTGCTAAACGTACGAGATCGATATGAGTAACAATCACTTGCCTTCTCTCTCTCTCTCTCTCTCTCTCTCTCTCCCTCTCTCTCTCTCTCTCACTCTCTCTCTCTCTCTCTCTCTCTCTCACACATCTCTTACTTGCCTTCTCTCTTTCTCTCTCTTTCTCTCTCTCTCTCTCTCTCTCTCTCTCTCTCTCTCTCTCTCTCTCTCTCTCTCTCTCTCTCTCTCTCTCTCTCTCTCTCTCTCTCTCTCACACATCTCTTACTTGCCTTCTCTCTTTCTCTCTCTCTCTCTCTCTCTCTCTCTCTCTCTCACTCTCTCTCTCTCTCTCTCTCTCTCTCTCTCTCTTTCTCTCTCTCTCTCACACATCTCTCTTTCTCTCTCTCTCTCTCTATCTCTCTCTCTCTATCTCTCTCTCTCTCTTACCCTGAGGACCCATTCCCTCAATCTCTCATTCTCTCACTTGCCTTCCCTCTCTCTGGCGGTCTCTCTCTCTCTCTCTCTTCTCTTGACCTCAGGACCCTCACCTAACAAACCACCTGGAATAACGTCCTAGGCCCAGCTAGCTCCAAAAGATTAGGACTTTGGTTAGTGAATATCCAGATGAGCGTAGCGAAGACATCCATCCCACTGTTATGACGCTTTATGTGTATTTTTTGTTTGTCTGTTCATTTGTAAGCACTGCACAGGTCGCAGGGTTTGACTAAAACACGTATTCAGTTGAAACTTGGCATACACAAGTGTTCTCATCTAATTCGATATTGTTTAGTTTTGAGGCGCAATCGGTTGAACCACTTCTGAGAAAACCCATCTCAAAGCTTCTGAAAACCCCGTGAGAATAAACCTGAGGAGAAAATTCGTGAAAAATATTTTCTTCTGAAGAATTCAAATTCACATGGAATTTGTATTTAATGATGATACACATTATACCAAACTTTCACTATAATCTAGTCTGCCGTTTTGATGTTGAAAAAATATGGAATGTGGGCCCTAATGTTTTTACTTCGCTCAAAGCTATCAAGATACCAATCAAATCCGAGCAACAAGTGGCACCAATTAATCAATAACGATCAAAACAAAGCCTTCTTCGTCATCAAAGAAAATAATCAGGATGAGTAATGAATTAAAGAGGAGGGCAGTGACGTAATTGTTTGGATCTCAAGGTGGATATATATTTAACCAATCCAAAGATATGTTGAAATGTTCTAGCTCATCCATCAACGCCAACATACAACGCGTTTTCCTAGTATATAAAGTCCAGTTACATCAATAATGATTGTATATAGGGTCCATTTCGAAACTAGAGATGGATATATTTTCCAGAAAGGTCGAGAAAAGCGTCATCTTTTTTATCATTTCTTGCACAAAGCACCACTATGGAGATTTATTTAGGTATTCAGAAAAATACCGAGGTGAAAAGCAACACCGCTTCCATAATGTATGTAAAACAATTCCATCTCTCCACTGGAATGTGCACAATTTGGCAACAAGGCCGCAGAAACATTTCGTTTCTAAGCTGGAAAGATAACTCATGGAAAGTGCTTTGTTCTACTCGCGATTGTTGACGATCCCGATCGACCGTCTCCTTTATCCATTAACATTAACGGTCGTCAGTCCCGAGCCGTTATCAAACACAACCAACTATGAATTCTATTGTAATAGACGTGGAAATAACAAAACATCTGCGATCAACAATAAAAATGACGTAGTTTGTTTTTATTCGTCTCGATTAATTTGTTTTCTTTGTTTACTCTTTTGTTTTATTGTTCGTTATACCGTCGGGAACGGTTCGAAGAGCATAATCATTCAAAGAAGTATAATCCCTGAACAGCTGTTACGTCACACAAGATGGATGCAGTTGTGATTGATAATGGCAATCGCTGCAATATTGAATTGATGATTAATATTTGCTTAAGACCCCATCAACGGCTGGGTTATTGGGGATACGACTGGACATTTCAATTTCATTTTTTTTTTATTGGGTTTTAACGACGTACTGTAATGATGACTGAGATCTATTGGCGTCGGATGAATGATTAATGAGATGATGAGATGATGAGATGAAGGTTTTTATGGGTAGTGGGAAGGATAGTGGGAAGGAAGCGGTCGTGGCCTATATTGCTGGAACCATCCCGGCATTAGCCTAGACTACAGAGGGAAACCACGAAAAACCCCTGTAAAAATGGACGGTGGCGGGGATCGAGCCGGGTCCGATATGTCCCTTCACCTCCCGGGTCACACGAAGCAAGTGCTCTAACCACTCAGCTACTGTGCCGGTAATATATTCAATTATCATTCCGTTAAAATATAATTACAATTACTATATTTCACTCTGACATTATCTCGCATCAAAAACATAATAATTCATACCTTATCGCCATGTTTCCATTTCAAACTATCAAACAAAACAATGTATTGTTTTTACAAAACATCCTGTTTGTACATCATTTACATTCACTGGAGGGGTTCTTACTTCGTGTTCACTCGTGTGTACTCGTGTTTGTTCGGAACTAGAGCAGTTGTTTCGATAATGGAAATTGCAATTACATATTTATGTATCGTGTGTGTTATGTCTGAATGCCTGCTCGTGTCCACTTTGCTTCAACAGGAAACGTGTAAAATATTTATTACGGCAACACTGTACATGTTTGTCACTTGTCTATACTTGTCTCCACGAGAGAAGAAGGTCGAATACCAACTGAATAAAAGTAAATTAGTCCGTATTTAAATAAACTCGCTGTATAAGCTAGTGGAAGATATCATTATTCTCCGGCCACCCCCCCCCCCCCTCCCCGTAGAGGGGGGGTGGACCCCTCTACGGGGAGGGGGGTGGACCCCCTCCACTCCCCCCGTAGCTCAGTAAACTGAATCAACTCACTCGACATTAGCTTTCGTTAGGATTGAATTGGATTATGATGTTTGGTTAGGTTGGTTAGTTTAGATTGGGTCAGGTTAGGTTCATTAAATTAGTTAGATTGGATCTTTGCAAAAATTGATTTAGGCTTATATCATCAATTATTCAAAAAATTATTAATAAATAATAAAATGAAAACATTATCAAAAAATATTGCAGAAATTAATTACTGCAAGATATTGGAAGATATCATTATTTTCGGACCGCCCCCCGTAGCTTAGTAAACTATAAATCAACTAATTCAACAAATTAGTTTTAGTCACGATTGAATTAGATTCGAATGTTTGTTAGGCCAGGTTAGGTTGATCAGCTTAGTTAGATTGGGTCATTTCAAAGGTTAGTTAAGGCTGCGTATTGCCAGGAGGTATTGCCAGTAGGTATTGCCAGGAGGTATTGCCAGGAGGTATTGCCAGGAGGTATTGCCAGGAGGTATTGCCAGGAGGTATTGCCAGGAGGTATTGCCAGGAGGTATTGCCAGGAGGTATTTCCAGGAGGTATTGCCAGGAGGTATTTCCAGGAGGTATTGCCAGGAGGTATTGCCAGGAGGTATTGCCAGGAGGTATTGTCAGGAGGTAGTGCCAGGAGATATTGCCAGGAGGTATTGCCAGGAGGTATTGCCAGGAGGTATTGCCAGGAGGTATTGCCAGGAGGTATTGCCAGGAGGTATTGCCAGGAGGTATTGCCAGGATGTATTGTCAGGAGGTAGTGCCAGGAGATATTGCCAGGAGGTATTGCCAGGAGGTATTGCCAGGAGGTATTGCCAGGATGTATTGCCGGGAGGTATTGCCAGGAGGTATTGTCAGGAGGTATTGCCAGGAGGTATTGCCAGGAGGTATTGCCAGGATGTATTGCCGGGAGGTATTGCCAGGAGGTATTGCCAGGAGGTATTGTCAGGAGGTATTGCCAGGAGGTATTGCCAGGAGGTATTGCCAGGATGTATTGCCGGGAGGTATTGTCAGGAGGTATTGCCAGGAGGTATTGCCAGGAGGTATTGCCAGGAGGTATTGCCAGAAAAGCGGTTCACTTGTTTTTAGTGCAACAAACCGATGTCGTTATTATTGCTATTTCTTATCGAAGCGTCACTGCGTATTGGACAGGAAACTAGACTCGGCTCGGACGAGACCGGAAGTTGGCGGCAAATCTGTTTATGATCCGATGACGTCACGGCTAGAAACTTGATCGCAAAGAAACTTCGTCTTTGTTTCTATCGAATTTGTTTCTGTTAATGTCCTACTATACTTGTCTCCACGAGAGACGAGAGGCTGACATACGTAGATGATTTTAAAACCTCGTTTGCTACATTTTGGAACGGTTGAAGGTTTTTGAATAGTGGGAAGGAGTCGGTCGTGGCCTATTGTCAGGGAACCATCCCAGTATTGACTTTAAAGACAGATAGAAACCACGAAAACGCCCCGTCAGGATGGTCGACCATGGCGTGAATCAAACCATGAATGACGGTTCAGTGTGCTAGCCACTCGACCACACGAATCAGTACCACGCTGTCGGGCACGCATTGAATTCTGTGAAGGGTAATATAAATTCGGCTGACGAAATGTTCTACAAATAGACTGCCAACAATGTAACATTCTCAATAAAAGTCATGGTTGAGATGTTTTTGACAGCATGTCTGGAACTTTTCTCCTGAATAGGCGATTCTTGCACAGATCCGTCATGAATGCAAACACGAGACAAGTCTTGATGGAATAACGCGATCAGCTCTTGTGCACAGAAAGTTCCGTCCGACAAACTTTGCGAATCTCTCAGCAGGGAAATGTAAATTGACAGCAGCTTGCAAAGCGGTCGGTATTTTCCACGGCCTTCTAAGTTGCCTCGCGGGAAATAGAATCGACATAACTTGCGAGTACACGGCAACCCGCATTCATCGGACCTTTGGTCTACGTCACAACACGACGACATTGCTGTTGTTGTTGTTGTTGGTGTTGCTGTTGTAGTTACTGTTGTTACTGTTGTTGTTGTTGTTGTTGTTGTTGCTGCTGTGGCTGTTGTTGTTGTAGTTACTGTTGTTACTGTTGTTGTTGTTGTTGTTGCTGCTGTGGCTGTTGTTGTTGTTGTTGTTGTTGTTACCGTTGTTGTTGTTGTTGTTGTTGTTTTTGTTGTTGTTGTTGTTGTTGTTGTAGTTACTGTTGTTACTGTTGTTGTTGTTGTTGTTGTTGTTGCTGCTGTGGCTGTTGTTGTTGTTGTTGTTGTTGTTGTTGTTGTTACCGTTGTTGTTGTTGTTGTTGTTGTAGTTACTGTTGTTACTGTTGTTGTTGTTGTTGTTGCTGCTGTGGCTGTTGTTGTTGTTGTTGTTGTTGTTGTTGTTGTTGTTGTTGTTACCGTTGTTGTTGTTGTTGTTGTTGTCGTTGTTGTTACCGTTGTTGTTGTTGTTGTTGTTGTTGCTGCTGTGGTTGTTGTTGTTGTTGTTACCGTTGTTGTTGTTGTTGTTGTTACCGTTGTTGTTGTTGTTGTTGTTGTTACCGTTGTTGCTGTTGTTGTTGTTACTGTTGTTACTGTTGTTACCGATCACCCGATCGGGCTGAAACTTGGCCACGTACATTGTGTTGCGAGTACGTACGAATTTCGACCTAAAAATTCCACTGGACAAATTTATTGGCCAAGTTGAAATTTTGCGGCAACCTTGCCGGTGGCACGGTGGCCGAACCGTTCAAGGTATCGCAAAAATCTCTTCGAATTACAACTCGTTCAATGCCCGAGAAGAATAGAAAAAATATATCTCGGATCTTTTTTTTCGGTCAAAAATCGACTTCCGGGCAAGGGGGTCCCCTTTCCAGAAATCGTGAAAACGGAAACGCCCGCCATTTCCACACCGATCACCCGATCGGGCTGAACCTTGGCCACGTACATTGTGTTGCTAGTACGTACGAATGTTGACCTGAAAATTTCACTGGACAAATTTATTGGTCAAGTTGAAATTTTGTGGCGACCTTGCCGGCGGCACGGTGGCCGAACCGTTCGAGGTATCGCAAAAATCTCTTCGAATTACAACTCGTTCAATGCCCGAGAAGAATAGAAAAAAAATATATCTCGGATCTTTTTTTTCGGTCAAAAATCGACTTCCGGGCAAGGGGGTCCCCTTTCCAGAAATCGTGAAAACGGAAACGCCCGCCATTTCCACACCGATCACCCGATCGGGCTGAAACTTGGCCACGTACATTGTGTTGCAAGTACGTACGAATGTTGACCTGAAAATTCCACTGGACAAATTTATTAGCCAAATTGAAATTTTGTGGCGACCTTGCCGGCGGCACGGTGGCCGATTCGTTCGAGGCATCGCGAAATATCTTCGGATTACAACTCGTTCAATGCCCGAGAAAAATAGAAAAAATATATCTCGGATCTTTTTTTTCAGTCAAAAATCGACTTTCGGGCAAGGGGGTCCCCTTTCCAGAAATCGTGGAAACGGAAACGCCCGCCATTTCCACATCGATCACCCGATTTGGCTGAAACTTGGCCACGTACATTGTGTTGCGAGTACGTACGAATGTTGACCTGAAAATTTCACTGGACAAATTTATTGGTCAAGTTGACATTTTGCGGCGACCTTGCCGGCGGCACGGTGGCCGAACCGTTCGAGGTATCGCAAAAATCTCTTCGAATTACAACTCGTTCAATGCCCGAGAAGAATAGAAAAAATATATCTCGGATCTTTTTTTTCGGTCAAAAATCGACTTCCGGGCAAGGGGGTCCCCTTTCCAGAAATCGTGAAAACGGAAACGCCCGTCATTTCCACACCGATCACCCGATCGGGCTGAACCTTGGCCACGTACATTGTGTTGCTAGTACGTACGAATGTTGACCTGAAAATTTCACTGGACAAATTTATTGGTCAAGTTGACACCGGCGGCACGGTGGCCGAACCGTTCGAGGTATCGCAAAAATATCTTCGAATTACAACTCGTTCAATGCCCGAGAAAAATAGAAAAAATATATCTCGAATCTTTTTTTTCGGTCAAAAATCGACTTCAGGGCAAGGGGGTCCCCTTTCCAGAAATCGTGGAAACGGAAACGCCCGCCATTTCCACACCGATCACCCGATCGGGCTGAAACTTGGCCACATACATTGTGTTGCAAGTACGTACGAATGTTGACCTGAAAATTCCACCGGACAAATTTATTAGCCAAATTGAAATTTTGTGGCGACCTTGCCGGCGGCACGGTGGCCGAACCGTTCGAGGTATCGCAAAAATCTCTTCGAATTACAACTCGTTCAATGCCCGAGAAGAATAGAAAAAATATATCTCGGATCTTTTTTTTCGGTCAAAAATCGACTTCCGGGCAAGGGGGTCCCCTTTCCAGAAATCGTGAAAACGGAAACGCCCGTCATTTCCACAACGATCACCCGATCGGGCTGAAACTTGGCCACATACATTGTGTTGCGAGTACGTACGAATGTTGACCTGAAAATTCCACTGGACAAATTTATTAGCCAAATTGAAATTTTGTGGCGACCTTGCCGGCGGCACGGTAGCCGAACCGTTCGAGGCATCGCAAAAATCTCTTCGAATTACAACTCGTTCAATGCCCGAGAAAAATGAAAAGAAATAATCTCGGACGTTCTTTGTCGGTCAAAAGTCGACTTTCGGGCAAAGGGGTTTCCAGAAATCGTGAAAATGGAAACGCCCGCCATTTCCACACCGATCACCCGATCAGGCTGAAACTTGGCCACATACATTGTGTTGCGAGTACGTACGAATGTTGACCTGAAAATTTCACTGGACAAATTTATTAGCCAAATTGAAATTTTGTGGCGACCTTGCCGGCGGCACGGTGGCCGATTCGTTCGAGGCATCGCGAAATCTCTTCGTATCACAACTCGTTCAATGCCCGAGAAAAATAGAAAAAATATATCTCGGATCTTTTTTTTCAGTCAAAAATCGACTTTCGGGCAAGGGGGTCCCCTTTCCAGAAATCGTGGAAACGGAAACGCCCGCCATTTCCACATCGATCACCCGATTTGGCTGAAACTTGGCCACGTACATTGTGTTGCGAGTACGTACGAATGTTGACCTGAAAATTTCACTGGACAAATTTATTGGTCAAGTTGACATTTTGCGGCGACCTTGCCGGCGGCACGGTGGCCGAACCGTTCGAGGTATCGCAAAAATCTCTTCGAATTACAACTCGTTCAATGCCCGAGAAGAATAGAAAAAATATATCTCGGATCTTTTTTTTCGGTCAAAAATCGACTTCCGGGCAAGGGGGTCCCCTTTCCAGAAATCGTGAAAACGGAAACGCCCGTCATTTCCACACCGATCACCCGATCGGGCTGAAACTTGGCCACATACATTGTGTTGCGAGTACGTACGAATGTTGACCTGAAAATTCCACCGGACAAATTTATTAGCCAAATTGAAATTTTGTGGCGACCTTGCCGGTGGCACGGTGGCCGAACCGTTCGAGGTATCGCAAAAATCTCTTCGAATTACAACTCGTTCAATGCCCGAGAAAAATAGAAAAAATATATCTCGGATCTTTTTTTCGGTCAAAAATCGACTTTCGGGCAAGGGGGTCCCCTTTCCAGAAATCGTGGAAACGGAAACGCCCGCCATTTCCACACCGATCACCCGATCGGGCTGAAACTTGGCCACGTACATTGTGTTGCGAGTACGTACGAATGTTGACCTAAAAATTTCATTGGACAAATTTATTGGCCAAGTTGAAACTTTGCTGCAACCTTGCCGGCGGCACGGTGGCCGAACCGTTTGAGGTATCGCAAAAATCTCTTCGGATTACAACTCGTTCAATGCCCGATAAAAATGAAAAGAAATAATCTCGGACGTTCTTTGTCGGTCAAAAGTCGACTTTCGGGCAAAGGGGTTTCCAGAAATCGTGAAAATGGAAACGCCCGTCATTTCCACACCGATCACCCGATCAGGCTGAAACTTGGCCACATACATTGTGTTGCGAGTACGTACGAATGTTGACCTGAAAATTCCACTGGACAAATTTATTAGCCAAATTGAAATTTTGTGGCGACCTTGCCGGCGGCACGGTGGCCGAACCGTTCGAGGTATCGCAAAAATCTCTTCGAATTACAACTCGTTCAATGCCCGAGAAAAATAGAAGAAATTAATCTCGGACCTTTTTTTTCGGTCATAAATCGACTTTTGGCCAGAAATCGTGAAAACGGTCGATGCGCCTTAAAACCCTAATATTCATTCATTCGGAAACGCTCGCCATTGCCGCACTGATCACTCGATCGGGCTGAAACTTGGCCACGTACATCGTGTTGCGAGTATGTACAAATGTCACACAAAAAATTTCACTGAATAGATTTATTGGTCGAGTTGAAATTTTGTGGCAAGCTTGCGGCGTGTTACGGTGGCCAGACCGTTCGAGGTATCGCGAAAATCTCTTCGTATTCAACTCGATCAATGCCCGTAAAAAATAGAAAAATATAATCTCTGACATTTTTTTCCGGTCAAACATGGACCCTGCTGCCCCGCGCCGGTTGTGCCACGTTTCCCGACCGCCATACGCCGGCCTGCTCGGGTTTCATCTCTTCACGCTCGACATGCTTGGGGTTCGTTCTCGTGACTTGCTCATGCAAACACCGGCAGTTTTGTCACCTCGCCCCGACGGTTGACGGTCGTACTTTGACCACAGTCGTGTGTTCTCATCATGTCCGACCAAGCCAAGCCTCCCGGCCGGGCTGTCACTCCAGACTCCTTCTCACTATTCAAAAACACCTAACATTCCATCTCATCATCCCATCATCTCTTTTATCAATCACTGATGCCAATAGATCGTAGTCATCAGTACAGTGCGTCGGTAAACTCATATAGATAACATTGGGAGTGTGTGAGCACTGTAATTTTCGAGTACAAGTATCGAATTCGCGTTCAAATTTAGCTCAAATCAAAAATTTGGTGTTTGATGAAAAAAAATCATTTTTTTCTGTCTTTTTTTTCAATTCTCCACCTCACTCCCAACCCTTCCCACCCCATTCCACCCCTCTCCCGCCACCCCCCCCCCCCCCCACCCCGTTCTCCTCTAGAACACGTGACAGCTGACAGATCTATATTATTATCTCCAGGAGGCAGTGAAAACAGACAGATTTATTACACTCGGGTTTTACTTGACAAGCCCATGAAACGCTTAACACGTACAATCTCATTGGTTGAACGCTTTCCACGACTGTCACTGGAATAACGACCTGGGCCCAGCTAGACGGGCTGGATACTGGGGTAGACAGTGACCAACTCCCTCGCAGTACGCCATTTCTTTTCCACATTGTTTGTTCTAATGTTTCGTATAAACTCACCAGTTAGTCAATAAGATGCCAGAGGTTTCAACTGAAGTTGTTTCCTTATATTTTATATATATTGGGTTTTAACGACGCACTGTAATGATTACTATGATCTATTGGCGTCGGATGAATGATTAATGAGATGGTGGGATGGTGAGATGAAGGTTTTTATGGGTAATGGGAAGGATAGTGGGAAGGAAGCGGTCGTGGCCTATATTGTGGGAACCATCCCGGCATTAGCCTAGACTACAGAGGGCAACCACGAAAAACCCCTGTAAAGATGGACGGTGGCGGGGATCGAACCGGGTCCCAAATGTCCCTTCACCTCCCGGATCACACGAAGCAAGTGAGCTAACCACTCAGCTACTGTGCCTGTTCCAATGATAGTATAATGTGCCAATATAACAATACATATATGAGTTTTTTTCCATTCCCATTATTATAATTTTAAAATATATAAATTTCCATTTGACATAAAAAATTGAGAGAATATATATATATATATATATATATATATATATATATATATATATATATATATATATATATATATATATGTATATATATATATATATATATATATATATATATATATATATATATATATATATATATATATATATAATGATGATTTTATTATGAAACAATGGCAACATTTCTTGTTGGGAAAAATAACGGACTTTAGACATACGATTGATAATTGTTGAAAATATTCACTCATTTCACTCACTTGAAAAGATATCCAATTCTTCTGGCGTGGAATTAAACTGAAAGAAGTCAAAGAATCAATAAAAAGAAGCGATTAATAACCATTTTCTAGGTTAAAGGCATTAAAATATGTTATAACGCTGAATGAAGTCTATAGTAAATCGCACAATAAAATGCATCGGTTACCATTTTTATTATGACGATTAATAAAATATTGGAACTGGTGGATCAGATGCTATTGCAATGGAAACGTCATCCAGGAGACCGGGGTTCTGTTCCCGTCACCTGACAGAGGTTCATCGTGGTTTACCTCTGTCGTTCAGGTCAATACTGGGACGGTTCTTCCTTCCCATGACTGATCAAAACATGTTATGAAATATACTTTTATCCAATCTAGTCAGGATTCCATTCATCATTCACCGACGCCAATAGATCCCACTCATCATAGATACTGTTCTTAGTATCTATAGGGCTAAAAGTTTGCGCAAGGAAGAATATCGCATTGAGAAATGTTTTTATAAAGTTAATGATTTCGTTCAATTTCAATTTCTCATATCGGGAAAATTAAATAATTCTCTAATTATTTGTCATCATATTCATATGAATGGAGTGATCATTTTACAATTATATCACATTGTTTTATAATTTGTAATGAATTTTAATTTATCCGTAAGAAATGCAAACTTGTTGTGATTGTAGACTATGATTGTAATGTTTGACTTGTCCAATACCATACTTGTATGGTTAATCCTTCTGGACTAATAAATATATTATATTATTATTATATATTAATAGGCAAACGCGTTGATGGATGAGCTGGAACATATCACCTTATCTTTGGACTGGTCAATATATATATATATATATATATATATATATATATATATATATATATATATATATATATATATATATGTATTATTTTTATCTTTAAAACTGTTTAAAAAACAGTTGAACAGTTTTTTTTAAACAGTCTTAAAAATAATACAATTATAATAACCTACTGGTGGTCAACCAGGAAGCTATTGGAATCATATATATATATATATATATATATATATATATATATATATATATATATATATATATATATATATATATATATATATACACCTTGAGATCCAAACCATTACATCACTGCCATCTTATTTTCCATTAATACTTTATATGATAATAAAGAAGGCTTTGTTTTAATCGTTTACAATCAAGTGGTGACACTTGTTGCTTTGATTTAATAGGTATATTATATTTAATAGGTCATAGCTTTGAATAATTAACACAAATTACATTATATATTTTTTCACATCGAAACGGCTGATTCGATTTGAGTGCAAGTTCGGAATAATGTGTCACATTGTTAGATTGAAATTCCTTGAGAATTTGAATCCTCTCAGATGAAACATTTTTCACGAATCTTTTCCTCTCGGTCATTCTAATGGGATTTTTGAAAACTTTGGAATAAGTTTTCTCAGAAGTGGTTCAACCGATCGCGCCTCAGAACTATACAGCATCAAGTCGAATAGGTGTGTGGTCATGTGTGTGCCAAGTTTCAACTGATTTTGAATTTTCGTCTGACCTGTGGAGAGCGAACAAAAAAACAAACAAACAAACAAACAGGCACTTTTTTTTCGGGTATGGCGAAATCGAGTCTTCGCTTCGCTCATCCAATTATTAAAAACAGTGCATTATCATTTTAATGGAGATATGATTTTTAAAAACATAAAAAATTATAAAAATGTTATTATTTAATTGAAAGAATGAAGTTCAAGATATATTCTACCGTGATGATTGTGGAGTAATTTATTAGGAACGATCACTTTGAAATAAAAACTGAAAAATTAATAGTCAATATTATTCATAAAATATTTAAATTAATAATCAGATATATTGGTGGAGGTGCCGGTTTTTGGGAAGTAATTTTTTTTACTCGTGTGAACCCCAAATAATCTTTCTTTGGAAAAGAATCCTCATTAACTCATACATTCACTCAAAGTAGAGTATAACGAGCACTGTAATAATGATTATGGGATCTATTGGCGTCGGTGAATGATGAATCAGATGAAGTGACGATGACATGAGAGACTTTTTGTCAGGTGTTTTGGACAGTGGTGAAAAAGAAGAAAGTCTGTTGTTAAGGAACCATCCCAGTTTTGGCTTTAACGCCAGATGAAAACCTCGATCCACCTCTGTCAGGATGGTTGACCATGACGGGAACAGAACCCCGGTCTCCGGAATGACGGTTCAGTGCGCTAGCCACTGATCTTCCCTTCCAATAATAATATCATAAATATAAATATAATCTAATAAATTGATATAAATACGATAGTATATTGATTTCAATATCATTCGCCATTTTTAATGATTGTACTAGCTGCTCTAATTTGTGTTATTATGCAGGTAGTGGGGCACATGTCGCTACGGGCTCCTGCTCTATTATCACTAAACCTGTGTACAGTGTTTTCCACTGCATACAAACCCCAATAAAATAATAATAATAATAAATTAACCCATCATGTATTATTCGAAATGATTCAATGAGTTCTCAGCGGTTTCCGGGAAGAGAAAAAATTGCCCACTAAATTCGTTATTGTAATTAATTTTCATAAAAATATTCATTTTCAGAGCAAACAAAACAAACCGGCACATGTAGCTGAGAGGTTAGCGCACTTGCTTCATGTAACCCGGGAGGCTGTGGACATATAGGACCTGGTTCGATCCCCGCTACCGTCCATCTTTACAGGGTTTTTCGTGGTTTCCCTCTGTAGTCAAGGTCCACGATGGTTCCCACAATATAGGCCACGACCGATTCCTTCCCACTATCCTTCTCATTACCCATAAAACCTTCATCTCATCATCCCATCATCTCAGTAATCATCCATCCGACGCCAATAGATCTCAGTCATCAGTATAGTGCGTTGTTAACCTAATATCATCTATCAGAATTATAATAATGATAAATTAACCCATTGTGTATTATTCAAAATGATTCAAAAAGTTTCTAGCGTTTTCCGGGAAGAGAAAAAAATATCCACTAAATTCGTTATTGTAATTAATATTCATAAAAACATTTATTTTCAAAGCGAACAAAACTAATCACTGTCAGACATTATTGCAGATTATGTCCATCTACTATTGAATGTTTGTTTGTTTGTTTGTTTGTTCATTGCGACTAAACAAACTCAAATTTCATTTGAACTGCACTCGTGTTTAATCACGTGAATGGATGTAGTTTGAAAAAGACAATACAAACCCAGTTTACTTTACGTTCCAGTTTTGTGTGTCGTAAACATCCCCGTTTCCATGGAGATAAAGCATTGAGTACACAACTGCTCCTGTCTCTCCTGTCGGATATTCCCGAGGGAAGAAATCGTCCAACAACTGAATAATCGTTAAAACTGGGATAATTTGTTTCTCCACAACGGTATTATTATTCTCAATATAATATATAAATGGAGCTTAACATAATTATAAACATGAACTTAAATATTTAAATTCTTTATTGCTGAGGAATAAAGTCTTTGCCTCTCAAAAGTTTGCTCATTAAACACAGAATATTATATAACAATGAAAATATAACAAATTATTGAAGAGAACTGAACGAAAATACAATAGTGTTTGATGCAAGAATTAATATAATAATGATGAGCTATTGTCTAGAAGAGATGATATTGTGATTCAATACTTATTAGAAAAAATGCATAAAATATAAAAGAGATACATCTAGGCCAACACAATTGATTGAACAGTTTATGAAAATTGAAATTGATCCTTCCAAGGCTAGAAGACTATATATATATATTTTTTTAATAACATCGAAACTTGATACAAAATCATTGTTCCCCAATTAAGGCTATGGATGAAAGGTAGGATCGTTTTGACGGGGCATCACAAGGGCGATCTTACCACCCCATTTTGATTAATTAAAACTAATGATCTTATATATATATAAGACTATATAGAAGACTATATGAAAATAAAACTA
>OZ023337.1:33463774-33473774 GCA_964007535.1 Brachyptera risi
CTAGACTGCATTACATCGGCTAGGATCAAATTCAGTAGAAAGTTCTGGCCTGTTGTTGACACTTTTGGATAAAAATGTTGGATAAAAAATGACATTCTGCGTGGTAGTTGGCCATTCTCTTCCCCATTGACTTGCCTCTTCACTTCCCGTCATTCCAACAGACTGTCTTGAGAGGACTTTTGTCCAGCCTCAATCTGGATAAACTCGATCTCATGCAAAATACATGGATATATGATATAATACCGAGTTTGGTGCGGACCAGAATGTATTGCGGGTTGCGTTGGCTTGCTGGTCTCATCAATAATGATAATAATTCCTTCATTCAGTGAAACATTTGTGCATACATGAAATATACATGTTTATAGAATAAGTCAATCTGTTCTATAGGCCTAGTTAAATTAAAATAGTTTGCAATATTAAAATCGGTGACTCAACTTCTTATCCCACCAATTTCGGAAATATATACAAATTTACTGGCCACATCTATGGAAACATTTATTGTGCATGTTTAATTTAGTAGTGATACAAAGAACTAGCTATGTTCAACAAAATTACGTACCCGGCGGCTCAGCTGTAGCAACAGTCACCTGAAATGCCACCGCAAAGTACCAAATTGTCCACTAGGAATCGCAGCGATCGCTTTGTACAAAGATGGCACTGATAAAATAGAACACGATTGAGAGCGGAATTGAGACACTATTTAAGAGACCGACGAACCAACGCAACCCTCAGTGCATCTTGTTACGAACCAACTCAACCCTCAATGCATCTGTTACGAACCAACGCAACCCTCAATGCATTTGTTACGAACCAACGCAACCCTTAATGCATCTGTTACGAACCAACGCAACCCTCAATGCATCTGTTACGAACCAACGCAACCCTCAGTGCATCTGTTACGAACCAACGCAACCCTCAGTGCATCTTGTTACGAACCAACGCAACCCTCAATGCATCTGTTACGAACCAACGCAACCCTCAATGCATTTGTTACGAACCAACGCAACCCTTAATGCATCTGTTACGAACCAACGCAACCCTCAATGCATCTATTACGAACAATGTCACTTACCTCCCCTGGACGAGGTCATGATGCTCGCGCCCCCCAATCCTCGCCCTCCGACCGCCATCTTGGATACGACCCTCGTCTTGCGACGTCGTTAAGGAGGTTCTATGGTTTACTGTCCCGGCTTGGCAGACAACGGGGCCGTGAGATGGCTTGTACCTCTAGCGGGCCGTGAGATGGCTTGTACCTCTAGCAGGCCGTGATATGGCTTATACTTCTACCGGGCCGTGATATGATGGTTCCTTACAGCGGGCTGTGAGATGAAGGAAAATGAGCAAAATCAAATGTTGTGACAAATTAAATGTGATTGGGGGAAATATTTATAATTGACCTCAACTAGATAGGAAAAGTCATGCATGATGACTGTTCATCTTGAAAATGAATGAACATGATGATCCATGTCGAACTTTAAATTTCGGAATCATTCGGAAAATTTAAATCATTTTTTCGAAATATAGTTCATTTTCCAAATTAAGTTCGAATTAGTTAGTAATGCCATGCAGGCCCTATTAGATGATATTTTTCCAAACTTTTCTAATTAAATCGATTATTTTTTCCATTTTTTCATTATTACATCACTATTTTCCATCGCATTTTCCTGTTCTCTTCATTTCTCAATTTCTATATTTTTATTTCTATGAAATTTTTATAAATCCCAACTACTTTTATGTTTATTGTGGAAATGAATTTTGGACCATTCTTTCATCCTCATACTGTAGCCTATAGTTGATACATTTTCTTGAATGGAATTGCATATTTCTTGTTTCTATAGTGTGACATTCTACTTTAGTTTTATCAATGTACTTTTTATAATGACTTGATTTTTATACTTGTTCTTATTCCGTTACTTGACTTGATAGTTGCTGAGTATTTATGTAAAATAGTATCCACCAATCATTTCAATTTATGTATATTTATGTATTTGTTTGATTTTTGTGTGCGATACATAATCTTTTATTTTATCCTTGACTGTAAGTAAGATTCACTCAAAAATGTCCCATTCTGTATTGTAATCCACTTGGACGAACATGAAAATAAATACAAAATAAGTAAATAAGTTTTTTTATGTTGTTTTGTGAATATATTTTTGCTGGCATGAAAAAGCGTATTGTCCTTGACATGATTTATCTCTCTTTTATCATCTGTATTCATGAAAAGGTGTGAGGTTGAATGGAATTGGCTCGCTCTGTCATTTGATCATTACATGCGATGGTAAAAGCGTATTGTAAAACAAATGAAGACAGCTCTACAAATGAAGGGGTTTAGTAAATCAATACACAAATGAATGATGGCGAAAGAAGTTTTACTGAAATGTGATGATGGTTTCCTTGATGGGTGTGAAAAACTTTTTAACGGAAACCATAGAGCCTCCTTTTTTACTTGGTACTTAGTTACTTGTTATTTGTTACTATGAAGGACATGCTATTTATTACAATGTTGGTTGCTATTTGTTACTAAGCTACTTGCTATTTCTTAACAAATTACTTGTTATTTTGTTGATTATTTGTTACTTTGAAGGGCATGCTGTTCATCACTTTGTTACTTGTTATTTGTTACTAAGCTACTTGCTATTTCTTAACAAATTACTTGTTATTTTGTGAATTATTTGTTACTTTGAGGGGCATGCTGTTTATTACTTTGTTACTTGCTATTTGTTACTAAGCTACTTGCTATTTCTCAACAAGTTATTTGTTATTTTGTTAATTATTTGTTACTTTGAAAGACATGCTGTTTGTTACTATGTTACTCATCATCTGTTATTTTGTTACTTGTTATTTGTTACTATGTTACATGCTATTTATTATCAAGTTTCGTGCTTTTCGTCATCAAGTACACATTTGTTATTACGTTACTTATTTCTTGTTACTACGTTACACAGGCTTTTTATTATCAATTTATTTGCTAATCGTTACTATTAGTCACATGCCATCGGTTACTAAGCTACATGATATTCGTTACTTAGTTACTTACTTGTGTCATTAAATTAGTTGCCATTAGTTACCTAGTTACTTGTTATTTGTTCCCGAGTTACGTGCTTTCTGTTACTTTGAGTAACAATACGAATCAAAGCAGTCATAACTTGTGGTTATCATTATCCAACCTCTTCTCACTAGCGCATTCAGGCCTATATTGTAATTGTAGATATTCTGAATATATTATTCAATATTGTTTTATCAAAACACTTTATTAGCAAACTTTCTAGAAATAATCAATAGGATATTACAAGTTTGTTCTATCATTAGGATATTATTATGCATTATGGATTTTATATCAGGAGGTCAGAATTGAGTGGAGGAAATATTTATTTTAATGGTGTAAGTCAAAGAATTTTTCGAGTACAAAAAAAATTACTGCGAATTTTATATAACAAGAAGGGATGATTTCCAATGTAAAGGACTTTTTAAAGATTTTAAAATAATGACAATGTTTGGCTTATATATATTTGAACTGGTAATCATCATCAGGAAACGTTTGGAAGATGTTAGCTTGAGCTCGGAATTACACCAATACAATACACGTGGTAGAAATAATATATATCTAGGATGCACATAACACATAACACAGTGATGTACGAACAAGACTGCTTGTATGAGGGTACGGTTCTTTATAAAAATTTACCTGACAAATTGAAAGTGCGAGAGAATATGAAGGTGTTCAAACAACAACTGAAAGATTTTATTATTACCGAACCAGTATATAGCATGAAAGATTTTAATGTATAATGACTGAGTTTTACTTTATATTACCAGTGTTTGTTGATTTAATCCTATGTTTTAGATGTTCTGTTTTGTTTGTATATGTACTACAATCTAGATTATTCATGTATATTTTTCTATACATCGTATAGAACAAACTATAATTATGTAAATTGACTTGCCATATATTTTTAAATTTTTTTTAAAATGAAAAATCCTGTGGATTAATAAAGAAATCTAATCTAATATAATCTAATCTATCAATTATATTGAAAATCGTATCGTATCTTCATAAGCTTGACTACGCAGAGCTATATGAAAAGCATCGCTTTTTTTCTACCTGATCACAAATATTAAAAGTTCATCAAAATTGAATGGGCCCCAAAGTTTTTCAATATTGATTAATTATTTTTGATTTTATTATTTATATCAACATGATATTTATTTTCCCCGTTGAGGCTGGATATGACAAGATAGGATCTTTTGGACATGGATTCTAATTCAAGAAACGTAAAAAAAATCCTACAAACTGATATCTTGCTAAATCGACCCCCATGCACTCTTAAGAGTCCATGGGGGTCGATCAAGTGATCAGCTTTTTGGTGATCACTTTTGAACGGTATGAGATATCAAAATTCTAATACAAGAGAGACACATATAATTATAATAGCTTCAAGATGATTAAATTATTACTATTTCACTCAAATCACATAACTGTCAAGCGTATACAGCTAAAAAAAACACATATTTTAACTGTATACGATTGACAGTTATGCGACATGATTATAGTTATAACTTATATCATCTTGAAGTTATTATAATTATCTGTGTTTCTCTTGTATTGAAATTTTGATATCTCATACCGTTCAAAAGTGATCACCAAAAAGCTGATATTTCACTTAAGAGGCCGCAGGCGCTCTACACGGGCTCGTTGTTCGCTCGCTTCAGACTCGAGTTTAACATGCATCGTGTGCTAGGCGCAACACATAGACTAGCCCGCCGAACTCAGATTCACATAAACGCCGTTAATACCCTAGCTCACACTTCTGATATATTTCACATTCTATGTTTTTTTGTTTTTGATACTACAAAATATGTATCTAGGTTTTCGTAAATTAGAAATGTTTCCATTTTCCATTTGAAGAATTTGAAAAATCACAAATTTTTTGTTCAAAATTCTGTATTTACGGTAACCTTCGTTTTTCAATTACTAACAGAATGCAAAAACACTCATATTGATATCACAAAAATTACGGCCGTGAGAGTTTGCGGCGTGAAATACGAGTGCTTAATCGACTCCCATGGACTCTTGAAGGCCGTGAGCAAGTACGAGTTGGTTCTACGTCACGGGAAAGTTACTGGATCATTTCCTCTGGAATCCTCGGGAAATTATCGCACAGAGCCTCCCTATAACCGGCACATGAATAGAGATTGGTTCGCAATGGAAAAGTTATGACCAATCAATAGTAAAGAGGTCTTAAGGGGTGCTTGAAAAAATGGAGAAATTCATCGTTGCCATTTTTTTTGCCGCCCCTGGTAGCTCGGTCAGCTACGGCGACGCTTTGGAAATATTCTCACCCTTGTATAACATAGATGTTGGTGGGGTTGTTAAACAAACAACAATCACCATTCTTTTCCATGTTCACAAACAAGTGTAATTGAATGAAAAGTTTATCAAACCGAAAATAATTGTATGTATTTTAATCAATATGACATTCTACTTCTACAAATTCAACCAGTTTTGAGATGATATGTCAATATAATTATATCAAGAATCTGATGGAATCTATTACGCATCATCTTGAAACTTTTCATTTTTTAATAACATCAAAACTTGATACAAAATCATTGTTCCCCAATTAAGGCTAAGGATGAAAGATAGGATCGTTTGGACGGGGTACCACAAGGACGATCTTACCACCCCATCAAAACTAATGAACTTCAACATCAGGACTGCGCTGTTGGTGACCATAATTTTCCGCCGCAGATAAAAGTATTTCAGTTTCCGGAAGTCCGGAACTGTTCCGGAAATGAATCTTAAAACTGATCAAATTCACTAAAATAAAATGTCATATTGATCAAAAAGCATGAAATTATCTTGGATATGATACACTTTTTGATCAATGACACCGGTTAGTGAACATGGAAAGAAATAGTAAAGATGAATTACTCTATTTTTATTTTTTCATGGGGTGGTAATATCGCCCTTGTGGTGCCCCTTCCAAACGATCCTACCTTTCATCCATGGTCTTTATTGGGGAACAATGATTTTGTATCAAGTTTCGATGTTATTAAAAAAAATCTTCTCTCATAAGCACCGTGCATGCACCCTCTTAAGGTAAACTATACACTATTGACGTATGATCGTATAAACGTATGAACGTATAAACGTATATTTATGTGATGTTGGTAATAAAGCTAGAGACTTGATTGGCCACACTTCCTTATCGCCTGCAAATACTCGCGTTTTTATTTCACATCCGACATAAAACTGGATGTTTGTGGGATAAGGAAGGCGGTGGATGAGGTTCAATTGTCGACCTTACGATAAAGTGATACCAACATATCTTATCATACTATAAAGACGGTGACCCAACTCGGGCCTCGAAAGTGAAATATTTCCGGGGTAAGAATGTGAGCCCAGGGCTCCCGATTGTCTGTAGCGCTACCATCGCTTTCATATTGATCTATTCAAAACAACAATGCTAAGCAATGCTAAACACGGCTTTCACGAAAATGATATATTTTGTAAGTAAGACAATGTCAACGGTATCGTAGTTACTCTGATCTACATCTGGTTCACAAGGGAGCCGCTGAATCGTGACAGGCAATCGGGACCTTTGGCTCTGAACTGACTGCAAGAAACCACAAATAGTGTCCATTTTATTAGTATAGGAGTCGAAACACCTTCTTTATATTAAGACAAAATAGGTTGGTATCACTACATCATGTTGAAGTGGCTATTCATGGGACCGGAAGTAGGTTTTAGATTAGTTTTAGTTTAAATTGAATTAGTTTAGAATGTTTGTTTGGTTAGGATAGTTAGTTTGAGTCAGTTTCAAGTCAGTTTGAGATATAGATTATGTGGATTACATTAGTTACATTTGGTTATTTAGTCGAGTCAAGGCTGCGCGCAACAACGACAACAACGTCCGCATGGCGCATGTGGTGACGTAGACCTTGTACTGTAGCTGTATTGTTGCGTAACACAGTCTTATACCTGATGCAGACTTGCCAGAGCTAGGAAACTTGGGCAACTTTGATTCAAGCTATAGTTTTTCCAATGTGTAGGGACCAGTTGAGGTTGGAGTCACGTGGTTTCCGAGAAATTTAGTGGGTAAAGTTTAAGTAGTTTAACTAGAAGGTCATAGCTTTGATCGGGATCAACTCTGATACCGGTACCGATCAAAGTTGCTACAAAGATATGTATTATCCGTTCAACTTTGATACTGCCTCAAGGATAATAATAATGGATTTGATCTCAAAAAAATTGAAAATAATAGATACAAATATGGTACTATGTCTGAAAATTGTCATAACTTTGAGCCGGATCGAAGGTAATAATAATAGATTGATAATAATAATGAATTTGATGTCAAAAAAATTGAAAATAATAGATACAAATATGGTACTATGTCTGAAAATTGTCGTGACTCTGAGCCGGATCAAAGTTGTGAATTCGGCCCGAGGTTCGAAGTTGGCGGTTTGCTCACCTCCAGTGGAGATGGTCATGATGCTGCCCGTCTTGCCGAGACCTCGGCCGCCGATCGCCATCTTGGACGCCTCTGACGCCGCGGCGCGCAACAGCTGACTGGAGTTGTGGGGCGACAATAGTGGCGTGGGATTGGTCCACTGGTACAGCTAGGAGAAAATGGAGAGACCAATCAACTATCAAATTATCATATATCGTTTGATTCACATAAAAATAGAACTTATATATATATATATATATATATATATATATATATATATATATATATATATATATATATATATATATATATATATATATATATATTTATATATATAAATATATATATATATATATATATATATATATATATATATATATATATATACATATATATATTTATATATATATATATATATATATATATATATATATATATATATATATATGATGGCGGAATATATATATATATATATATATTTATATATATATATATATATATATATATATATATATATATATATATATATATATATATATATATATAGAGAGAGAGAGAGAGAGAGAGAGAGAGAGAGAGAGATATATATATATATAGAGAGAGAGAGAGAGGGTTTATGTGCGATCAAGTGCACACTCTGTTTTCACAAGGGCTTATGTGGGATCTTGCGCATGGTCTATTTTCACAATGGTTACGGTGATATAGTTGATAACTAATTGATTTCGTCGCCGCTTTCATAACATTCAATATGCAGGAAAGTTCGTCGGGTTGTGAATTAATTGCATTGCTGGGACATCATTCTTTGATGAGGTTTCATACTGTGATCAACGAGGAGACGTAATTAACTTTTTAATTACCGAAACGGGAGCAGAATATCAAATTCATTTACTACTATGAGCAATATTCTCTCTCTTTTCAGTTTTATGTGCGAGAATTTTGAGATAGAATTGAATTGAGCGATATCATTTAATTAATGTCAGTTATACCAATACCTTGGTATTGATTAAAGGACATGACAACCCTGAAACTAGAATTTCATTATTGATGACGATATTCATGCCATTTCACCGCACAGCTAAATTTCAATCTTCGTTTTCATACATTGCACCGAAACTATAACGAGGTTCCATCAACTCACAAGAAATTAGAATATCAAGCATTCAAATCACGAATAAAATCAGACTTACTGGCACAGCAAAGGAGAAGTGAAGACAATTTTTGCTCATCTTAAATATAAAATAAAATATAGGGTTATGTGGTAGAACAGTCACTGTGACACCAGAATGAAAGCTGATGTCATACACTGAACATCGCCTTCTTGTATATGTATTCTAATATGCAAATAAACAAGATTTATTATTATCATTAATTTCCCTAATTTTAGAGAAAACTAGAAATCATCATCTCAATTTTAGAAATCATAAACCATTAATTTAATTGTCCTCCAGGCGCCGGCTCTTTATCTGAGTCGTGACGTAGACACCACTCGATTCTGTTATTGTTTCTATACAGAATCAGTGATGCCTACGTCATAGTACTCATAGTTTCTGGAGGACAAACCATTAATCATAATTTCTGAAATTGAGATGATGTTTTTAAGTTTTCTCTGAAATTAGGAAAATTAATATCGTCCTTATTCATTAAAATCTAGTTTCAGGGTTCCTTAGTTCAGGGGTCTTCATCTTTCTTCATTCTAGTTTCAGGGTTCCAGGGGTCCTTTAAGTTGAAATGAATCGAACAAATATATTCTTGAATAGAAATTACATCAGAAACACTTTCATATCAGTTTACTCTACTATAATCACACTCACTCAGTAGGCCTATCAAATGTTACAGGGACATATTGTTTGTCGTTTGTATGATCGCAGGTTCAATATTACAGGTATACCACCTTTATTTGTATTATCTTGAGGAGAGTGCATTCACTCATTGACAACTCATCATGAAGACAAAATGTCGAAGAAAGTAGAAATAACAAATATTCATGGAAGATAAGAAATATGATAATTGGATGAGCGAAGCGAAGACTCAATTTCACCATACCCGAAAAAAAGTGTTTCTTCAAGTTTTCTTTTCGCGCTCCACAGGTCAAACGACAATTCAAAATCAGTTGAAACTTGGCATACACGAAAGTCCTCGTCTAGTTTGATATTGTACAGTTTTGAGGCGCAATCGGTTGAACCACTCCTGAGAAAAATAATTTCAAAATTTTCAAAAATCCCATGAAAATAACCAGGAGGAAAAAATCCGTGAAGAATATTCTCTTGGAGAGGATTCAAATTTTCAGGGAACTTCAATATGATAATTATTCACATTATTCCGAACTTTCATTCAAATAGGATCAGCCCTTTTGATGTAAAAAAATATATTATCCATTTTTTTAAACTCAAAGTTATCAAGATACCAATCAAATTAAAGCAACAGGTGTCACCATCAATTGGAAACAATTAAAACAAAGCCTTCTTTATCATCATACAAATTGATTAGAAAATATGATGGCAGTGGCATAATTGTTTGGATCTCAAGGTGTAATAATAATAACAAAA
>OZ023337.1:33476274-33488080 GCA_964007535.1 Brachyptera risi
GAATATCGATCTAGAATATTGTATTTTTTTCCTTTTTTCCTTTTCTGAATTTTTTTACTTTCTTTTTCGTTTTTGTTGAGAGTCGAGCGTGACCAAGCACACGATAAGAGGGCTCGAACCCCACGCGCGCTAATGGAGTCACATAGGAGCGACAGTCAATCGAAACCTCCTTCTCCGGTGCATATACCACCAAAGTAACATCTCATTAAGTTTCTCAAGCTCTGAAGTTTCGTGGCAAAAATAAGAAAAAACCTGCCTCTGGTTTTAAAATACGAGAGTAGAAAGTAATCACATTTTATGAGGTCACCGGAGCGCCTAAAGTACACTTGTGGCCACATAAAACGGTCGATCAAGTCAAATTGAAATCCATCTTGAATAAAATGTGCTGACATTATACGCACTAAAAGTAGCAGGAAAATTTACTCATTCTTTCATCCACCTATTTATTGTTCCACAGATTTGCGCATAGCACAAATATAGGAAATATCAAAACTTAAATTATTAGAAGAGCTTTAGCGAGGATTCAATTTGACATACTGAAATAAATTGGTGTTCGTTCTAATGTTTTTTTTCATGTTTTGTTGTCGGTTCTCCACAGGTCAAACGGCTACAGCTATCAACTTCAAACTTTTTTTCATCATGGTTCCTCATCTAACTTAGATCTGTATAGTGGCATTATCGAATATCAACTTTTTTTTATGAATTTTAGAAATTTCAAAAATACCCATTAGAATAACACGGCGGAAAAAAATTAAAAAATGTTCATTTTCAAAAAACATGAAATTTTATGTGAAGTTGAATAACATCTTGATACACATTTCTGGAAATTCTCAGCTTTATCGGGTCAGCCATTTTGAAGGAAAAACATGAAATGTGCTAAATTGATACCACTCGAAGCCGTTTTTACCCATTTATAACTAAAATGTTACCCAATTGGCGAATTTAGGCAAAAGTTTGGCAATGAAGTCGACATACTATTACTTTCCGCTCGTCTAACAAGGCATATATGGCGTTTTTCTAGGTAATAATAATAAGTAAACGGAAAGAGATGATTGAAAAGGACAGAGAATGCATGTATATAATTATGCAATGATTGTCTAGTGCGACTTTCAAACGAGAAATTCATTGAGGTCATTGAAGGGGTTCTGAAGTATAGAAAAGATGTCAGGTTGTATCCAAAAGATGAGAGTTAGGTAAAGCTATAGTTATATAGTTGTAAATAGTTATGAAAAGATGGAGATAACTGCGTGTGGAAAAGGTGTGGGAGTGTGTTAGAGAACGGATAGAGTTACTGTGACTAGTGGGGTAGTTAAAGATGGAAGAATTTTCAGGGTAAAAGCTGGTGTTGGAGTGAACATAAAAACTGGCGAACTTGATAAGAGTACTATGATATGTAAGGGTGAGGATTTTGAGGGTGAGATTTTAAATATGCTCTCCAAATACATTCCATGAAAATATAGCGTACAAATAAACGTGGATATTATTCAAAGGCAAATGAATCATTTTGAGCGGCCTTGACTATACATATGGAACATATTACTCACTGCGAGGGTAACTAAGCGAGTGTGTTTATCGTTTCATAAAAATAATCTGCGGAATAAAAAAAGTGCTCTCACTTTACATGGCAGATTTCATGAGTCTTATTAAATTAAATGGCGAGCAATTTGTGTAATATTTCTCGTCGTATTTCCATGACAACGTAGAGCTTTCTGGAGCCTCATCCAATGAACTACGTGGAATGAAGTGCTAGCTCGAAGATACCAGAACTTAGATTGGATAATTTTCTCTAGAAGAGCTAAATTCTATGGCAACATGTTCATTCCTTGTGTATTTCTATCAATATAAGTACAAATCTTAGCCCTGCTCATGAGGTGAGCTATCTAAGTATATCAAGCTCACAGAGGCTGTATATTGGGGTAGAGAGTGGCCAACTTCCGCGCGGGACGCCATTTATTGTCCAAATCTTTTGTCCAAAAGTGTGGTAAACTCACCAGTTAGTCAATAAGATGCGAGAAGTTTCAACTGAAGTTGTTTTCTAACCTTTGTAATGCAGTCTAGCACACGTTCTCAAACATCTGATCTGATTTCTGGACAAAAAATGGCGTTCATTACGAGAGACAAATCAGTAGCCAATAGAAAACAGTCACCAAGTTGGTCACTATCTTCCTCATTATCTAGCCTCTCTAATCAAGCTTATGCACTCCAAGAAACTGTGAATTTGTCATTATATCTTGTATTATCATAGTATTCAGGTCGTCTATTAAACATTAACCAATTAAAGTCCCAGGAAGTAGTTATTCCTGAAAATGTATTCTAATTGGCAGTCCAAAATGATGTTAAGTTCTTTGATCTATATGACGTTCTAGTTTTGTAAATTCAACACGTTTAGGATAATGCGACAATAGATTACATCACATTCTTGCTATTCATTGACTTATTATCTCAAAACAGATTAAATTCACGATGAAATAGAATTCCATATCAATTAAAAAGCATGAAATCATCTTGGAATTGTATACTTTTTTATTCAACGTCATTGGATCTTGAACATGGAATAAAATAGTAAAGATGAATGTCTCTATATCTATATAAACAGCGTACATGCGCCACCTTTAGTACGTGATAAAACAATTCTATTCAACAAGGTCTGCTCTATCTCCGCCTAGCGGACAGACGATAAACCGCCAAATAAGGTCGTCGCATCAGAAAAATTAGAAGCCATTTTGGAGCCCACTTCAAAGAGCAGGTGCTGCGTGGAGGATTATGTTTCTATGTTTTTAATTATTAATATTCATCATTATGACTGGTTGTGCGTCCCGCGATTGTTCCCGACATTCCAGGCAAGGGCTTAGAATGTTTCGTTTACCTTCTTCTCCCAGAAGAAGAACGAAATGACTTCAAAATAGGCTACGGGACGAGCAAACTGGACCCGAAAAACCATCGTCGAGATGGTGCGAGGTCTGTATTATCTGTTGTTTTTAGTAAATGTCATGTATACGCCTATTCTAACTTGAAAGTTATGCTCTAGGCCTAGCCCATGAGGATCTATAATACTAGTGTTCAATAATGTGGAGCCTATAGGGCATTGGTGTACTGTGAAGGTAAGCCAAGGCCAAAATTTAATCCTAACCTAACATAAATCCACCACCCTGAATATAGAATGTAGGCCTAGCCCAGGGCCTAATATGCCAGCATAATTTGAAGGTAGGCCTAGTTGAGTTTTTTTATTGTCAATTGCACATCATTGTAAAACTAAACTTTAGGTACCAGTAGGCTAGGCCTAGGCCTGAACAAACACATCAGATTTTTAAATTGCTCAATGAGGAGAATAATATCGATGGCCCAGACATAAATAGGTGTGTGAAACTTGAAGACCCTGTGGAGTTCACTTTTCAATATGATTCTTTATATTTCAGGAACATTGTGTAGATTGTCAGTACCATATGGAAATCATGAATATCCTGGCCATAGAAAGCTGAAACGCACTGCTGTACCGTCATTGTTCGACGTTCCAAATGCTGGACCGTCTTTGGCTGATATCCGAAGAAGGCGACAAATTACAGAAATTACTGACTTCACTTCAGGCGATGCAGGTTCTGAAGTTGGTAGGCCTATCCCAGTTTGTTGAAAAGCACACTGAAAAATCCTAAAATTAGACCTAGATGATGATGTGGGGACACTATGTTGCTGTTTTCAAATGAAATAAAAATCAACACATCGATCAGTATTGAGGAGTGCTGTTCTGAAGAAGATCCTGAAAGTGCTACAGCCAAAAACAACACCCCCATACATTCCATGATACAGGTCGAGAACCGACGTAAGTACGACATCGAGAATATGTCGTTAACCGCGGTCGGAGAACTACCTTGTCGTGATGTTGATACTAATTACAATGTTTCAAATTTGGTACTGCCTGGGATATCTCCAATACCTTACTAATTTTCATTGTTCTATGGAATAGGCCCTATTACAGACTATTTGTTGGACATAGGCTACTTGTGAATAATTGTTATAATGTCATGCATAATCACAAAATGATCTCAATGTTGATGCGCTTTGAAATACAGGATTAATTTTTTCACAAGTGAGGCTGTTGCTAGCAGAATCAATCGTCATTCCAGACACCAGTGTTCGATTTCTCACAGAAGGGACCTACTGAGGTAGTAGGCTTACTCAGTCAGGCCACGACTGTTGCCTTCTGAACTTTTGCCTTGCATCTCAAGAGAGGCTTATTCAATGAAACAAATTATTCCTACAGTATACCTGATTATAAAGTAGGCCTGCAATACCTTTCTCAATATATTGGTGTTTCTAACGTTAACTTGTAATGTGTGAGTATATTTTGTAGGCCTATGCATATTGTGTATAGATGCATATAGGCTACATCATCAGTGCCAGACTGAGCTACAGGGTAATCAGGCAATGCCTGGTGGGCCGCTTTGTAAAATGATGTCAATGAATATGTGTTTTGATGCTTTCATAAGACTACCTACCGCACTGTTATTTCACTTCAACATTTCACTTTCATCCAAAGTTTCAACTATCGGTAAATGATAATATCTAGTGGAACAACTTTAGTGGGCCTAGGCCTATAGGCCCTAAATAAAACTGACCCTATTATGGCCGAGCATTTTTATAATTGAAAACATATAGTCTAGTCATTTTGAATAGGAAATTTTTGTATTTACAAATAATAAATAAATTACGATATGATAAATAACGATACAAACATTCAAGATGCCCACCGTATTGAAATCAGGATTTTCATGATATTATTGTTTGATGAAATCGAATTTTGAAATATATGCATCTAATTATAATGAGCTTGTAGCTGGAATTGAACTTGAAAGAAATAACTCAAACTTCAACTTGTATGCAGGACTGTTGCAATTACATCAATAAGTATAAGTGTGGACGTCCACTGGGAGTAAAATTTCCCACAAATCAGGATATTTCAACAAATTATTTGCGGGATGATGAGACCTGCAGAGCAGGTATAGCAATTTCAATAGCAAAAGTGAAGCTTGTTGAACTACAGTATAGCAATTTGGTTTTCACTTTTCAAACGCATCTCGGAATTTCCAAAGTCACGGTACCGGTACCGAATAACATAAACCTGTGATTGTGCATATAGGTGTGAAAAACAAGACATTATCAAAAGTGTTGATTACTTTTCTTCAGGAAAGAGCCAAATAACATGACAGAGACAAGACTTGGACCAAGCGATGACAGGAGATAATGTTTATGTAGGCCTACTGGTACTGAGTAATTATCGATTCCGGTTGATAAAAGCAGATAAAAGAGAAAGTTAGATGAAAGCAGAAACTGGGCATCAGCTCCAGTGATTGTGCCCAAAAAGTCTGGTGGCCATCGATTGGCTGTGGATTATCGAGCTGTGAACACTCGTACGAAGGTGCCAGTGTACCCCATGCCATCGAAAGAATGTGTGTGTGCTCAACTAGGGCAGGCAGCTTGGTTTTCGGTGCTCGACTTGTCGCACGACTTCAACCAAGTCCCTGTCGCACCAGAAGATCGCCCAAAGACGGATTTCATCTGCCACTGAAGCCTCTTTGAGTACTTGCGAATGCATTTTGGGCAGGCTGGCAGTCCCGCTGCGTTCCAGTCTTGGGTGTCCACTTGTCTCGCCTTGAATTTTGCAACCTGAATCTTCATCTTGGAGAAGACGGAAATCGAAACATTCTTAACACCTTGCCTGGAATGTTTGGAACAATTGGGTGCCGCACAGCCCGTCATATCTTGGAAAGTAATTATTAAAAAGGCAAAAGAATTTCACGCTCGCTTCTAATTTATTAAAGCGATTACCGGTACTTTGTTTAGCGGTTACCATAGCAACCAGTGTGTAAGCGTGTGAAGTTCACTTAGAAAGAGAATGGGCCCATTTTATAAAGACTTTAAGACTTGCTAATAAAGACATTATTATTATTATTTGAGGAAACGATCAAAACCTGACCAAATAACCCTAACCACAGCTCCTCTGTGCTCCAACACCAATACTCCGAAATAGTAGCTCCCACGGCATTATGACATGCCAAGCCCACGTTCACTCTTGGTGGCATCTCTATTCCAGTTTGCCCCCCTCCCCCATCACCAGGTGCTCAAAACCAAAGGGAGGCTGAAGGAATTACTTTTTGTATTCAACAATTTGATTGAATTCAGAAATAATTTCATTCTATTTTACAGTTTTAAGAAATGTGCAGTTTTCATTTTTCATATTGACCACACTTATGTACGTACATAGTTCATTATTACACACACCTTTGGTATAATTAGATGAAACTCTAAAAATTGAAAATGAAGTAAATAAAGATATTGTGTTCCTTGAATTATGGTAAGATCCAATTTGATTAATAAATGATAAATTCAATTCCAGTCATGTAGAAGTGCTTGGTATTGAATACTAAAGATAAATGGAAAATGAGATTAAAAATATATAGAAAAATTCTTGTTAATGGGCTGAATTGACCACTAGTGATAGGCGTGGCTAAATGCCAGACCACCTAGATCTATACTTCATGTGGGCATTCAGAGATACTCTAATAAGTGAATGTCAAATTTCCCACATAAGAAAGCACATTTGATAGAAGTTTTGTTTTGTGACGTTTGTGTACGGGTCGATCACTAGTCGTCAATTAAGTAGAATGTTGATCAATTCACGATATTTTGGTGACTGTCTTTAATGATATTGATAATGAATTTTGTAATAAATAGTTATATAAGTACTGGTAGGGCCCACTGTACTAAATTCATGTGCTGGTGACTATGCTTGAAGTTGGAATTCCCTCCATATCAATAATTAAAAAAAACCAACAGCTTACTAGGAAGATTAAAATGAAGAAGTAATAATGCATTTGGGGCTGGCCATAAATGACATCCACATTCTGGAGGGGGGGGGGCACACTCATGTGACACTCATCATGTGACATCATTAGAGGGGGCGGGGCCATTATCTCTGACCAACTCGAACAAGGAGGGGGGAGGGGAATATATACCCTAAAATTGTGTGACATCATTTATTGACAGCCCCTTATAGTGAATTAATGTTCAGGTTTCACAACACGTTCACTTGTAGGTTATTTTGGTTATAATGCACATCAGTTATTTATAGTCTCTACATCCCTAGGGCCTACATTACGAACTCAGTTTTCTTGCGACTTTTGAAGATCCTGGCAAAAGTTCTGAAGAGGAAGGTGATTGGTTTATGAGAGCTAAGAAAAAATAACAATGTATAATTAGAGCTAAGATAACAATGTATAATTTTATCAAGTAGGCTATGTTTGTTTGTTTTCCTTTGATTTCATGATAGTAATCATTACCACCTGTTCTAAAAACAATCTGCAATGAGTGAGTTGAATACAAATGCAAATACAAATGCATGTACGGAAGGTAGGTTTTGTTGGCTACGTTCCGTTTTAATGCCCAAAAAACAAATCGTTGAAGTTCGAAACTTTTACGGCTTTCGGTGGAACGATGTTTTAACAAAAATGTCGTTATTCAAACTTATCTAAGGTACCTTTACATTGCGTCATCAAACACAATGTAAATGAATAAATGATGTGAAACAAACCATTCATCAGACAATCTGGTATTCTCACAATTCCTTTGATAATATCGTAACCTAACCGAAACATTTTGCTTACTTTTGACATGATCATTTTACAACATTTTTACTTTGCCAAAACGATATTTGAGCCCGATGACAAATTGATAATAATAATAGGTCTTTATTTGTGCGGCGGGGTCAAGCCGCAATGGCTTCTCTTCCACCAAACCACTTGATCAATATTATACTGTAGAAAATTGAGACTTGGTCGTAATTTTATACAAAATCTTAGGTTTTGGTTCAATTATAAGTAGCCCGAACAGTGGTAAATGAAACACAGTGCTCTACCGAAATTCAATTCTTTTCACATAGTAATCTGCACTACTAATTCACACTTCTTTGAGAAAGTTGTTCATTTTCACCTGAACATATTTCATTCACCCAGCCTATGATGGCTTTGTAAGACCCAGTCATTTCATGGACTTGAGCTTTCACTTTTGAGTTCACCATTATTTTGCTTAATACAGTATTTTGGCATTATTGATTCACAAATTATCTGTGTAATATCACTGAAAATGTGAACAATTTGACACTGTTTTGTTCTACACACGACTGGCATCCGTCTAATGATAAATTTTATTTCTTCTGATGTCAGATGGCATGTCAATCGCTGATTCATTAAATACTCCCTAGACCTCATCCCATGTCACCAATGGTTTGACACCTGTCTATGGCTGCCGAACGCCCCAGCAAGTAGCATCGTGCAGGATCCCCAATAGCCTTTCTTGTAAATGAAGGACGTATTAGAAAAGTACCACCAACCTAACATGGAAAACCTGGCAGTAAAGGAGGAAGAACTGCAGCTACTAAAAATGAAAAATTGATTCAGAGACAATTTTGTGACACTTATCGAGAATGGACAATCGATGTTAATAATATGCTCTATGATGATAATTGTTGTTTGCTTAACGACCCACCAACAGCTGGACTACCAAGTGTTTACGAATGAGCGTATGAAACATTGATGATGTTTACAAAATCCCATAACCAAGGCGGGACTCGAACCCACACTCGACTTGAGCGTTGACTGACGGCTGAGTGGCCCTAGATGCTCTGGTCGCGTAGACCTAAGTTATAGTAAGTCAAGTCTACTAGGCCCCTTGTGGGCACTAGAACTTGTAATCTTGAGAAGTGGGGCCTAGTTATAGGCTTATTAAGTAGGTCTAGACTTGAAGTGCTAGGGCCTAGTGATCATTGAATTGAAGTGGTTGGCCGAGGAGTAGGCCTACGCCTACAGTTACAAACTCAATGGACTAGGCACGTTGATCAGTAGGCCTGAAATTACCGAAAATTGACGTAGGCCTAGGCCTTTTTTACATACTTGGATAATTATCCTAAGACTGGGATGATGTACTTTTGCAGAGTGTAGGCCTAGGGCCTACATAATTTGAGGTTAGACTCGCCATTCAGGTTCCCAACATTTATTTCTGAATATAAGTGTGTAGGCTTTCAATTACAATAGGCACATATAACGATCCTATATTTTATGTAGCGTTTAGTTTATTGATGACAAGTCATTCTTGTCGTTTTGATGCAAACACTTTCATTTAATTACTTCGTTCTGTTTGACGTTTGTTTGTTGACGTACGACAGGCCCCATTTGGGAGACAAAATGGCTGTTACACGATGGAAGTTAGCGCGACGACCTTACTTGTGTGTATTGACGGTTTACCGTCTGTCCGCTAGGCGGAGATAGAGCAGACCTTGCTATTCAATACAGTGTTCAAGAGGGCTTAGATTCCTGGCCAGATGTTCAGATCGCACGGAAAACCATCACAAAGAGCATCGTATAATACGTTTCCAAAGCACTTGGAGGAAACCATGCAACATATTATCCACCTTTATATAATCTCTATTCATGCGAGATCTGGTCTCGATCCTTCAGCAGGCTCCATCATACATGTCGGTAACAAGGGGAAGGATATTATATATCGCGAGTTTGCGAGAGATATATAATATCCTCTATTTTGAGAGATATTCAGGAATATCGTATTCAAACCGGAATTATGATGAGATGCTTGAAATTGCATGGAAGTTCTTTTGATGAAGTCCTTGTAATGATAAACATAATCCAAGATCATCCCACAGTAATTAATGTACACGTTTCATATAGTTTTCCTGGAAAATATTAACAACTACGAAGCTATACTTTTGTATATTATATATATATATATATATATATATATATATATATATATATATATATATATATATATATAAAGTTTCGATGTTATCGATGAAGAATATATATATATATATATATATATATATATATATATATATATATATATATATATATATATATATATACTGTGTATATATATATATATATATATATATATATATATATATATATATATATATATTTATATATATATATATATATACTGTGTATATATATATATATATATATATATATATATATACACAGTATATATATATATATATATAAATATATATATATATATATATATATATATATATATATATATATATATATATATACACAGTATATATATATATATATATATATATATATATATATATATATATATATATATATATATATATATATATATATATATATTCTTCATCGATAACATCGAAACTTGATACAAAATCATTATTCCCCAATTAAGACTATGGATGAATTATACAACAATAAGTCTACAACAATAAGTCTACAACAATAAGTCTACAACAATGAGTCATTTCTTTCCATTCACAGCATTGAAGTACGTACGGTGCATTATCACTAATATAAACTTGTCAATAACAACATCAGTTGTATGATCTACGTCACTCTTGCCCGCCCTCCTGTGAGTATCATGTTGAATTCATGAATAGATCATCATTAGAACCAGACAAACACAGCATATGCGTTGTAAGATGAGAGATAGGTCTATAAGAAGTGTAATCAAAAACTCTACACACCTTGTATCTTTTGAAATATACTTCATTAGGCATGTATCGAATCTAGAGCGCATTGAATCTTGGCGACATAATTCTGCTATTATTCCTATCTGTTTGATTAATACTAGGAAAACTCTACATACGCGTTGTTAGACGAGCGGAAAGTAATAGCATGTCGACTTCATTGCCAAACTTTTGCCTAAATTCGCCAATTGGGTGAAATTTTAGTTATAAATGGGTAAAAACGGCTTCGATTGGTACCAATTTAGCACATTTCATGTTTTTTCTTCAAAATGGCTGACCCGATCAAGCTGAGAATTTCCAGAAATGTGTATCAAGATGTTATTCAACTTCACACAAAATTTCAATTTTTTGAAAATCAAAATTTTTCAATTTTTTCCGCCGTGTTATTCTAATGGGTATTTTTGAAATTTCTAAAATTCATAAAAAAAGTTGATATCAGATAATGCCACAAAAATATACAGATTTAAGTTAGATAAGGAACCATGATGAAAAAAAGTTTGAAATTGATAGCTGTAGCCGTTTGACCTGTGGAGAACCGACAAAAAACATAAAAAAAAACATAAAAACGAACACCAATTTTTTTCAGTATGTCAAATTGAATCCTCGCTAAAGCTCGTCCAAAAAAACATTTATTACATTATTTTCTTCAAAACGGCTGGTCTGAACAAGTTTGCTATAGTGTGTATCATTCATTTGCTTCACTTTCAGGAACAATTTGATTTTTTTTCAAAGAGGTTTGATTCATCAAATTGAATAGGGTGTATAAAAAGTGTAGTAGTAAAAAGGGTGTATGCAAAAGGGTCTATATATCATTATTTTCAGATTCCGAGATTTTGGTTATATTTTGGGCATATTATGATTTTTGATTAAAATTATGATTTTTGATTAATGTAGAGGCACAGATATACTCATTGTTGTTTTATTTCAGAAATAATTAGTCTGATTGGTTCTACCGTTTACCCACATGTGTTGGGAGCTAAAGGCCTGTATTGACGCTTTTTGTCCTGTTTTAACCGTCCCCTGCAGGTTTTACTCATGAGTTGTGAGATGTAAATTAGCCTCTTAAAGTTTTCAATCAAACCGTGTGACCTGCGCAGTACTTACAAACAAACAAACAAACAAACAAAACACAGACAAAGCTCCATAAAAGAGTAGGATGGATGTCTTCGCATCCGCTCATCTTATTATTCTCCTCCAGCATCCAGCTCCACTGATAGGTCAGTGGAGCAGTAAAACGTCGGCAAGGGA
>OZ023337.1:33493280-33543280 GCA_964007535.1 Brachyptera risi
CGAATGAGCAGGTGTTAATGAAACTATATGAGGTGGTCATGAGTAAAAGAAGTTAAAGAACGCGTACAAAAACGCATGTCTTATGCGGAACCGGACCGACCCCCAAAGGTGACAGTTTCTAAAGCTGTGCCTTAGCTGCCTAAGCAACGGAGGGCAGCAATATGATAGTTCAGATCCGGTTCTACGAATAGTAAATGTCTCGATTAAGCTATAATAAGCGTATTGAATTGTTACCATCCTTGATTGCCAATGATATCTTTGTTCTTTGATTATTATTTGAATTAATTGACGTATTTTCAACTCTCGTATATAAGAGCTTTGGTATCGAGCAATAGAGAAGGTTGATCGCATCCACTGCGTACTGAACTCGCCGTGCGGCTGACCACGGAGACGATCGTCAGTCCGCTTTAAATCAAGACCACGCTCCGGGGGTTTACATCCCAGTACAAGATGAACTCAGTTTTAACTTGAACCTGTGCTAAACGTGAATTGAAAAACTGGAAATAACTCGCTAAAACCGGATTAGAGACGTACATGAATGCACCCCTTGGGGATCCCCGCGATTCTACGCGACCTCGGACGTGAACTTTGAATCCCCCCCCCCCCCCCCCTTATTTCCACGGTGGTCACGGAGGTGAACTTTCCAAGACAATTGTTGTCAGTTAAGCCGTCCACTGGCGCTAATAGGTCTGGAACGGTGTAACGCCATCAGAGGGCGGCGAGAAGTTTACCAACTGTGGTTTAATCAAGTCAAGTTGACTCGATTATTCGCAGCCCGCAGAACTTCCAGCGCGATCTCGGCTCGTGGCGCTGGCGATAAAAACACTTCCCCAGACCAAACCCGTGCCAAGGTTCTGCTCCGCAAACTCTCAATCCACTTATATACAGCCCCACACACACACACACACACATATATATATATATATATATATATATATATATATATATATATATATATATATATATATATATATATATATATATATATATATATATTAGGGTTGCCGTTCGATCAAAAAACCGTGATCGAAATTGAAGTTCACAATATCGAAAATCGATCGAATCGAATCGAAATCGATTGCATTTTTATCGAAATTCGATCGAATTGACGAATCGAAATCGAATCGAAATCGAATCGAATCGAAAAACGTGTTAGGTAGCAGAATACCATGTTTAAATACCCCGCACGCGCTATATATAAGTATAATGTTACCAATGGAAGCGAGCGCGTTACTCGTGACGTCTCGCGCTACTCTTGTACTGTTGTACGATGTCGATCTTCGAAAACTTTTCGATATCGATCGAATCGAAAATCGAAAAGTACATATCGAATTCGAATCGAAAACCTATAATCGAAAATCGATCGAATCGATCGAAATCGAACGGCAACCCTAATATATATATATATATATATATATATATATATATATATATATATATATATATATATATATATTCATTCCATATTTCATATTGAATATATATCATAATATATATTGTTATTTTATATCATATTTCATAAAATATATAATCATTTATTCATTTTGTTTAATTTATTTCCACTTTGATTCATTTAATATAGTTTCTGGTTTATATAGAAATTGATCTACCGAATCTTGTCTTTTGATAATCATTCAAAATGATAAAAATACTTCATTTATGTCGTCTATTGTTGTGTTTTCGAGGATGTTCAATGTGTACAATCACTTTTATCTTTTGTTTCTCTGGTGTTTGACTTTTCTCTGTCGATATAGCAGTTCAGCCTAGTCGAACTATCGGTGACAGTTAGATGTTAAGATGTCCTTAGTCTCTGTAGGGCAACAAGTTCCCGCCAGGGGGATTCCACAGGTATGAATGATCATAAAACTTGAACCATGCAGGATACAAAGTCAACAAATACATCACAAGATGCAGACAATGTTTCTAGGAAATCCTGATGAGTCAAATGTTATAACAACAAATGTGTAAAGATCAGTTGTATGTAACAGTAACACTCGATATTTCCACCTCACAGCGTACTGTTACATACAAATAACATGTAACATGTTGTGAATGTTTATTATGGATGGACAGTATTTCACAAGATACTTCTCTGAATGTTGTGAAGCAGTTTCCCTATAATATAATCAAATATATACTATATTATACTATATTTGGTCGCCTTGTCAAAAACATGATAAAAAACATCAATTGTATTGAAACATGAAGAAATGTTAGAGAAACATGTAATAAAGCACTTTTAGATTATATTGCTTTCATAGCAATTGCTATTTTCACATGTCTCTGTTAATTTGTGATATAACAGAGTGTGAAGCAATTTCACCATAGTATAATATTCAAACAGAAAGCCACCAACGATCGTTTATATATTACGTTTACAATGAGAATGTTACGCTATGTGTGGATTTCCCTTGAATATAAAAAGACGTTCCACAGCCTTGTGAAGTCAAGTTGAAACTTGGAAATCATACAATATTACAGTTTGTAAAGTTGGCAGACAACCACCAACTCTTGTGAAGTTGCTTTTATCCAACGTTTGAGTTTCAATAACAACCAATCATCGTGTTCAACATCATGTATAACTGCGCTGAATACTACCAACCTACTGGAAAATAATTACTACCAGAATCATGTACTCTAACCACTGGTGCAATTATGTGCGCTAATTAACGTGCTATTATATGTTGTATCAACTAAACAAAAACAAATCCACGAACCGCTAGAACTTTGTTTGACCTAATATGGTTTCCCCATTATTAAATTATCAATTCATATTATTAATTAATCCTATAACTGACTTTTTGTTGAAGAATTCTGGATACAGTTTCATAATTGCACCCTCAACACAACATATAAACGATCGTATTGGCTTTCTGGTTGATTATATTGTAGTGAAACTGCTTCACACCATTCAGAGAAGTATCTCATAAAATACTGTCCACCCATAATAAACATTCACAATATGTTACGTGTTATTCGTAGATTATACGATCCGTGGTTAGACTGAGCTACGTGTGGTCGAGTGGTTAATACACTGAACCCAATTTTTTCAATTTCTGATTGATAATTATGTACTATTTATACTATCAATATTATTATGACTTATAAATTTAAAAAATATTCAGTGTTATGTGTCTTTTAGCCAAAATACTTCTCCAATCAAAGTGTCTTAATACTGGTTTTTATGTAATTATTTTTTTCTTACAATCTTGTACAACTGTACTTTTTTCGTTACTTGATGTAACTTGATTGCTTAAAATCGATAGTAATCAAAGAAACCTTACACTTAGTAAGTAGAATGTAACAAATCACTCAATGTAAATCACTAAATGTTTTTCTTTTTTTCGTTTTACTTCAACTACCTTATTATTTTTAATGTTCAAGAAATACGTCCGAATTTGAATTGTACTTATAATTCACTATTTTAACCCACAGTTAAGCCTTTGTTGAGTGGCTTTGTGAAGGGCTTTTTTTGTTGTAATTGTGTTTTTCTTTCTGTATCAGTGTATGTGACCAATAAGAAAAAAAAAGGTCATTCATGATATTGAGGTTCGATTCCCGCCATGGTCGACCATCCTGACAGGGGTTTCCCTCTGTCGTTCAGGTCAATACTGGGATGGTTCCTTAACAAAAGGCCAAGACCGACTCCTTCCCACCATCCAAAAACACCTAATAAAATAACCTTTCATCTCATCATCTTATATATCATTCACCGACGCCAATAGATCATAAACATCAGTTCAGTGCGTCGTTAAAACCCAATATGAATAGATAAATCCGTGGTGTGATGACAATATCTGGTTTTTATTGTTATATACAATTGATCTTCCAAACGTGTTTCTATCAAATATACTCAATCATAATATTTTCTGAATTAATTGTCTGCATCTTGCGATGTATTTACCATTGTTCGTATCTTGAGCTGTGAATGTTTTTATGATCACTTTTTATGAGCAATAAAAGCTCTTGGCGATAGCTATTACCTCTTGACGATGAGCTCGACTTGATGACCCCATTAACAGCTGGTTATTCGGGGGTACGAATCAGCTGATGAGAGATGGAAGATCTGCAATTATCGGTTGAGCGAAGCGAATACTCGATTCAACCGTGTTTGGAAAATTCAATGGTGCTTTTGATTTCTGAAGAAAATTTTCTGATGAAAATTGGCACACACACATGTGATCACCCCACACAATACTATTGTATTGTATTTGTATTTTGTATTGTATTTATATTAACCATTGTATTTGTACAATACTATAATACTACAACTTGATGATGTATAGTATTGAGGCGCGAGGTGGTCAAAACCACTTTTGATGAAAATAATTTTGAAATTTTGAAAACTTTCATGAGGATAAATCAAAAGGAGAAATATGAAAAGAAATGAATCCGAATAAATAAATCACCAGAATTTCCGAAATACTCCGATATATTCCAAAATATTCCGAAGGTTTACTTGAATCGAATCAGCCGTCTTAGAGATGAAAATTATGATTTATTTTTTTTTACAACAATTAGAGAGCTAGGCCTATATGGTATTGTCAACTGACGTCACCCATTGTTGAAAGAGAGAGACAACAAAATGCACCAGTTGGGATTGACCAATCAGAATGTTTGGTAGTCCACCAGTTCGCTATATTGCTATGGTAACGAATTGTTTGTCTTTTGTTACGTGCCAACACCCTATATTACAAAAGCTACAGGTTAAACCAATAAGTTTGTGAAGACTTTGAGATTGTCAGATGGGCTGTGAGTTAATATAAACAAAACCAAGATGTGTATACGGTATCTTCAACATTTTACCAGTACTTTCTTTTATAATCTCTCTTATGCCACAACGCATGTGGTGTGTTCTCCCAGTATTATCAAGAACGGAGAATAATAATTCAGCCTGAGTCCACCATCCATGTTCAACAGAACATCTCACTTATTTATTTTTTGACAAATCGATTCAAAAGAAACCTATAATGAATATTTATTTTCACAATGTGACCTAAAAATAACTACCAACCTCTCCAGAAACGAGCTGTTGTCATAGACGTTATGACCATCGATAAATTCTAAGAAATGTTCAAGAAGCTCAAGAATTATCAGGAGTTCCTGAAAGAATAACATTATAGCTTTGTTCAACAGTTCTTCATCGATAGAAATATTAAATTAGAGCGTTTCTCTCAGAATAATGAGCTCCGCGTACAATTTTCAATTACATTACCACGTTACATCACCAAAACCTCCAGGAAAAAGACAGAAACATTGTTCATGACCGTGTCCTCTACAACTAAAACAGTAACAACGTTTACTGGTGATGAATCTCCTATAGCTATCGGGAATTAAAGTAATATTACACGAATAAAAGAACACGGTGATGTCAGAGGCTCAAGATGTCGATGTAGGAAGTTGAATTATCCTGTCCTAGAATGCCCGTAAAATAAAATACAGATGAACAATGATATATATATATATATATATATATATATATATATATATATATATATATATATATATATATATACATACACATATATGTATATATATATATATATATATATATATATATATATATATATATATATTATATATATATATATATATATATATATATATATATATATATATATATATATATATATATATATATATGTATATATATATATATATATATATATATATATATATATATATTTATATATATATATATATATATACATACATAAAAATGTATATAGGCTCATGCATATGTCTTGAATTTTACTGTATAAATGTAAACATAGTTCAATAATCATCTGGATAACCAAAAAGAATAAATTCCACTTTGTTTAATCAACAGTTTACAGCCATTCCTCGTCGCTGTCAAAATACGACCGTGTTGCTCGTTCTTACCTCGTCCCTGGTACGTAAAGATGACGTCACAACTGGTCCACGTTAAGGGATGCTTGTTCACGGCACGGCGGTTCTCGCGAAACTCTCTTCTCTCCCGCCAGCTCTGTCTATCTACACGCACACTTCCCTCCCTCCCTCCCTGGACTGGAGCACAGCCTCCCCCCCCCAACACAACCTACCCCTCGCGACGCGTGCACGGCGGTCGCTCGCACGTGCACCCCCTGGACGCTGGGCGTCGTTAGGCGTCGCTAGGCGTCGCTAGGCTCGGTCGGTATAAAAAAAGGAGTAAAATCCTTCTAAAACTACCGGGATCCTTATCAAATAAACCACTGTGTAAATCCTTCTAGGGCTGGCCAGCTTCAAGAGACGGGGACTTTGATTGGTTAATGTTCACTAAAAGAGCTATCTGTCATGGCAACTTGTCTAGCCTTTATTCATTTCCATTGTTGTTGACACAATCCTGGCCCTGTTGATGATTTGGGCTTCAAAATGTGATGAATTATCCAGTCCAAGAGACCGAGAATTTGTTATTTCAATATATAGGCTTCTGTCAAGTAACAAATGACAAACAATCGTTACCATAGCAATACAGTGAACTGGTGGACTACCAAACATTCTGATTGGTCAATTCCAACTGGTGGACATTGTTGTCTGTCTCTTGCAACAATGAGTGACGTCACTTGACAGAACCCTATTGTCATGGTAAGTAGCTTCTTGAGTAGACACTAACCAATCAAAGTCTCAGCCTCTTGGAGCTAGCCAGAACACTTACCACGGCTGCCATTTAAATAACGTTCCAATCCCAGCTAGCTTCAAGAGACTAGAGGATTGATTGGATAATATTGACTAGTAGAGATGAATACCATGGCAACATGTCCAGTGTTTGTGTATTTCCATTGTTGTTAGCACAATATCTCATCTCTGCTCTTGAGGTGGGCTGAAAAATATATCAAATTCATGCGATACAATAGACCGTGACTTTGTTATTATCTTGTATTGTCATGGTATTTACCTCTCCCAGTGAATATTAACCAATGAAAGGTGAATGAACATACAATGAACATACACAGAGGGCTTTGACATTAAAAAATATGTCTGACTGGACTTTTTCACTCTACCATATGTATAAACTAATGAATTTAATATTGACATTGTTCTTTCAAAAACTTATTTTCAGTGAACATTTGAATATTTTTTTGGGAGATTTCAAAATTCAAATTTTCTCGACCAGCTCAAGCGTATGTTGTTATTTTTTCCTAAATTTTCCTTTGCGTTAAATTTTGGCGAAAAATTATTGTCACAGACAGCGCAGTCCTGTTGTTGAAGTTCATTAGTTTTAAATAATCAAGATGGGGTGGTAAGATCGCCCTTGTGGTGCCCCGTTCAAACGATCCTATCTTTCATCCATAGCCTTGATTGAGGAACAATGATTTTGTATCAAGTTTCGATGTTATTAAAAAAAAAAATAGATATGGTGTTACTCACAAATTATCCAACTGATTCGACCCAAAAACTCTACAGTTCCGAGTTGTATAAGTCTACGTGTACATAAAACGTTTCATGTCGATCAGTCGAACCGTGCGACCTGCGCAGTGCTGACAAACAAACAAAAAATGAAAAATAAAAAGACACACAAAGTTTCACACGAGTGGGATGTTAGTTCTCGCTATCGCTCAACTGATGAACAATGTTCCTGCAACTCTTCAGTTGGTAGACAGCCTTCGTCTCAAGTGAAAACAAGTGTAGACGTATTTGATCAGAGGGTTGCCTAGCAACGAAAATCCACAGCACTTGTTATGCTTGGCGCTCTCAGCCATGTGCAAACAACGATGAGCACGAGTTTTCCAAGCAGAGTGCTATTGAGGTGTTTACTATTTGCACACGACTTGAATGTAAGTGTGGGAAACTGTGTCAGCTGTTGCTATGGAGATAATAAGAGATACCTGAATACGTCTGTTCCACAGCAAAAAATCAGGGAAAAGTAATATATACTCATTTTGAAGGATGAATGTTATGAAAACTATTCATAAGCTAGCTGCATCATTTGATGGCGCAAATAATTTGATGTGGTGTACAGGCCTGAAAATTTAAATATTTCCTACTATGCATGCTACATTCTAACATTTCAGAGGCGTATCTTTCATGACAAGACTATAATATCCTGGATATCTCGATATTGGATCGTATCCAAGAAGTTTAGATATAAAATTATTCCTCATGCCTAAGTGAAGGTAAAATAGAGTCACAAGGATCTATGGTAGCATATAATCGTTACACCTTGGGTGAATCTAAGCCCCCTATAGGGCCATAGTCCCCTTGAAGTATCGTCACTCTAAGTATAGTCATGTCGTATGAGAGTAACACCTCTAAGTGGTAGAGCACATGCCCGGCAAGCAGAAGGTCCCAGGTTCGAGTCCCGGTCGAGGTATATCTTTTAAGACATGAGCATATTATATATATATATATATATATATATATATATATATATATATATATATATATATATATATATATATATATATATATATGAATATATATATATATATATATATAAATATATATATATATATATATATATATATATATATATATATATATATATATATATATATATATATATGTATATATATATATATATATATATATATATATATATATATATATATGTATATATATATATATATATATATATATATGTATATATATATATATATATATATATATATATATATAAATATATATATAAGATATGTCGATTTCTCGGGCTGATCGCATTTATACTCGATGGAGAGGATTTTGCGATCTCATTTTATATCTATCATGATTAAATATCAAATGAGGTGAAATTTGATATTTCGTGATAAATCAAGTTGTTTTCATAAATATACCATGAATAAAATAGAACTAAACATATACCGTATGTTATTAAAACATTAGGTTATTATTATATCGGGTTTAACGACGCACTGTACTGATGACTGCGATCTATTGGCGTGAACATATTATGCACAGTATATATAAAATGCTCATCTCGTGGCCACGCCCACGTATAGACGCCTGACCTATCACAAGCTGGAGTCTAGACTGGACGGAAAGCGAGGGTCCAGAAGTTTCAAGCTGTGGACGAAAAGTTCTGGATAAACATTTACCCCACACTTTCAAAGAAACTCCAGAAACTTCCAACAATAGACGATCGACTCTCCAATGAAATAAATCCGATAAATATATTATTCAATGTTCTTCATTAACATGGAAAGCTTGGAACAAAACAATTTTTCCCGTTTTTTTATATTGGGTTTTAACGAAGCACTGTAATGATGACTAAGATCTATTGGCGTCGGATGAATGATTAATGGGATGATGGAAGGATGATATGAAGGATTTTATGGGTGATCGAAAGGATAGTGGGAAGGAAGCGGTCGTGGCCTATATTGTGGGAACCATCACGGCATTAACCTAGATTACAGAGGGAAACCACGAAAAAACCCTGTGAGGATGGACGGTGGCGGGGATCGAACCGGGTCTGATATGCCCACTACCTCCCGGGTCACATGAAGCAAGTGAGCTAACCACTCAGCTACTGTGCCGGTTATAGACTACGTTCATCACAGTCGGGAAGCGGTTCAAATATCTCATGTTTATCGCGATACCCTGAATCTTTCTATTCACAACGGTTGAACGGGACACCACAAGGGCGATCTCACCACAAACAATAGTTGAAAATGAGATTTAACTGGAACATTTCTGAGAAATATCATCTCAAAGTTTCTGAAAACTTCAGAAAATTTGTCTGGGTGGGAAAATTTGAGAAATAAAATATCTAGAAAAATCAAAATTTTCTCTGAATATGAACAGATTGATGATAAACATTGTCATAATTTTCAAGCAGTTGACGACTAGTGATTGACCCGCCCACAAACGTCACAAAACAAACCATCCAGGCAAATGGACTGTTTATTATGTGGGTGAATTGACACTGCCTATCAGAGTATCTATAAATGCCCACATGAAGGTGGCCTGCCGATAAGCCACGCCTATCACTAGTGGTCAATTCGAACCAGCCGTTTCGAAGAAAATAATTCAAGTGTTTTTTATTCAACAAATAGATATAGAAATAATGACAGAAGCATTGCTGATAATTCACAGCTTTCTAGATTCGATATTTACCGAATGGAGTAGGCCTATATTTTATATGACGTGTCAAGGTGTGTAGAGTTTTCGATTATGGGTCATGTAGATGTATATCGTTCATCGCATATGCTGCGTTTAGCTAGTTATTATCATTATTACCTCTTGTTTTTCTCTCCAAGAGACAATTGTCACGTGATAGAACGTGCCACTTGACAAAACCGCGTGCGCATGCGCTCAAAAGCCTACTAACGAAAACCGAAAATCGATAATTTTCAGATTTTCCGTTTTCTCCTCGTAGGCCTAAGGGAATCGGCGGGATCTTGATTGGCGTGTGCGGTCGTTCCGCCACGGCCAGCCACCTAGCGGGGGATCAAGCAGTTACCCGGGTCACGGTCACTAGGATACCATAGACTAATAGCAGGACGTTGAGATTGTCCTTCGGGATCTAGCTTCGTGCGTCTTCGGTTATTATTTGTCTCGATGAAATTGAATGTAGTCCATTTGTTTCTGTCGAGACGGGGTTGGTACACATGTGGATCTACTAGGACTGATTGAGATAACATCGGTCTGATGAATGAAAAAAAAAATCAATAAGAAATTTATAAGAAATAAGAACAAGAAATAATATTAAATGAGAAGAAATAAGAAAAATGAAAAGAAAAATAGGAAAATAAGAAGAATACTACAAAAATATAACAAAATGATACAACAATAGAAAAATACAATGAGAGATAATTGAATTATACCAACACTTTTTAACCAAAAAACATATTCTTTATATACATTTTATTTCTTTGTTCATTATTCACAATGAAGGCTAAGAATAGTTAGTAAAACCTTTTGGAAGCGGCACTCCAACATCGCAGAGAGAAGTCGGCTATAGCGATCCCCGCCAATTCCGAAACACAGCTGTTGTAGGTTATAACCTTTATCCGTTAATAACTTCTGACATGTTTGTATAGGTTTCATGTGTATTCAACTGAAAATAGCCCATTTATAGTTATTAATATTATATTGTTGACAAGACCGCCTCGAAGCAAATCTTCAAATCTCGAAGCAAATTCAAAATTCTAATACGCGAGAAACACATGTAATTATAATAGCTTCAAGACTAATAATGTATGACTATTTAAATCACGTCGCATAACTGTCAAGCGTCGACAGCTAAAAAAACACATTTTTTAGCTCTCGACGCTTGACAGTTATGCGACATGACTTGAATAGCTATAACTTATATTATTTTGGAGCTACTATAATCATCTGTATTTCTCGCGTATTACAATTTTGATATCTCATACCGTTCAAAAGTTATCACCAAGAAACTGATATTTCGCTAAATCGACTCCCGTGGACTCTTGAACAACAATATTCGTATCTACACTCAATTGAATTATTCCCCAAGGACAATTGCATCCTGCTATCACTCACTCTCTTACCAATATGAGTGTTTGTTTCACTTGTTGAACTTTCTTGGTCTTGTGTTTCTTCCCTTTGATTCTCACACTCTCACAGTATTGTCACGTATCTCTGTGGCTCCTCCCCCCTCCTCCCCCCCCCCCCCCCGCCTCCCACTCGAACCAATTCAATCCGATGTTATTGTTCTTTACACGTCCGACAACAATATTGTTATGCAACCGTCTATAAACACAACCCTTGGCCCATTTCCTAGCGCCTGAACTCAAGCAAGCCTACTAACACCAATGTGAAGCGGTTAGACTATCTGATACTAGGCAGGAGTACGTATTGGCCCGTCGCTTTCATCTAACCTTTTGCCCGTGCTTTATTGTTTATTGTTTATGTTATAGTACGGAGTGTACTTCATCATATGTTATTGATTTAATAATAATGTTATAGGACTAAGTGAGCTGAGGTGTAATTCTTGTACTGATAAAATAAATGTTGTGAACAGTCACGTATATTTGGGTATCACCATTGATAAATATTTCACTTGGAAGGATCATATAGACAGCTTGTGTGAAAGATTAAGGGCTTGTGCTCTTCAATTATTTAATCTAAAATTTGTTTCACCATCTCATGTGAATCGTTTAATATATACTGCTATGGCTGAGTCTCTGATTTCGTACGGCTTACTTGCATGAGGCATGCTTCATCCAACTATTTGAATAAAATAGCTTCACTTCAAAATAATATGATCATTTCTATTGCACCATTTGATTTAAAATTGAGATTGAATAATAGAATTGAATCTCTGTATCAACATTCTATGCTACTGCCTGTACAAAGTCTATTCTTGTATAAATTTATAACTAAGTTCTATTTTTCAGATGATTTCAAAATTCTCTATACAAACACCTCAAACACCAGATCAAATAACTTAATTAGCTATGTAATTCCCCGCTATAATAATAAGCATGGTAAAAGGCGGTTGATGTACGCCATTCCATTCATTTTTAATTCTGTTCCTCAACATCTATTGAAACTTCAAAACTTATGTTCTGTCAAAAAAGAAATTAAGTACTGGCTTTTAGACTCCTTGAGTGGTACTCTGTAATTATTTTATTCTGCAAATTGATTTTTTTGTCACTTAATGTGTATTATTCGTATCCACCATTATCCTATTTTTTTCCCCATTATTCTATCTTTCTAATTTAATTAAGCGCAATGTTATTTTTCATATACAAATGTAGTGTTTTCTTTCTCCGTTTCATTATTCTATGTATAATCCACAGATAAGCCTTGTGCTAGGCTTTGTGGACAAGTGAACCTTATGTTTTATGTAAATGAATGATGATAATAATAAACAACTACTATTATTAATAATAGTTAGTAATTATTAATAATAATTAATAGTAATTATTAGTTAATAATAGCCTTAATTGGGGAACAATTATTTTGTATCAAGTTTCGATGTTATTAAAAAAATAATAATAAAATTATGATGATATTATATTATATTATAAAATATTATATATAATATTATGATTCGGCTAAAGAGGGCATAGAGAAATGTTATATGGCCTTATAGTAGCCATCATTCTTGGAAGCATACAAAATTACAATCTTGAATTGAAATAAATTATAAAAATAAATTGAAAGGCTGTGACATGTCAAGTTCCTACCGTTTAGAAGGCAGACAGACAAAGATACGATTACGCTGTCAGTGGTAAACAGTGGAACTTGTGAAAAGTTACAAAATAAAGCGCGCGAATATCTCAACAATTACATTCAGCAACAATGTGACAAACTTGACACTTTATTGTAACTTTTCGTCGGCCATATTGGGATTTAGCAGCGCAAACTGTTGTCACTTTGTCACTTTAGTTTCGAATACAAACTGTTCGAATACATTAGTGATCCAGTACAGCGATAGTTTAGTAATAAGTAGTTACTAATTGTTCTAGATAATAGTATGTAGCTGGCTTCACGCGGGACCTGGCTCTCATCGAGCTACCACTCAACTAGGTAATAGTGTAGATACATCAAGAATAACACTATGGGATGAATAGTATAAGAAAGAATAAACCAGCAAAATGACCAATTGTTGTCAATGCCCCTTTAAAACCCAACTCGAAATAATAAACTTGAATTAAGACATTATTCAAAGCATAATATTATTTATTCCAAGTAAAAATACAGGTAAATACACGAGAATACAACTCAGTATCGGGAACAAAACAAGCGAATTGTAATTTAGAGAATAAATCTGTGGGAATATTGTCAGTTCCATCTCAAGCGTCCTATTGGCTGATAAGTGTTGCGCCGGAAGTCGAGAGGATGGATGAGCTACCCGGTTACTCCTCCTCCTTGCTCGAGTAGCTGCTGAGGTTGGCCATGACCCAGACAGGGCCGGCCATCCAGGCGCAGAACATGATGGTGCAGTGGATCACCTTGACCTAGGGCAAGCGGAGGAAGACAACGACATTATCTTTCATTGATATTGGTTTCAACGACGCACTGTACTGATAACTACGATCTATTGGCGTCGGTGAATGATATATGAGATGGTGGGATGATGAGATAAGAGGTTATTATTATTTTTTTTTTATAGTGAGAAGGAGTCGGTCGTGGCCTGTTGTTACGAAACCATCCTATAGTATTGACCTGAACGTCTGAGGGAAACCACGAAAGAAAACCTATCAGGATGGTCGACCATAACGGGAATCGAACCCCGGTCTCCTGACTGACGGTTCGGGCGGAGCGATACAAAAGCAGTAGGAAACGAATATTAATTATTCTCAGGTATTGTTACATACTAATGCCTTTCATTTGGAAGAGATAGTTGATAATAATTGAGTGGGAAAGTTTGAATTATTGAATCAATGTATTTCAATATGCATTAACTTACCAGCTGTTGATTTTGATTTTGTGACTGTCTTTCATGTTTTAATAATCATTTTATTGGTAATTATTATTGTACAAAAAGACCGGCTTTCAAACTGGGCTTTATTTGATGAATGTACAGCAACAATGATGTTTCTGTCGATTGTTGTAATTATAGAAACGAATAACTATAGCAGAGAGAACCTATAATTCTAATTGTTGTCGAAAAGAAACGCGCTTTCTGCCATTTTATAAAAGTTTACTCATTTCAAATAATAAACCTAGTGGAGATGACAATGACTTTTAACATGTTATGATTCTGTAAATGATTGTTGTACTTTTACCAAGCTGTGCTTTCACAAACCGTATTCAAGTCGGCAAGAATGTGTACAAAACTAGAGATGGATCAAATGAAATTTAAGGAACGAATAAAAATAATACTTGATGGCTTTTTGCCTGTCGCGATTTAGCTGATTCCCTTGTGAACTAGATGTTTTTTTTTATAGGGTTTTAACGACGCACTATACTGATGACTACGATCTATTGGCGTCGGTGGATGATGAATGAGATGATGGGATGATGAGATGAAAGGTTATTCTATTAGGTGTTTTGGATGGTGGGAAGGAGTCGGTCGTGGCCTGTTGTCAAGGAACCATCCCAGTATTGACCTGAACGACAGAGGGAAACCACGAGAAACCCCTGTCAGGATGGTCGACCATGGCGGGAATCAAACCCCGGTCTCCCGATTGACGGTTCAGAGAACTAGATGTAGATAAGAGTGGCTACAGTACCGGTGGCATTGTTGAACTTACAGAATCTATCATTTTCGTGCAAAACAAATGCAACTACTGCCTAATATAATAATTCTGCTGAGCCGAGTATACCATTGTATAGCATTGTTTTTCATAGTTTTATTAAAGCGATAGTTGCGCTACTGGCAATCGGGACCCTGGACTCAGATACTGACCTCGGAAATGTTTCACTTTGAAGACGCGAGTCGGTACACCTTATGTTGATATCACTAGATCGTGGTGTCATCGTATCCTAGTTTGATGTGCATAAAAAACTGCTCAGTTTACTTTCAATGAGTCCTGTCCTAGTCACATAATATATTCTACTCCGAATGTGAAAATGTTGACGACATGACTGTATGAAGGGAATGTCTCTAAGATACTTGATTGAGTGATATGCTCACTAGTTCAAGCTGTCAAACCATCAATGTATAATGCCAGGTGTTCGCTAACGCAAAATCTTTCACCCCGTCAACTCTCACGATCGTAGTTTTCAAAATAACAAATAGATATTTTGTTTGATTTTATCATTAAGAAATGAGCTAGGTTTACGAAAAAAAACTCATTTTTATTAAATACTCATACTTGGAGCGAGATTGACTACGCCAAAGATTTAGTAAGCTCAGGCCAACGTCTTGAACGCCTGCTCATTCGTAGGAATAGACCCAGGTCCAATTATTAGCATAATTATCTGATTTCTTCTACGTCATCTAGTGGAACTGGTTCTCAGGGAAAATTAACCCATTTCATTCAAAATGTAATTGCTAGTTCTGAAAATATGTCGGATTGTTAACCCGTTGTCGACGCGACTCTAAAATCTACATTCAGTCATTTATAAGCCTAGAGCCTAGTTGTGGCGAGGCCTAGGCTCAGCCTACTTACTGGATGCGACACCGGAGTGGTAGGCGGGCCAGAAATCACGCCGGTATGCCGCCGAATGTTGAACTGCCTTTTGGTGACCAAGTCCTTTGAGGCAAACCGCATGCCTTTGAAGAGTGCTTGTTTGTAAAACATTGTACAGCTGACGGAATACCACTTGGCCTGAAGACTCAGTACGGCAACACAATACACTGGTGCGAGCTGCGGGCTGCGGGCGACTAGTTCAATGGAATCAACAACAATGAAAAGATGAAAGAACAGAAGCTAAGCGCATGCGTATTTCTGCTCGATTTCCTCCAAAAATATAGATATTCAGTAGTACCAACAAACGAGACGGGTCGAAAGCCATTCAACTGAAGGCTTTTCGTAATTTGGCAAGGTTTATGTGCAGCTGAACTTGGGTATATCTCAAGGAGGTTAGATACCAATATCTATTAGTATCTAACCTCCTTGGTATATCTAGAACAGTGACCAACAGAGCTGTGTGTGAATAGCCACTACGAATTAATTCGGCCGATGTAAACTGTGAAATAACTTCTGTTTGAAATAAATTAGTTTTTTCTGGTTTGTAAAAAAGAAAAATGGCCCATCCAATAAGCTTTTTGACCAAACACCATGTGTACTGTTTACGCTCAATTCAATCAGAGTAGATGTATGATGCAAGAAGATTGCGCAAGAAACTGAGACGTGTGGTCGAGTGGCTAGCACACTAAACCGTCATTCATCAGACCGGGGTTCGATTCCCGCCATGGTCGATCATCCTGAAAGTAGTTTTTCGTGGTTTCCCTCTGTCGTTTATAGGTCAATACTGGGATGGTTCCTCAACAACAGGCCACGACCGACTCCTTCCCACCATCCAAAAGCACCCAATAAAATGACCTTTCATCTCACCATCCCATCATCTCATTCATCATCCACCGACGCCAATAGAACGTAGTCATCAGTATAGTGCGTCGTTAAAACCCTATAAAAAAAACATCTAGTTCACAAGGTTATATTATCATGTGTTTTGGACAGTGGTAATTAAGCCTGTTGTTGAGGAACCATCCCAGTGTTGACTTCAAAGACATGACCTCGCTGTCGATGCGCCTTAAAACCCTAATATTCATTCATTCAGAATTAAACCACTCTGCACCTTTGCCAGGATGGTCGACCATGACTGTAACAGAACCGCACTCTCCTAAATGACGGTTCAGTGTGCTAACCATTGGTTGTGTATGACACTGTGTTAGTTCAGTAATACACCAAAACCATACCCAGATTCATGACATTTGTATTAATGTTGGAAAATTGATATATTATTTATATTTGCTTTGTGTCAATGTTCATGATACTGATGTACTGATGTTGTGTGTCTTTGGCCAACATTGTTTTATTTATTTCTATTTCATTCGAGATTTCCTTGGGAAACATTGTGATCGTGTTTGAAACGTTTCTAATTCAAAATGTGGAACAAAAGTAAAATTGAAGTTGACAGTTGACAGACTGTTGACAGTTGACAGTTGAGAATAATCTGTACATTTTAATCTTATATATAGTTGCAGTTATAGTTACAGTTATATAGTTACAGTATATAGTATGTTATAGTTACAGTTGACAATAATCGTACATTTTTAAAAACATATTATTCTCAGGGGCATGCAAATTTGGTTGCGATAAGTAACATAAAAAATTACAATAAATTGGTTACTAGTACATATTGTGTTATTTCATATAATTCAATTGTATGGAATATATGTTGCCAATAGTTAAGTACTACAAATGTATACATTAAACATTCTTTCATTTCTTTATTTTGCATTTTTGACCAGACATTACATGATAATATATATTAATTACGTTCATTTTTCAATCACAAATAAAATGGGTGGATATAATATATTCACCCCTTGGAGTTTAGCAACCAGCGTTATCACTCGAACTGCTAGTGTCTCAAGTTGACGAGAAGCAGCGCTAGTATGCCTACATTGGAACAAGATTGAAATCACGTTGGAGTCGATAAATAGAAGGATAGTTTTTATTCAGCATATTTAACAATTGATAGTTGAAAACAATAAAGAAACATAGCACTTGAATGGAATACAATAATAATCATATGTTACCAACCATTACATAATTATGATTCACATCAAATCAGCAAGATGAAACTTACCTGCATGCATGCGAGTATCGCTGGTTGCTCAACTCAAAGGGGTGAAAAAATATCTATTAATTCCACTTTTTATATATTATACATTTTAATAATGCTAATAATACCTACTGAAGTTGTGAATGTAACCAAAAATATAATATGTAGTCATTGTTGAACATAAACATAATGAGAATCCAATTTTTACAAATTGTGTGCTTTCTACTTTGAACGCTTTTAAATTGTTCTTATTTTTAGGTCCAACTTGTTAAATTTTGACATTTCTATATCCACACCTATGACTATCAATAACGTAAACCATAGTCCACACACACGCTTTGAAATGAACATATCCATCTATTTGGCATGGTATGATCCATGGTATGATCAAGGCCTTCTATATTAATATAGAAGGCCTTGGTATGATAGTATATTGATAGTATGGGCTTATTTACTGTAAAGAAGTGACTTATGCGTGCCATTTTCATTTTTACCATTCAAGTAAAATTTATTTGTCGAGATATTTTAATTTTCAATATGATACTTAATTCATTCATTATGGCTATGTATATTACTTTGATATAATATATTACGCTGAAGCTACAATAATTATTAATGTATAATGTGTAATGAATAGTCGTGAATTTGAAGTTGAATGCAGACAAAATTTCATATCCGTTTTTTTTATAGCGATTGTGACGATCTCTATGTAATGAAAATTACACGAGAGGTGTTTTATCAATGAGTGTTTCATTTTTTCACGAAAATGTTTCAAAAGAGCAGCCACAGTGGCAGCCAATGTTGCATTAATTTAAAGAAAAAATCGATTCTTTATTATGAAAACAAAATATATTAAAACTAACTCGTTTTCACCGTCACTTATCAATGCTATTTTCGTACTCCAATTGATAATTGGTTTGATTAATGGATTTTCATTTATCTAAAAAAGGAGGTATAATTAATTGACCACTATTGATAGGCTTGGCTTATCGGCAGGCCAGCTAGATCTATACTTCATGTGGGCATTCAGAGATACTCTGATAGGCAATGTCGATTTACCCACATAAAAAACAGCCCATTTGATTGGATGTTTTGATTTGTGACGTTGTGGGCGGGTCAATCACTGGTCGTCAATTAATTACAAGATTTGAAGATCACCGCTACAATTTATTGCCATCAGGATGGTACCATCGTCTTCATCACGGCCTTGTTTAATTTTTGACGGGAATTTCAGGAACCAAGACCAAATATCCAATCCTCACTGACTCACTCATTCTCTAAAATGGCCGACTGTAATGTGGAGCTGTTTGAGGTAATTATTTTCAGAATTAATTTCTGTACACATCGTACTATATCTCCTCATTATTGTACTCTAGCGCGATAGTTAGTATACCGAGAATCGTGATTTTGTTAAAGAACATTGCGTCGATCTACATCAAAATAATATAATTCAAAATAATTGCTTCGGTGAGGACGTGGTGGGCGTAGCCTCGAGGCCTAGCCTACACTTGATTTCGGCTGTCGATTTTATTCAGAATCTTACTTCCTTTTTTGTCATATTGGGACCCACTTCTAGCATTATAACCTTCGGAACTTTATTTAACCTAGTCATGGGGTTTAGCCTAGTTATTAAATATTTAAATATTTAGTCATTAAATAGACTGTGATCACATGGAAATGGAATAGGCCTAGACCTACCAGTAGGCATATTTACCTTTTGTTAGGCCTACTTCTTGTTCGGTTCGATCTATTTTGAGGGAAAATTCATGTGCCACCATCATCACGCACTAGTAAATCTCATTAATGTGATCACACAATATCTTGGTTACAGTTATTGTCAATCTTATAATAATTTTGGTAATTTGGCTTTGTTTGCTCACTATAAAGCTATTGTGCTCGTTTGGGTGGTGACAGTTGTTTCCCTCCCACATTGTCAATGCCAATATTATGTCAATATTTAAGTATTACCGGTATTTCAATGTCCAACTGTCAATTAGCGCCTATTGTAGGAGTAGGACTAGGCCTCTCATTATGACTGAGCCGTACAGTCTCAATGTAAACCGACTGGTGACTTTGTACAGGTCGAGAGTGTCGTCAACAGCAGGAATCGTCCCGGAGTCCAGCTGGCAACACTTGGAGTGGGCGTACAAGCTTTACGAGAACAACTTTACGAGAACAACTTTACGGGTGACATCAGTGTCGACAAACTGACAAGAAGATACGGCATGATACTTCAATACTTATTAGGTAAAAACCAAGGATTGCAAATGAATCGATTGGATTTATGGTATGGTACTGTAGTTCAGTGGTATGCGCCTTTTCCGTGCCACTTGGTTGTCAAGAGTTGGTCGGGACTTGGCTTGATCTCAGCCACCACCCATCTTGATAGGCCTACTAGGGTTTCTCGTACCGGTACCTATTTTCTCAATTATTCAATAATTTCTCACTGAGACTTGTGGCCAAGTGGTTAATACACTGCCGTCATTCAGGAGACCAGGGTTCGATTCCCGCCATGGTCAACCATTGTGACAGGGTTTTTCATGGTTTCCCTCTGTCGTTCAGGTTGATACTGGTTCAGGTTAATACTTTGATACTGGGATGATTCCTTAACAATAGACCACGACCCTTTCCACTATCCAAAAACACATTATAAAATAACCTTTCATCTCATCATCCCACCATCTCATATATAATTCACTGACGCCAATAGATCATCATCAGTAGGCCTGCAGTGCGTTGTTAAACCCTTAAATAAATGAATTATGAATTGTGGATTTCCTCTAGGCCTATAGTCCAGGCCAATGCTGGAATGGTTTCTACAATATAGACCAAGACTGTTTCCTTTCCCTGTTTCCATGTTTTTCATGTTTCCATGTTTCGATGGCTTGGTGTCAAGTTTTTGATGATAGTAAAAAAAGAGTCGGCCCACAGCATAAATTATGAGAACATTTTGAAAAGAGTGGATGGATATCAATTGATATTTTTGCGTTCAGATGTACGGTAGTTGGTCTCTCTGACTTTTTTATTCTGTCTTGGTTATCGCTAGAGACATGTAAATATAGCATCTATTTTCACTTCTCATAGCATTTAGAATTTGAAAAGTAGCACTTTGGTGCATCTGTTAGTTTGAAACATTGCGTTTTGTAGCGTAACAACATTTGTGAACCCTTAACACCAGCACGGTACCTTTAATATATGAATATAATATATTTATATTGGTACATTTAATATATTGTACAATCGGCATACAAGTGGTCTACTGAAATTGATAGTTTTAGTAAAAGGGTGTCCACCACCAGGTTAAACCTACGCCTCATCTGCCTCCTACATTAGCAGATGCACTTTGGTTTTTGAAATTCCTCGAACGACTTCACCTCTTTACTTCCCAATTGGTATATTCTGCAGAAAATAGCATCTATAATGCTTTTATTCCAAATATAGCATCTATATCGCCGATACATTGAAACATAGAGGATTGAGAAGTTTGTAGCGCTTTGTCGTCTCTTCAAAAACATGATCAAACAGCTTCAAATGTATAGAAATATGAAGAAATGTTGGAAAAATATGTTTCAAAGCACTTTTATATTTTGTTGCTTTCATAGCAATTGCTATTTTTACATGTCTCTAGTTATCGCCTCTGGACCCTTACTTCGCCTGCCACTTGAAATAACGTCCTGGCCTGGCTAGCTCCAAGAGACCTTGACTGGTTTCTATCAACTAGTAGAGCCAAGTACCATGGCAACATGTCTGGTATTTGTTTATTTCCATTGTTGTTAGCACAACATCCCATCACTGCTCTTGAAGTGGACTGAAAAAAGGTCACATTTTTGCGTTCCAAGAGACCGTGAGTTCGTTATCGTCTTGTGTTGTCATGGTATTTAGCTCTCTTAGCAAAAATTATTCAATCAAAGTCTTGGAGCTAACTAGGCCCAAGGAAACATCCATAAATTATGACACACTCATTTAAGCCACTTTGAACCCCCCCCTCTCCCTCCAATGTCACAGTTGGTCACAAAACCTATTACCCCCCCCCCCTTTAAATACGTCACAAATTTGCATTCCCCCTCCTCCCTCTTGAAAAAAAAATTGAAATCAACAGGCAGCAAAGGTACAATGAAGTAATGAAATTAAAATATTCATTTCTTTGTTTGCTTTTTGAGTAGTCAAACTTGATGATCACTAGGCCTACATCTGCTGTTTCTGGGGTGGGTATAAATATAAGAATCTATAAGAATAGCGCCAAATACATGGAACAAAAAAATGTTATGTCACACAGTTGCCTCTCCCCCCCTGCCCCCCTTGTAGCACCTTGTCATGAATCTTGACAACCCCTCCCCCTGGCTGTGACGTAATTCATGGACGTCCCCTAAGACGTTATTCCGAGTGGCATGCCGAGTTAGGCATGGTCGACAACCCTGACAGTTTTTTTTTCGTGGTTTCCCCCTGTCGTTCAGGTCAATACTGGGATAGTTCCATAACAACAGGCCACGATTGACTCCTTCCCATCATCCAAATACACAATAGAATAACCTCTCATCTCCTCATATTTCATTCACCGACGCCAATAGATCGTAGTCATCAGTACAGTGCGTCTTTGAACCCAATATATATATAAAAAAAGTATAATGCCAGTACATTCTCTTCAGGACCCGTGTTGATTTATCTTGATCAACCAGTTTTTGTGCCCCCGAGTGTACACAGCTGGAGTGTGATGGCTTTGTGACCGAAGTTAGCAGCAGTTCATTACAATGAAATCTCCATGCATCGTTCCCAGTCTCATCGTTTTCCTGCTTGTATCATTCATTTTCTCACCCCACTCTGATATAATCAATGTTGAATTTTCCTGCATGGATAGTTTCATTTTCTTGGTCCCTTGAAAAACGATGGATAGAGGTACCCTGTATATGTGACGTAGGCTACTGATGTCTCGAGTGGTTAATACACTGAACCGTCATTCAGGAGGACCTTGGTTCAATTCCCGCCATGTTCAACCATCCTGACAGGGGTGCATCGTGTTATCCCTCTGTTGTCAAGGTTCATACTGAGATGGTTCCTTGACAATCTGTTTGCATCCCACCGTACATAAAAACACCTAATGAAATTACCTTTCATCTCATCCCATCAACTTGTATATATCATCCACCGACGCCAATATATCTTAGTCATCAGTTGGCCTATAGTGAAAATGAATCATGTTTTCAAACCTTTTTCTTGTTTAATCCCCTAGGAACGACAAACCTCTACTTGAACAAATATAATTATTTAGTCATTTAGGAGACCAGGGTTCGATTCCCGCTATGGTCCTATTATATTTTGTAGTTTCCCCGTGTTGTTGAAGTGAATACTGGGGTGGTTCCTTGACAGCAGGAAATGACTGCTTGCGTCCCACTGTTCAAACACTCGGTAGTAAAATAAGCTTCCATCACGTGTTGACATCACTTCACCTGTCATCCAGTGATGCCAATAGATATCCGTCATCATTGCTGTGCATCGTAATTCCAATATAAATATAAAATCAACAATCGCAAACGTTTCCGAGCGTTCCAGTGTGTGACCCTTTCTGAATTATCATTCACATCGACAACATTTACATGTTGATATGAAATGATGGGGTTCAAATTTAGGCTGAGGATGAAGAAATGGAAATTCAGCTTTATGTAAAACGTTAATTTTAAAGTAGTAAACACCGTCACACCTTTTTTAAAAATGTTGTCTCCAATATAGATTGAAAACATACCGGTAGTCTTAGTGTCCTACGGTGAAGTCTATAACATCCTATAATGCTAGATATGTTTAGTGGGTGACGATCCCTTATTGTGACATGTTTTACTCCTGTTGCAGCTTCTGCCGAGGACGAGATGGCCCTCACCACGCCTGCCTGTCATTGGCTGACGTCAACTACCAATCAGCTCTCAGCAGCGTCAATTCTTGGTAAGAATATTGCTAATTCTCAAGTACAATTACTCTTGATGCTGTGGAATGTCATATAATGGGCAATGACCATGCTCATGAGTTCATGCCCAGAGTTTGTTCAAATCTACGCTGTAAATGAGCCGCCCTCCGTAGCTCGTGTCGTCAGCTGAGGCACTGCTCCAGAAACTGTAGTCACCGTTAGGCGTGGGGTTTTGTAAACATCCTTTCGCCTATTATCACTTCATAATCGCGTGCTTATTCATTAACCAAACAATGAAGAAGGCCCCAGATATAATTTTAAGATCTGTTGATGTCTGATGAATGATTAATGGGACGATAAGATTGAGGTTCATTAGGTAATAGGAAGGATAATGGGAAGAAGTATCCGTGGCCTTTATTGTCGAAACCATCCCAAAATTAGTGTGGGACACAGAAAGAAAACACCTAAAACGTCTTTGAAAATGGATGGTGGCAGGGATCGAACCCTGGCCAGATATCCCCTCATCTCCCAAGCACATGGGGCTATCGTGCTAGCAACTCAGCTACATTCAAGAAAATACTTGCTCAATCAAATTAAACACTCAATTAAAGCAGTTGAAACGTGAATTTCTTCAATGTGAAATTAATCTCTTTTCGACGGGGGCGCTGAAGAGCGAATACTGGAATAGCGATACTGCTAAGAGTGAAGGAAGGCTTGGCGTGTAACAATGCCGTAGACAAGCTACTTTTTTCGGGGCATCAGTTGGAGCACAAAGGAGCTGTGTCAGGGTTTTTGGGTTCGTTTATGATTGTTTCCTTGAATGGGCCATCCTCTTTCTAAGTAAACACGCCAAGTCAAGTTTACTCTTGGTACTTTGGTAGTACAGTGAAACCTCTATGCATCATTTTCCTGCTTGTATCATTCATTTTTTCTCACCCCACTCCCATTTAACCAATGTTGAATTTTCCTGGATTGTATGATTGGATTGGATTTTGGATTGCTTTCCTGGATGAATGGTTTCATTTTCCTGGTCCCTTGAAAAACGAGCATAGAGGTTTCACTGCATCTTTATTCCAGGCAGTATTTGATCTTCAGGTGTCCCTTTTTGACAGCTGACTAATCAATGAAAAGACTTTAATACGAACTTATTTCCTATTGTTACAGGTTGTTCCAGCTGTTCGACATGCGTGGGCCTGCAGTTCAAGACACGTCATGCAGTTACCGACTTCTCGATCGCGATACGTTTCAGCCATCGCAGCAATCCAAGTTCTGACTACGGTCAGAAACCAGAAAACAAGCAGCTGGTCAAGTCAGCCTGCTGTATTTCGATTGGTTGAATGTTGCATCACTTGCTGCATTGATACAATAGCGTGTGAATGGATTTAGACAAGGAATAATGATGTGTAGACAAATATATTGTGATTGCATGATTTATTGATACAACTTGTACAGAATAATGAATAAATTGATAAGTTACAATGGCATATGTGTTCTGATTTGTGATGATCCTGTGGCTCCCAGTAACCCAGTGCAGCCCGCAAGGGAGGGGTGAAAAAGACGTGGAGCCGTTGCCGCAGCTTGACCTTGAACCCTTGCGTGCAAGAGAGGCTCATGTAGCTTCCGAGAAAGCTACGCAAGTCTCTCTCACACGGTCGAATACAAGGTCTCTGCCACAACCCCTCCAGCGAATCTTGGATGGTGATCGGACGCATGACAATGTACCCTTGAATGCAAGACAGGCTCATGTGAGTCTATCTCACACGCAAGAATAGAAGGTCTCAGCCAAGAGCCATCCAGACCGTCTTCCCCACCCCTGGCGAGCCTTTTATCCACGTGCTCGGGTGGTTGCATCGATTGCTTAAGCTCGAGGAGATGCCTTTCCTGTCGTGGAGCTTTAATCAACTTGGTTTGAGACAACAGGGCTGATCAGACCACACTAGGCTGGCCTACCCGGCTCAGGGATCATTTTACAATAGGCTGAATCACACCTGGGTGCGGGCTGCACTGGGGACAGTTTACCCACATGCCGGTGCATTACCTGCCACCACGTAGTAGAGGAGTGAGTCTTCAAGGTAAGCTGCAGCCTGCAAACAGAAAAGTGCTCAAATTATTGTAAATAACTCGATTTAAATTCAATTAATTAAAAAAATTGCACTAGATTATCCTTTGCAAAGAGCTCTTACGTGTGCACACCAAATTTGAGGCAAGTCAAATTTTGAAAAAAAGAAAATTTACCAAGTCAACTTTTGCTCTAAAATCTTTAAATTCAACTCAATTTTGAAACTGAGACCTGATTTGTGTTCTCATTTAATCATTCTACACACACATAACTACAGAATTGAGAAATTCAACAAAAACTTTCAAGTCACAAAAAAAATTGCCAAAATGATAAGGGTAGTGGACACTAGTTTTTGACCTTTCGCAATTAATTTCTATGAACTGGAGAGACGTATGACGTTCTAGTATTTTTTTATGAGTATGAATTCAGGATTTCCAAATCGTTGGCAAAATTCGCTACGCTCACCCCAGCCATTTCCGAGAAAAACGTGTCAGATTTACCAAAAAAAGCACATTTTCAAGCGAATTTCAGAACAGCCTTTTGAAAGATCGATAATTACAGAACTATGTTTGGATATTCAGATATAGGAATTAATTCTGATGATGAAAATATTTTTTGGGAAATTTTAAAACCAAAATTGAAGTCAGAAATCAAATTTGAAAAAAGTGAAAAAAAAATAATCGTAAATTTCGATTTTGCTAAAATTTTGTGGAGCGACAAAAGGACATTCGAAAAAGACAAATATGAAATAATTTCACCCCAAAAAAATCTTCTCAAGTAATTACAAGCATTCTAAAATTCTATATAGGCCCCTATATGACAAATATACTAAGTCTATTTTTGCTCCAGAATCTTTAAATTCAACTCAATTTTGAAACTGAGACCTGATTTGTGTTCTCATTTGATCGTTCCACACACACATAACTACAGAATTGATAAATTCGACAAAAACTTTCAAGTCACAAAAAAAAATTGCCAAAATGATAAGGGTAGTGGACACTAGTTTTTGACCTTTCGCAATTAATTTCTATGAACTGGAGAGACGTATGACGTTCTAGTATTTTTTTATGAGTATAACTTTAGGATTTCTAAATCGATGGCAAAATTCGCTATGCTCACTCCAGCCATTTCCGAGAAAAACGTGTCAGATTTACCAAAAAAAGGACATTTTCAAGCGAATTTCAGAACAGACTTTTAAAAGATCAATAATTACAGAATTATGTTTAGATATTCAGATATAGGAATCAATTCTAATGAAGAAAACATTTTTGGGGAAATTTTCAAACCAAAATTGAAGTCAGAAATCAAATTTGAAAAGAGTGAAAAAAAAATAATCATAAATTTTGATTTCGCTAAAATTTTGTGAGGCGTCAAAAGGACATTCAAGAAAGACAAATATGAAAGAATTTCACCCCAAAAAAATCTTCTCAAGTAATTACAAGCATTCTAAAATTCTATATAGGCCCCTATATGACAAATATACTAAGTCTATTTTTGCTCCAGAATCTTTAAATTCAACTCAATTTTGAAACTGAGACCTGATTTGTGTTCTCATTTGATCGTTCCACACACACATAACTACAGAATTGATAAATTCGACAAAAACTTTCAAGTCACAAAAAAAAATTGCCAAAATGATAAGGGTAGTGGACACTAGTTTTTGACCTTTCGCAATTAATTTCTATGAACTGGAGAGACGTATGACGTTCTAGTATTTTTTTATGAGTATAACTTTAGGATTTCTAAATCGATGGCAAAATTCGCTATGCTCACTCCAGCCATTTCCGAGAAAAACGTGTCAGATTTACCAAAAAAAGGACATTTTCAAGCGAATTTCAGAACAGACTTTTAAAAGATCAATAATTACAGAATTATGTTTAGATATTCAGATATAGGAATCAATTCTAATGAAGAAAACATTTTTGGGGAAATTTTCAAACCAAAATTGAAGTCAGAAATCAAATTTGAAAAGAGTGAAAAAAAAATAATCATAAATTTTGATTTCGCTAAAATTTTGTGAGGCGTCAAAAGGACATTCAAGAAAGACAAATATGAAAGAATTTCACCCCAAAAAAATCTTCTCAAGTAATTACAAGCATTCTAAAATTCTATATAGGCCCCTATATGACAAATATACTAAGTCTATTTTTGCTCCAGAATCTTTAAATTCAACTCAATTTTGAAACTGAGACCTGATTTGTGTTCTCATTTCATCATTCTACACACACATAACTACAGTTCTTAACTACAGAACTAAGAAATTGAACAAAAACTTTGAAAACACCCCAAACAAAAATGCCAAAACGGTAAGGATTCAATTAATTTCTATGAGCTGGTGAGACCTATGATGTTATAGTATTTTTTCATGAGTATAACTTTAGGATCTTCAAATCATCAGCAAATTTCGCTACGCTCGCTTCAGCCGTTTCCAAGAAAAAAGTGTGGGAATTACCAAAACACAGTCATTTCCAGTTGGTTTTTCAGAACGGACTTTTGAAATAAAGGCATATGTGGAAATACGTTCCGATATTCAGGAATAAAAATTGATTCACAAGTGAAAAATATTTTTTTTTAAATTTTAAAACCAGAAATAACATTAGAAATCAAATTTTGAAAAAAAGTAAAAAAAAATCTTGAATTTTGATTTGGCTCAAATATGGTAGGGTGACAAAAGGACATTCGAAGAAGCTAGATCTGTTGAAATTTCACACACAAAAAATCTTTCCATGTAATTACAAGGATTCTAAAATTCTATATAGGGTCCCATATGACAAATTGCCCAAGTCTATTTTTGCTCTAAAATCTTTAAATTCAAATCAATTTTGAAACTGAGACCTGATTTGAGTTCTCACTTGATTACTCTACACATACATAACTACAGAACTAAGAAATTGAATAAAAACTTACAAATCCTCAAAAAAATTGCCAAAATGATAAGGGTAGTGGACACTACTTTTTGACCTTTCGCAATTAATTTCTATGAACTGGAGAGACGTATGACGTTCTAGTATTTTTTCATGAGTATGAATTCAGGATTTCTAAATCGTTGGCAAAATTCGCTACGCTCACCCCAGCCATTTCCGAGAAAAACGTGTCAGATTTACCAAAAAAAGCACATTTTCAAGCGAATTTCAGAACAGACTTTTGAAAGATCAATAATTACAGAACTGTGTTTAGATATTCAGATATAGGAATCAATTCTGATGAATAAAATATTTTTTTGGAAATTTTAAAATCAAAATTGAAGTCAGAAATCAAATTTGAAAAAAGTGAAAAAAAGTAAATGAAAATTTTGATTTTGCTAAAATTTTGTGGAGCGACAAAAGGACATTCGAAAAAGACAAATATGAAAGAATTTCACCCAAAAATAATCTTCTCAAGTAATTACAAGCAATCTAAAATTCTATATAGGCCCCTATATGACAAATATACCAAGTCTATTTTTGCTCCAGAATCTTTAAATTCGACTCAATTTTGAAACTGAGACCTGATTTGTGTTCTCATTTGATCATTCTACACACACATAACTACAGAATTGAGAAATTCAACAAAAACTTTCAAGTCACAAAAAAAAATTGCCATTCTGACACTAGTTTTTGACCTTTCGCAATTAATTTCTATAAACTGGAGAGACGTATGACGTTCTAGTATTTTTTTATGAGTATGAATTCAGGATTTCTAAATCGTTGACAAAATTCGCTATGCTCACCCCAGCCATTTCCGAGAAAAACGTGTCAGATTTACCAAAAAAAGCACATTTTCAAACGAATTTCAGAACAGACTTTTGAAAGATCGATAATTACAGAATTATGTTTGGATATTCAGATATAGGAATCAATTCTGATGAATAAAATATTTTTTGGGAAATTTTAAAATCAAAATTGAAGTCAGAAATCAAATTTGAAAAAAGTGAAAAAAAGTAAATGAAAATTTTGATTTTGCTAAAATTTTGTGGGGCAACAAGAAGACATTCGAAGAAGCTAGATCTGTTGGAATTTTCGAAAAAAAAAATCTTCTCAAGTAATTACAAGGATTCTAAAATTCTATCTAGGGTCCTATATATGACAAATATACCAAGTCTATTTTTGCTCTAAAATCTCTAAATTCAAATCGATTTTGAAACTGAGGCCTGATTTGAGTTCTGACTTGATTACTCTACACATAGATAGCTACAGAACTAAAAATCTGAATAAAAAATTTCAAATCACAAAAAAAATATGCCAAAAGATTTTGACCTTTCGCAATCAATTTCTATGAACTGGTGAGACCTACGATGTACTAGTATTTATTTATGAATATAACTTCAAGATCTTTAAACCATAAGCAAGTTTCGCTAAGCTCGCTTCAGCCGTTTCCAAGAAAAAAGTGTGGGAATTACCAAAAAAACACCATTTTCAGTCGATTTTCAGAACGGACTTTTAAAATAATGGCATATGTAGAAATACGTTCAGATATTCAGGAATAGGAATTGATTGCAAAGTAAAAAATATTCTTTTTTAATTTTAAAACCAAAAATAACATCAGAAATCAAATTTTGAAGAAAAGTGAAAAAATAAATCTTGAATTTTGATTTGGCTCAAATTTTGTGGGCCGACAAAAGGACAATCGAAAGAGTGAAATCTGTTGAAATTTCACCCCAAAAAAATCTTTTCAAGTAATTACGAGGATTCTAAAATTCAATATACGCCCCTATATGACAAATATACCACGTTTATTTTTGTTCTAAAATATCTAAATTCAACTCAATTTTGAAACTGAGACCTGATTTGTGTTTTAATTTGATTACTCCACAAATACCGAACTACAGAACTGAGAAATTGAACAAAAACCATTGGTTCCGAAAAAAAAAATGCCCAAATGGGAAGGGTAATAATAATGCACACCGATTTTTTACTTTTCGCAATTACCGGTAATTTCTACAAACTGGTAAGACCTGAGATGTTCTAATATTTTTCTATGAGTATAACTTCAGGATCTCTTAATCATCATCAAATTTCTCCATGCTCGCCTCAGCCGTTTCCAAGAAAAAAGTGTCTCAAAAACTTTGCGTGTCCGCCTACTTTGATTAAAAATCAAAACAAAAAAAAGTACACCTACACACAAAGTTTTTGAGCTTTGAGAAATATGTTCTATGAACTGGTGAGGGATCGTATGTTCTAGTACTTCTTCACGAGTTCAACTTCATGCGGTCTCTTTCGTCTCTCTGTCGAGCGTTGTTAGGATAGCCCTGGACGTTTCAGAGAAAAACATCACCGAGTTTCCAAGAAACTGCAAATGAAGTATCGGTAAAAAATATAACTTGAATCGCGAGTTCGAACTCGAAGTAAGAACTTGAAGCTGAACTTTCACTCAGGTATAAAAAAATATCTGTTTTCTCCTATATCAACTTATATTGTTATGTCATTGTTATGTATGTTACTATAAATATGTAAATTGACTCGCCATATATTTTTCATTTTTTTAAATGGAAAATCCTGTGGATTAATAAAGAAATCTAATCTAATCGAAAAAATTGTTAATAGTTGATAATAGATGATTGATAATAGATGATAGTAGATAATAGTTGGTTTGAATTAGTTTAAATCATAGTTTATAGGAAAACGATCTAGTCGAATATCAGTATTATCATGCAAGGGGATTCGGCCCTTTACACCGATTCCTTTTGTCCTCACGAGGATCAATTTTAATGTAACCATTTATGTATGTTTTATAAAATTGAACCGGGGTAAATTTCTGTTTCACTACAGCAATATACCAAATGAAGAGTCATATAGTTGAATATCAGGCGCAATATAACCACGTCGTTGACGCGCCGCTAAACCTCAATATTCATTCATTCATATCTCATACGGTTCGAGAGTTAACCACTTGACAGCCTGGTTACTACCCTACGTCCCAGGCCGGGTTATTTCCCCTATTATATCGCTCAGATACTTGTGTTCAGATAGCCTTTCATAACATTCATAGCACAAACAAATGGTTCCATTGTAACGATATATTGTTACTTGATATGTGAAACAAGAAATTCACTGATTTCACTTTTATTTAGCGTTCAGAGGCTCGAAAATTTGACACATTTGGCCTAGAATGATGTTTTGGAATAATAGCTGACTGTATTAAATCATTTTTGAATACATAAGTATATTCTATCAACCCCCAAAAAAATAAACTCATTTCCCAATCTCTCTCCCAGATGTTAGTACAAGTCCCATGTCAATATGACGTCATTTAGTCGAGATATTAAATGAAACGTTTTGGAATGTGTCAGGACGCGTATGTGCGTCAGCGGCCCTCAAGTTGTTAACACCAGAATAGGCCTACTGATATTTGCTAAATGGCGACTCCGATGTGATGTCGATGTCAAGCTTGAGCGAACGTAGATTCGCGCGATTAAACTTACAAGTTCATTGTTGTCTCCGGAATTTGTCCTCTTCTCATCTCCACGTCGTAATCTCCACGTCTGTGATGCTTGCGCCGTCCTCCGAGTCCCCTCCCTCGCGTCTTCTTCGTCCTTCATCTGCGTTGTCCTCGTTGTAGCTCTCTCTCTCTCTCTCATGGTGCTGGGGATGATTCTCAAGGTCGAGTACCATAACTGTAACATCAGGTTGATCAGTGTTGCATACCACCAAGCCGTAAAGCTGGGTTCACAATGCAAACTAATGATTAGTGACTAATACTAAATACTGAAATTAAGAAACTGAGCATTCACATGGGCTTGAAATAAGAATTAATTTTGACGGAAATGACGTTCTTTTCATGAGTCGTAGCTGTCTAAAGATGACGGATTTAAACTGAAATCCACATGTTAGAAGGCTGTAAACGAGCGGTTCATAGAGCGGGAAAGCTTCCTTTTGCATCGACTTCTTGTCGTTTCGAATTCACGACTTCTGATTGGTCAGACTTACGATTAAAACTATGATTGTTACTACAGTTGAAAGTTAATTAACTTTCAAGGTCAGTCACTAATATGAAACACAGTGTGAACGTCAACACTGATTCCGTATCTGCCAACTTTAGTTAATCATTAATCACTAATCATTAGTTTGCATTGTGAATCCAGCTTGACTAGCGTCGTACATTCAACCACTTGTACGGGCAACCCTAACTGAAGAGCACGCGGGAAATTTAAGGTGGAAAAATTAAAATCAGTACACTAATATATTGTAATAATTTTTTCTTCTGGTATTCATATTTGCAGTATTTATTTTAGTTGCTATGGTGACAGGACAAAAATGCTGTCATGCTCTGACATACCTAATAGTAATAATTATTATTATTGTTAATTCACAGAACACTCATTTACAAGTTACGTTTCGTCAGGATAATACAAATGTTCAAAACTTAAACTAGTAAAACGCGAAATATGCGTTGTAAGATGAGCGAGATATCCTAATAAGGTATAAAAGTCGTTGAAGTAGTTCTACCCTTGCTACTTTATCGACTCTGGTATTCTACACACCTTGATATCTGAATAAGCTATAAAAGTCGTTAAAGTAGTTCTAATCTTGCCACCTTATTGACTCTGGTAATCTACACACCTTGACGCATATAAAAAATACTTCATTGTTGGTCAACTCTTGAATCTAGAAAGCAGTGAATCTCAACAACTTAATTCTGTAACAATTTGTATGATATATTTGATGAATATTATCAGTTATTCTTATTTTTTTCTTCAAAACGACTGATCAGAATTGCTTAAAAAATCGTAATAATGTGTAAAATCCATGTTTACACATTTAGAGAAAATTTCATCCTATTTGGAGAGATTTTACTTTTCAACATTTTCTGCCCAGCCAAATCTTAAGGGGTTTTTAGAAACTTTGAGATGATTTTTCTCAAAATCGGTCTGACCGATTCATTCCAAAAACTATACAGTTCTAAGTTGGATGAGTTTGCGCGTACAAAAAAAGTTTCATGTTGATCAGTCAACCCTTGCGACCTGTGGAGTGCTTACAAAAAAACAAAAAAAACACACAGACAAAGCCCTATAAGAGTGGGATGGAGACTTCGCTACGCTCATCAATAATAGTTTGTCTGTATTATGAAACTTCTTGTCCAACAGATAACTCTTTACAATAATTTTAAATATATTAAAAGATTTTATTCATGATAATTTTATTGTTTAATTTTATTTCTGAAATTTACGTGAATTATGTTTTGAACTGGTTGAATGTAAGAACAGCTGTGCCGAATTTTGCCAGCAATAAAGGTCCTTTGATAATAACAAAAAATAGTTACGTTACTCGTGGAATTTTTAATAAAATTCCATTCAATTTAAGGCATTTAAGGTCTAACCTCCATTACCTCAAGGTCATGAAAAAAATATGATTTTTTGTCAGTCGATTCGTTTTGATGTGCTCGATAATAATATCCAAACAGATGATAGGCTAACTGGGATAAATTTTGAGATATATTGATTCAAATACTGAATGTTTCCCTATCATTTAACACACAACCTTCAAATTGTATGCGTTTTTATTATCCAACAGATCATTAAAATATACTAAAAGGAATGACATTCAATCAAAAAACTTGTTTTATTGTAGATGAAGATGTTACGAATAGAATTATGCAAAAATAAATATAGGTACCCGTTCTCATTTATGAATCACACTCATTTTAAGAGGAAAAATAGTTGATTTTTCACTAAAATGAAGTCAAAATAGCAACTTAATATTTCATTAAAGCGCTGTAACTTTGGCCAAAAAAATATGACAGTGTTTCTGATGTGATTTTAATTCAAGAATACACATGTTCAATAAAGCTTTACTTAAATTTCCCCAATGTAGAATTAATTTCAAAATTACTTTTTGACTCTGCTGACCAAACGGCTATTAGACTTTAACAACGTATAAAAATATCAGAACCAAAATTAGAATATGGTTACTTTTCGACTCTTAATTACAGTTAACTTCCTCCCTATATGTATTATTGTTATGAAAGAAGGTTTGTCCAATCATGAGTTTTGATTTAATTCAGTCTCATTATTATGTATATACTTGAATTATGTTTTTTGAGTGATGTAATTTCAGAACAAGGTTGAATCTTTTCGTTGTATGCTTATTTTAGTAACTGTTTTTTCTTTCTATGTATCACATCTTGAATCCGCAAGTGCGAGGTTTTTGTTTTTGCGCAAGCATTTTTCTCAGTAATTCATTGTGTGCTTACTTCTTTCTTCAATTGATTAACTTTGCACATGTCTCATTTTCTTTCGTAATTTTAGGTTATACTTTTTTCCCCCTACCTTTCAACTTATTTTTTGTGTATTTTATAAAGTTATTTTATTTATGTTATCGCCACAGTCGAGCCCTTATAAGGCTTTGTGGATCAAGCGATGTGAATTTTGTTTAATTGCAATGTTTCAAACTTTTGTTTTCCCAATAAACAAATAATAAAAAAATCACATCAGAATGATTATCGTAGAATCGCTTGCGAACGGAGGCAGTACTTACGATTGAGCAAATCAACGTAGATGGACAGGTTGCGGTTGACGGCAAACTTGACGGGTGGGTCGCCCCTGACGACGGCGGCGACGGGAACGAGAGGCGCCAAGGGTGAGCTGACGGGTTTGAACGCGTGCGATGTCGCCTCTCTGTACGACAGGCAATACAAGGTGACGTTATTGTTGCTTCGCACAAGTTCCGGGTGATTTTGAGGTTATGTTGAATGAAATTGTGAAGACGCTGAACAGCGTATATCGGAATACAGTTGGCTCGGTCGTGCGACATGGGCTGTAGGGCACTTATGAATGGATTTGTAAAATGTGGTCAAGGGGGGAAAATGGTGACTATTCACAAACAATTTTGGAATTTTTATTTTTTTACATTTTTTCATTTTTTTTTTAATCAGTTATCTTCAAGTTGTATATGCTCTGTATGTCCTATTTAATATCCTTGTTAGCTAAAATCCATTTTTAGATATCAAATGTACGGATTTATTCAACAAAAAGAAAGGTTAAAGTAGTTAAATGTACAAATGAATACCTCAACTTCTCTCCTCGTTTACTCGGCTCGTAGTTTTACTACGCAACATGAATTTGGAAAGCAAATTCCAGAAAAGTTCACCGAGCAATATGCCTGAATTTATTTTCTGAGTATTCACAGTTCAATCACCTGTGATCTGCAGGAGGGATTTTTCTATTTTGTTGATAGTGCAGTGTCAATGAATATTCGGTTGGTTTTTGTTCATCTGTAAATTTTGTGTGGTATTCAAAAATATAAAAATATAATGAAAAATCAAATTATTAAAAAAGGGGTCATACAGATCACTCATAATGATGTTGTGAAGAATAAAAAGAATATATATCATAAATTCAGATTTAATATTATTGATGTAACATTCTTATTAAAAAAAACATTTTTTTTTTATTTTTACATTCAAAATTTCCCCCAATTTTGGTTTGGTGAAATTGAAATGGCATATATTTTTTCATTATTGGATGAACAAATGCTGGAAAGTTTGAAAGAAATTGAAAGATTATTAAAGAGATTAGGAATCTCACCATTGTCTCCCATCGAGATGAGGTTGGACACCCAAACCCATCCAAAACCCACCCCACCAACCAACACACACACAACCAAGTCGACTTTATTCCAGTATATGCTCTTCAGGCTCTCCAAGCTCATAGCTCACTATTCATTCATTATATCGTTAAGAGGCCGCAGGCGCGCTACACGCGCTCGTTATTCGCTCGCTTCAGACTCGAGTTTAACATGCATCGTGTGCTAGGCGCAACACATAGACTAGCCCGCCGAACTCATATTCTCGTAAACGCCGTTAATTCCCTTACTCACACTTTTGATATATTCCACAGTCCATATTATTTTTCGGTATTCAAAAATATATATCTAGGTTTCCGTAAACAAGAAATTTTTTCATTTTCCATTTGAAGAATTTGAAAAATTACAAATTTGTTCAAAATTCTGTAGATGCGATAACCTCCCTCTTTCAATTATCAACAGAATGCAAAAACAATCATATTGGTATCTCAAAAATTACGGCCGTGAGAGTTTGCGGCGTGAAATAAGAGCGCCTGCGGCCTCTTAACAGACATGTAAGCTTCTAGTTTTTCTAGTCATTCTGTCTAGTCAATAGACTAAGACTGAAAACACGAATGAATACAAATACAAAATATATCGAGACCTCATTTTTGTACAATGAGACCGACGTGAGAAATTACTCGACTCAATTCACGAATACAGAAAAGTGAAATTTATATTGCAATATTAGACTTATCTGCGGCGGAAAAGTGTGATCACAAAGAGCCCAGTTTGATGTTTTAAAATAAACATACGAGGTGGTAAGATCGCCCTTGTGGTGCCCAGTCCGAACAATCCTACTTTCATCCAGAGTCTCAAGCAGGGTGATAATGATTTGGTATCAAAATTTGATATTTATGAAAGAAAAAAGTATTCAAGTATTAGTGTAAAAGTAAAACACGTTGGGTATGAGGAAAACTTGATGAACGTCTTACAATGAAAAAAATAAAAAATTACAAAAGATGTGAGATACAATCAAAACAATTTACACTCTAGCCGCATTTATACTCGAAGAAAAAGAAAAACTGCAAAGAAATTATTGGAATTCATTAAAATGATCCATTAGAATAATAATATCTTGCCACCGTGCATTTAGCACATCTGCGAGAATGTTCAAAAAATACAAATGAATATGGTATTAAAGCTAGGACAGTCAGGCTGTGTGGTCACTTACGACAGTTAAACATACACGGCTTACAATCTTCTTCCAATTAGTTTAGTTTGGTTTTATTAGCTTTTTGTATGTACACTTGAATACGCTTGTATACACCAAGTCCCGCATAAGGCATGAGTTTTCGTAAACGTTCTTCCACCTATCATCGCTTCATAGTTTAACCATTACCGGCTCATTCGTACCCCCGTATAACCCAACTGTTGGTGGGGTCATTAAGCAAACAATAATGATAGCGTATGTATAACACATACTTTCAGCATTGTTAATTTGATTTGGAGTCGGGTCAGGCCGAGTCAGGTCATGTCAGGCCCTCTGTCTCTCTCTCTCTATCTTTCTCTCTCTTGGTCAGGTCATGTCAGGTTCTCTGTCTCTCTCTCTCTATCTTTCTCTCTCTTGGTCAGGTCAAGTCATCTGATAAATACGCTCCTAGACTTGATTTCTTTATGAAGAAAACTAACCGATCTACAGTTTTAGCGCTGACGTCCGGTCGTGGTCCACGTCTTCTTCCCCCTCTTCTTCCTCCGTCTTCTCGTTGATGACGCGTCGCTGCTCGTTGTTGACGCATTACTCCTCGTTGCTGACGCGTCGCTCCTCGTTGCTGACGCGTTGCTTCTCGTTATTGAAGCGTCGCTCCTCTCGTCTCTCCTCCTCCTCTCCGAGCGGTTCTATGATAGACAGGAAACACGTCTTATTTCTCACGTGAAGAAGTACAACCTAACGTTTCAACAAACAGGCAATTTGTTAGATCTTGGATTATATGTAGCTATTGTACCGATGGATAAGTAACAACGTTCCAGAGCTGTGCAACCAGCCATAAACTTGAAAACAAATGCTGTTACCGCAATACAAACTGCAATTCTATCTTATATATAATATTGCACTACGCATTTAGCATATATAAACTAAAATACAAATACAAAATACAAATACAAATACTCTTGCTACATTATCAACTCTGGTATTCTACACACCTTGACGCATAATCAAATACTTCATTGTTGGGCAAATATTGAATCTAGAAAGCAGTGAATCTCGGCAACCCAATTCTGTCACATTTTTATGATAGGCCTATATTTGATGAATAATACTAGTTATTTTAAATTTTTTCTTCAAAACGGCTCATTAGAAATGCATACAAAATCGGGATAATTTGTAAAATCTATGTATGTACACATTCAGAGAAAATTTCATCCCATTTGAAGAGATTTTATGTTTCAACATTTTCTGCCCAGCCAAATCTTATGGGGTTTTTAGAAACTTTGAGATGATATTTCTCAAAATCGGTCCAACCGATTAATTCCAAAAACTATACAGTTGTAAGTTGGATGAGTTTACGTGTACAAAAAAAAGTTTCATGTCGATCAGTCAACCCCTGCGACCTGTGCAGTGCCCCCATCAAACAAAAACAAAAAAAACAAAAAACGCAGACAAAACACTATAAGAGTGGGATGGAGACTTCGCTACGCTCATCTAATTATTGCTAACGGTACTATATTAGATGATGAATATGTACAATATACCTATATTTTTCATTTTATGTAAACAATAATAAATTTGGAATATTACGACGATCGGTATAAGCTAACTGACAAAAACCAGAATTCTGTTTTGGTACGGTAATTTTTAATGATAAGATGCTCATTAGATGAGTGTTAGTTTCAACACCTCTTACACAACTTCGTTCGTTTTCTTGTTTTCTCGTCAGTTTGCGTGCATCCCCGCTAGATCCACATTGTCATAGGCCAAAGAGACTGAAAATGTGTTGGGAGGTCTATTAATTTCAAGATATGATCATTTTTCATCTATCGACAAACAGAGACTATGTATTTATAATATCAACTATCAAGTTATGGCAGGCATACTAGAATCATACTAGGGCCTAGGCCTAGACATTAGGTCCATACCAACTTCCAATGCGAATGTCAAAATGTTAGGTTAAGTTGACCTGACATTACTTACCATAATGATAATGTTATTACCCTTCTTCCAATCAAGCTTGATGTATGACAGCTTCAAATATCGTAATGTTTCGATAACATTCAATCTTACATTATTGATTTAACTGTGGAATTAGACTGTTGTTTAACGAGAAAAGCTCAAGTTTTGTTTACATGAACATCTTTGTTCTGACGTCACACTCACACAAGTACCCATAGAAAATGTTATTTGCACCGTGTTGGGGGATACAGGGTGTTAATAGGCGCAGTGGTAGAGCGTATGCCTCTCGTACGGGGAAGTCTGATTCGAGCCAACCTTCCACATTTAATATTTATTTATCAAACTATGTATTTTTGAAATAAATTAATTCTCAGGCTTAAATTTTGTTTTATTCAAAACGTATTTGTGTGATATTCTATGATATTAAAACAGCAATAGGTTTACATTTTGAGAAATATTTTTCAATTACACTTACTTTTCAATAATGAGTTATTGAAATCTCTTTCATGAAATTTATCAATCTGATTTAAACCTTCCTAGAGGTGGCAAGTCTTGTATTCATTCATAAATTAATTCCTATAGTACTATTGAAATGAAGTGTAAGTTTCAACACCAATAGATCTCAGTTATCATTACAGTGCGTCGTTAAACCGAATATGGATAAATGAAAAGAAGCCCGAGTTACTAGTTTGATATTCTCGTGGTGAAGAGGAAATAAGTTCGCCTACCAAAATAGCACAATACATAATTTAATAAACCGATCATCTCTGTGATTCGGCTTTTTAGCAACTTAAAAGGCACTAATGATATATTTTTTTTTGTAGAATTTTGTTGAGAGTTTAGACTGAACAGCGATTTTATAAAGTCAATAGGGATTTCAGCTATGAAAGGGTTTATCGCCATTTACAGAAATGAAGATCTTATTATTCTTATTCTTATTCTTATTACTATTATTATTATACATATACTTTGTAATTTGCGTACACCCACAGACAAGCCTCTTTCAGGCTTTTTGGTTATTTTATGAGCGTATAACTATATAACATTGTACAAAACTATTCAAATAATGATAATTATTTACCACTTTACCTTAATTTCATCTTTTTCCCCTAAAACACTTTATACTGGAATACTTGTTCATTATTTTCCACCATCATTTTTCTCCTGATTATACATGCTGTGGGCTAATTATTATCATCATCGAGATATTCCGTTATCATTAACGACTGTGAGTTTCTTCGTCTCGAATGATTCCGATTAAATTAGTATCACGTGTCTTTGACCACCTTATACATCATGACATGGTCTTCATTTCATAAATACTTATTATTAATTTATTTTTTATACACAATACATTATATAGATGAGTTTTAAATGTGTTGTACCTCTGGTGATAAGAATAGAGCAAACAACATGTGCCTTACCACCAGCCTAGACTAAACTAACTAATTAAATAAATAACTAAATAATTAGATAACTAAATTAACATAGGGCCTACTGGAATAATAAAATATAACATTTAAGGAATTGAAGAAAGAAAGGAAATAACATATTGAAGTAATACAACAAGAGAAAAAAAACATATACATATTATTATGAAAAAAAAATTAAAAAAGATTGATGCACTCAGTTATGTGGGCCAACTTCATTTTCACCTGGTAATTGTCTGCTTTTAATAACATTTTAAATTTGAATAGCTGTGGGATGTATTGGTAATATGATTTTTTCTGGACGAGATTTATATTAAGAAATGCTACTGCATCTTTCAAAAGAGTTTAAATCCTTGAAGATTCAGCGAGAATAAATTATTATTTTTTTTTTTTTTTAATAACATCGAAACTTGATACAAAATCATTGTTCCCCAATTAAGGCTGTGGATGAAAGATAGGATCGTTTGGACGGGGCACCACAAGGGCGATCTTACCACCCCATTTTGATTATTTAAAACTAATGGTCTTCAACACCAGGACTGCGCTGTCTTTGACCATAATTTTTTGCCGTAGATAAAAGTCTTTCAGTAAAACATATATATAAATAAATATATAAATAAATAATGATAAAAATATATAATAGTAGATAAATAACAACTATTACACATACCCCTGAATGTTTTTTCATCAATTAGAGTACCTTTTGGTCCCTCAAGTCTCTTTTCTGTCTACACCAAGACCCAAAATGTTCCCCAAATATGAAAGTGTTTATGAATTTTAATTTAGCTTCGAAAGAAATGATCTTTGTTTACTCTTATGTATAATTATCCCATTATAACATTTATAATTTAAATTATGATTGTGTTTTTACATTTTTGTTGGTAGACGGCGTTCTTTAATGAAAACGAGTATACCTAGTATTAGAGTAATTCTGTATTAAAAGAAGTCATGGATAAAACTAAAGTCAGAACAAACAGAATATTTCTCAAAGTTGGTAGCTCTGAAAACTTTTCAAGTTATGTTAATCTCATCAATATTATAAGAAGATATAAATATTTAATTTCCGACCGAAACTTTATCAACTCACATTTCAAGAGAATTGAATTCAAATATAATTAATTTTCCCGTCAACTTTCTACTTTTGTCCTTCTGTAATCACAAAGAATATTAAACAAGAAAGATAAATCAATAAAACCTTTTTGTTGCATTTCAATTTAGCTTTTCGAAACCTTCGTCTGAGTGGAAATATACTTACCCCTGACTAGTACCGGGTGGCTTACCCGCCTAACACAGATGTTATTAAGCTTGCGGAACATCAGGCGCGAAGAAAGGAGATATAAGCCACTTGCACCGGCATATATTATTTATATAATATATAAAATGGTATATAAGGCACGGATACGGAATTTATCATGCATGTATGTAAAGTGAAGTGATGTACTGTATGTATGTGTGTCATATAAAAAGAGATATGGCAGAATTGTTAAATATAAACATTATACTATATATCATTATATTATTGTGTACTTTATTATTTATTGTGTATGTCATAGTAGGGTGTATACTTCCTCATTTATTATTTATTTTGTACCATGTCATATTATGTTAAATATGTTATTATACATTTGAAAAGGGTTTGGAAAAATTATACTTGGGGCATGTGAAATTACTAACCATGGACTTGGCCTAGATTTGAAATGTGGCAATCGAGAGATGTACGCTTGTACGTACACCAATTCAAATTCAAATTGGAAATTGTTTTTTCATTCTTGTGAATATTCAGGTTTGACAGACAAAGTTGAAGAAAGAACTTGTTTTTGATATTGTTATTTTAGCTTCGAGAGGTTCAATTAATATTCTAAGAAATCATCTTTACAATGTTTAATTCTTTTTGTAATGATTAATTTTCTTTTTTTTTAATTTTTTTATTTCCTCTAAGAACCTCAAATATTTTTACTTCCATCAATTTTCTCCAGTTATATTCTCAATTTTTATTATTAGTTCAATTTTTTAGGCATAATGTTATTATTACTTATCAAAATTTTCAATTTTTCACTTCTTTAAATTATTTAACTATATTTCATTTCTATATCTATTGTTATCAAAATTGTATTTTATACTGATTGTTATCCTGTAAACTTTTTATAAGACGGGGACCAATGAAGGTTGTTCATATATTTACAATAATAATAACAAAATAAATGAATAAATGTTTATTTGAAAATAAAAGTTAATAGCACTGAAATATGAGAAGTGGGATTACAAAGTGTTGAATGTGACAAATAATATAATTAGAACTACTTTGAGTAATTAGTTGGTTCTTGCAGCATTCAACTGATAAAACATTACACTATCAAAAGAAAAAGGAAAAAATAAAAATATCAGAAGAATGTTTGTCTCCTTGAGCTAACATGAAACAATAATAAAACAATTTAAGAAGTTTCTAATTCACCACAGCTTTCATATTGTGAGTGAATATTTATCGAACGAAGGAGAGTAGTTGTAGCTGTCTGTAAACAATTATTGGAATTTTATTGGAATATTATATTTAAAAGCTTCACCTTATACATGTATTATTGTCCTTGGGTATCAATCTTATTATTTCAATCATTTCAATATTTTATTTTAAATATTATTAATTATAGTTACTTATTATTATTATTGTTATTTTAATCCAGACAACTTCTAAGACCTGCTTGTTATGTTAATGATATTAAGCATAACTCGTATATAACGGTATATGAACAAAAAGCTAATAAATGAAATGAAATGAAATATGTCACTCACCATTTTTCAGTGGTATGTATGATGAACTGTGATGAACTATGATGAACTGTGATGAACTATGATGAACTATGATGAACTGTGATGAACTGTAAATATAATTGAACTAACGGAAATAGGTCTGCTGACAAGAGTATAAAATAAAACAAAAGCTTGACAACTTTATCCGATGGAATACAATAAAACTCTGACATTCGCTATTCTATTGAATGAGGCTAAAAGTACTTTATGTCTCACTTCCTCCCCTCGTTTATCATTGGACACTGTTGCTTCCATCCTTGTTGTTCACACCGTTAAGAGTGCACTAGAGTCAGCGAGACAACAATTTTTTGCCCGACTTTCGAAAAGTATAAAACACCAAAATTGTAATATATTTTTTTTTATTTATTCATTTTTATTATTATTACATCGAAATCTGATACAAAATCATTGTTCCCCAATTAAGGCTGTGGATGAAAGATAGGATCGTTTGGACGGGGCACCACAAGGGCGATCTTACCACCCCATTTTAATTATTTAAAACCAATGAACTTCAACACCAGGACTGCGCTGCCTGTGACCATAATTTTCCACCGCGGATAAAAGTCTTTCAGTTTCCGAAAGTCCGGAACACATTATAAGTAAAAACCGTTTCTGTGATATATATCCGGACATTACCACCATTGGTACTGAGAGTAAACAAAACACACAAATGTCGATATCTTCCACTTTGAACCAAATCTCTTGGGCAATGTTAACTTCTCTTCATTAACAACAGATGAAAAGTGTATCCTTATACAAAATGGAAAAGAAATGAGTGATAGGCCTGTAATGTAATACATGGCTAAAATAATGTATTTTTTTAGCCTTATACGCTTGACAATTATGCAATATTAGTTGAATAGCTATATTTTATACCATATCGAAGGTATTGAAAATATCTGTATTTTTTCTGTACTAGAATGTTGATATCTCGTACCGTTCAAAAGATACATAAAACTAATATTCACCGGCACAGTAGCTGAGTGGTTAGCTCACTTGCTTCGTGTGACCCAGGAGGTGAAGGGACATATCGGACCCGGTTCGATCCCCACCACCGTCCATCTTTACAGGGGTTTTTCGTGGTTGCCCTCTGTAGTCTAGGCTAATGCCGGGATGGTTCCTACAATACAGGCCACGACCGCTTCCTTCCCACTGTCCTTCCCATTACCCATGAAACCTTCATCTCATCATCCCATCATCTCATTAATCATTCATCCGACGCCAATAGATCTTAGTAATCATTACAGTGCGTCGTTAAAAACCCAATATAAAAAAAAATATAATAATATTTCGCTAAATCGACTCCCGTAGACTCTTAATCATCACCACACGCGTTTTGCCCAGATATACAGACAAAGAATTCACCCCACGTCGCATGCGAGGGTGAGTCGACCGAAACGGCGCGGATCAATTATATTTACGGATATTGAGTTATTCTTTATACGAAACAAATGAACCGGAATTGAATTTGTTTGTCAGTGGAGGGTCGGGCCCGTGCACAGTCGTGTCGAAACATTGGACTCGAACTGGCCTCTCGACTGATTGGTGGGTCGACAATTTAACCTGCCCCCGAACAAAATACTCGCCAGGGTTTTGCGAGAAGATGTAAAATAGCTGGTATAGAAACACGAGACAAAATGCGCTGTATCAATGAAATTCCGTACGGCAGTAATGTCATATGACTGTAAAAATTAAAATGTAACATGCTCGTTCCAATCTCGGCGGCCATATTGGACATTCACAAATAGAATCTGAGCAAAGCATTCTATATTATCACTAATATGTGTATAATATGTGGGAAATTTCCCGGTTTGCAAAGCGGTGTGAAGCTATACTGCCGAGACACAGCCTTCTTAACGTTGAGTAACGTATCTCGGAGATATAGATCTATGATCATACAACGCATATGTTGCGTTTTCCTAGTGGTATACTTACAAGGCTGTGAAATTTGAAGTTCCTCATGATCATAAAGCAGGCGCTGGAAACAGGTTAATTGTTGTAATCAGGTGTGATAAATGACAGATGTAAATGACGTATCCATGATTTATTATGACATAACTATACAAAAGTTCCGTAATAACAGATAATACACAGTCGAAACTAATACTAGAGATGAATAATAATGTGGTCGATGTATTGTAATCGATATATTGTAACCGATTGATCGATTGGTCCTATACTCTATACCACCACAACATCGAAGTTCATAGAGCATTTTAGAGAAGGAGGGACACAATGATGCCAACGTTGACACAATCAAAACTAGCACAACTTGTTGGTCACATTGTTGACCTTGGTGAGACGGGGGGGGGGGGGGGGGATATCTGGATATTTCACTACATTTTTAAGCTTCAATATAGCATATCAACGATAACAGGGAATTTCCGTCTGAACATAACGAAGTGAAACTGCTTTACACCATTCAGAGAAGTATCTTATAAAATACTCTCATCCATAATAAACATTCACAATATGTTACGTGTTATTTGTATGTAACGGTACGCTGTGAGGGGAAAATAATTGGTCGAAAAATCTGGTTTCAAAAGTACAAACGTTTCACATTTGATCTTTCTTTGTGTTATTATAGAATTTAACTTATTAGTATTTTGTACAGAATAGTATTAGCATCTTGTAATGTATTAATTGATACAGTATCTAGCATTCATATAATTATGTAAAATACCCTGACAGGAACTTATTTCCTTTGTGATGTGTTTTCTGCCATTCGCTTGCTCATTCTGTTATAGTCTGTCTCACCAATCTGTAGCAAGTGTTGGTATCTCATCGATCAGCTTAACTGCTGAATAGGTAAACATGTCAATCCTAACTCCAACAGTAACAAATGAACTCTTCTGTCCTGCATTTTGATGACAAGTTTGTGACTGGGTAAGGGTTGTTGAGCGACGTTGCCACATCTGAGAACATATTCATGTACATCTTTCAACGATCATTCATCATTCAACCCCAAAGTCTTGTTTTAGATTCAAGTCAACTTGGGTATAACATAATTTGAGTAAAATGCAGCAGTGTATGAATCCAATGAAGTCTGTAGACATATTTATATACCTACCTTCTCGCCGGACAATAGAAGAGCAAAGTTCAAAGATCTCCGACACTTGCCACAGATTAGTGAGACAGACTATACTGATAATATTCATGGAATTATTAGTTTATCCAGAGTTCATTCCGATTAGGATCATATTTGAACGAGAATGTACAGTTGACAAAATGTTGAAGGTCTTCTGAATGACTATTGAAAATAAGAGACCTTGGCATAAAATACATACACAAAAATAACAATAATACTGTCAAAAAAACAAGTTATAAACATTCAAAAATATTTCTAAAATGATAACAAATCATCAACACCAAAGTCAAACACAAATTCTTTCAAATTTCATGATATTATTTTCAAAAATTCTAATTTCTCTCTTCAAGTTTTCTCGAAAGCCTTCAAACAGATTCTGAATGTTTGCATTTGGTCGTGACGTGACCCGAACGCTGACAGCCAGAACAAATAATGTTTTAAATACGCATATCAATCCTGTACTTATTTCGACTGTTACAGTTGGCATCATTGTGACATGAAGGTGAAGTACAAGGCATCTACAATTCGTGCGTATTTACAATAATATAGTGATTAATAATAGTCAATACTAATATTAGTTATAACGAATTGAGCAAAATGCATAGTTTCTTAAAGCCTTATTTGGAAGTAAATATAATCAAATGCTCTAATTTATTTTATTTTTGTCATAATATTTGATCCCAATCAAAAGACTTCATCTGTACATAATTGAATTTTCATTGAGCTGAATGCAATATATCAGCATATATTGCATCCACTTACCATTTTCATCTCATATTTAAAATAGTAAATATACTTATTCTATTTTCATTACCATACACTTTTACGACCATTATTATAGAATGTCTCGCAAATCATAATTTGAAGCATTCTATAGATACTAATTCACTCAGTGCATTGGCAGAATCGCATTCTCTCTCTCTCTCTCTCTCTCTCTCTCTCTCTTTCTCACGAGGGAGGTATTGTTCCCGAAGCATACAATGCGGGGAACGCTTTCGACTGCATCTCAGAAAATACATTAGGCCTACGAGGAATAATAATATTCTGGTCTCACCCCTTTTTAATTGATAAAATATTTTCACAGTAATAATATAATCTAATCAGAGTCACTCGTCGTGTTGGGTAGTAGTCTATCAGTAATTCTAGTATTTTCAAGATATTTCATTATGAGAAAAATATCGCATTCAGTGAGAATGTTTCAATACCGACTGTATGGTATGAGATATCAAAATCGTAATACAAATGGAGACACGAATATTTTTAATACCTTCCAAATGGGATAAGTTTATTAATTTATTCACTTATACGTGGTTTGCGAACAACATTATTGTATAAACGTGTCAAGTATCAACTATTCGGCCCATATTGCCTATATAATTGTCAACTGCATATACAGGACAAAGTTTTTTTTTTTTTTTAGCCGTATACGCTTGACAGTTATGCGACATGACTTGAATAGTTATAACTTATATCATCTTGAAGCTATTATAGTTATCTGTGTTTTCCCATTATTAGAATCTTAATCATGATCATTAAAAAAAAGATGTCTGTTCATCATCTGACATCATCTGATATCATCTGATATCATCTGATATCATCTGATATCATCTGATTTTATCTGATATCATCTGATATCATCTGATATCATCTGATATCATCTGATTTTATCTGTACCTATCCCACAGATGAACCCTTTTAGGGTTTCGTGGATTCATGACCAGTGTCAATTATGTTTTGTCACCTAATAAAGAGCCTTGAAAAAAATTATTATCATATTATCAGCCGATTAATAAATCAATTGAGGCATGTAACAGACTGTTGATTAGCTTTCAATTAACCACTGATCAACCTCTAATTAGTGGGCTTAACAGGCGCTCTGAGGCCCGGTATCACAACAGTCCGATCTGCCCTAATCTGAGCGTTACTGATGGCACAGGTAACCATGGGGATGGAAACAGGTCGATGAAATTACTACCTTGGGAATATACATGCTAATGAGTGTTATCGATATTCATTAAACTCATTTTAGAGGAAACCTTTTTTACAATAACATCGAAACTTGATACAAAATCATTGTTCCCCAATTAATTGGCTATGGATGAAAGATGGGGTCGTTTGGACAGGGCACCACAAGGACGATCTTACCACCACATTTTAATTATTCGTCAAAACCAATGAACTTTGAAACCAGGACTGTGCTGTCGGTGACCATAATTTTCCGCCGCAGATAAAAGAATTTCAGTTTCCGAAAGTCCGAAACACATTATAAGTATAAACCGTTGTTGTGATATATCCGGACATTACCAGCATTGGTATTATAGTAAACAAAACACAAAAGTTGATATATCTTCCACTTAGAACCAAGTCTCTCAGGCAATGATCACTCCTTATACTATATAAATAATCATCTCAATTTCAGATATTATATAAATTATTTATTTGTCCTCCAGAACTCGGCCTTTTTTTGAGTCGTGACGTAGACATTACTCGATTCTGTTCATGTATTTTTACTTCTATAGATATCGCCTACGTCATAACTCGTGGTCTCTGGAGGGCAAAAGCTCAATTATAATTCCATGACGATTTCTAGTGTCTCCAAAATTATGAAAATAAATATCGTAATTATCAATTAAAATCTAGTTTGAGGGTTGTGATGTCCTTTAACTGCCGGTTAGAGCTATCCTGAATCTCGTAATTCAGGCTCTTGAAAACTGCACACCATTATATTCACTCCAAGTTGATTGACTGTATTATCGACCCAAGAGAACATATCAGCTGTGCAATCGATTTAAAGGTGAATTCGATTCGATTAATCGAATCACATCTCAAGTGCCTCGCTCACGGTCCGTCGGATGTAATGAAGTGTAGCCATCACAAGAATCTAAACCCAATTCACAGATAGTTTAGAGAGTTCGAAATTAAATTAAAGAAGGGTTTGGTTGATGGTTCTACTGCAGTGCTGCTGGCGCGTGGTGGTTAATT
>OZ023337.1:33550780-33554356 GCA_964007535.1 Brachyptera risi
ACGTTATTTCAATCGATAGAAACGTCCTTTGTTATTTGTTTCGATTATTGAAACTTTATTTTATGCATTGAATTTCATAATCCGGAATGTACAACGATAATATATCTATTATGATTGATTATATAACTATGATTAGTTTGACTTCAGTTTGTATGGTCTGGAAAAGCGTGCAGGAAAAACAAGCTGGAAAAGCGTGGTGGAAAAGCGCGCTGGAAAAGCGAGCTGGAAAAGCGAGCTGGAAATGTTATCATACATTTCTGAACGTTGCAATGGCTGACAGGCATAAAGTGGTTACAAAACTCAATTTCAATGAGCTTTCGAAAAGCATTTTGTTTGTGAATATATATATTTTATTTCATACAAATATGAACAACAATATCTCAACTTTCTGGAATTCATGATTCTATCACAGCGGATATGAAATGTGCTCTTGTTGATATTGTATGTCGGTATGAATATGAGATGGTTTCAATTTATCAAATAATTCTATTTACTCTAACCAATAGTTACATTGAAAAACAAATATAATTAGATTAGACTAACAGCAACATGCATTGGGATCGTAGTTACAGAGACGTGATTGGTATGAAAGATTCATGTAACAATGTAAACAGTGAACGATTGCAGAGGGTTCATTACTTTTTAGTTTCAATATTGGTTTTAATGATGCACTGTAATGATGACTACGATCTATTGGCGTCGGTGGATGATGAATGAGATGATGGGATGATGAGATGGAAAGTTATTTTATGAGGTGTTTTCGGATGGATAGTAGGAAGGAGTCGGTCGTGGCCTGATGTTAAGGGGGGACAACACTGAAAATATGTCCATTTGTTGGAATTTACATCTTTTTTTATGATCAATTTATTTCATATCTCCTTTTTGGGCTACTGAAGAAATAATGAGGATTGATCCGCTGGTATATTTTATATATAACTTTCAAAAGTGTCGAACCAAATCAGCTTCAGAACGGAATACAGTTGAATGTTTGATGGCTGTTTTCTCGTCAATTTTTTTCCCAACGTATTTTGGGATGGAGAAGAAAATGAAATCTATTCTACTGGATGGATTTGCACAATTTTGTGTGTGTATTTTTATGAACCAGATAGTAAACAAAGTTATGCATAATCAACAGTGTATCTTGAGAGAAAAATGCATGAGAAAATTCTTGAATAAAACAAAAATAAAAATTTTTGAAGAAAAAAAAGTGTGAAATGGATAAATTTTTCATTCCTAAAATTTTTTTCGAAGTAACACCAGTGCATAACTTTGTTGATGTACTTTCGAGAAGACTATGAGATTTTTTAAAACAACTCATCTGAAGCCGTTTTCTGGATAAAGTGTCTCCGTTACAATTGAAAATATTTAGGTAATAATTGAAAAACAATAAAAGGTAAAAATGTGACTTCTTTTTTTTATTATTTTTTTTTTATTTTTTTTTCGGAGCACAATAAAAAATCGAGTGTAAAATGTGGAATCTAGGATTTTCAGTGTTGTCCTCCCTTAAGGGAACCATCCTATTATTGACCTGAATAACAGAGGGACACCCCTGTCAGGACGGTCGACCATGGAGAGAACAGAACCTCAATTTACCGAATGATTTTTTTTCATTAAGTTGAATATAACGAAAATTTCGAAACTGATCCAAAATTTTGCAATTTTGAAAATTCTGGAAATTTTGAGACCGTCTCCCATGTCTAGGAATTAAAAATATTCTCTTTTCCTACGTTCCTAAAACCAGAATTACATTGGAATGAAGTTGGATGGGCAGAGACTCAATTCCAACGATAAAAAAATTAATAATTAATAAAAATTAATAAAATTGAAAAATTAAAATTAAATCAAATATAATGATTAAAATATTGATCAATTTCGGAGAAATCTAGGAATCATCTTCTCCATTTCGGAAATCCCAATCAATTTATTTGTCCTCCAGAACCCGACCCTTTTCCCGAGTCGTGACGTAGACAATACTCGAATCTGTTTCTTTTTTCATACAGAATCGGTGATGTCTACGTCACGACTCTTGATCTCTGGAGGACCAACATAATCATTCTAATCCCTGAAACCAAGATGATAATTTCTCGTTCTCTTTGAATTTTGATGAACAAATATCGTATTTGTTCATCAAAATCTAGTTTCAAGGTTGTGTGATCATTTAAGGGGATCAACAAGTGTTACCAATCAGCTCATGAAACAATTTTGATTATCGAAGAGTCAATCAGGAAGGCAGTGTGTTGATATATATATTCAGAATCAAGGTGTGTGTATAGCGTTCCATTACATTTCATATAAAATCTCACTCATCCCACAACGCAAAAACTGCGTTTTTGGAGTTTCAAAAAAATCTAAAAATGGGCAAATCAATATGTAAATTCAAATTAAAATACCGCAGAAATAAAAAATTATATAACTCTTCGATTTATTACAATACGTCATAGTGCAACGAATTTCTTGAACGGTCGAGTAAGATATATGTGGTGGTGCCGTGCCTGTCGGTGCTGTCGCGACGGCTACCATGTCTATTGATGCTGCCGTGACTGTTGCTCTGCGGGCTGCATTCAGGGGGAGACGTCGAAACTCGACAGTTAGACTCAAACACACGATAAAATCAGTTTTTTTCTGTCTTTCAATATTTGAAATATAATTCGAAACAAGATTTTTGTAAAGTGTCTTTTCGTTAGGAAATATATTATCCAAAATGGGCCCTTTTTCATGTGAAATGATATACCTGCACGATGTTGGTATCAAAATGTGCGGAAACATCTACAGGATACGAAACCTTAACTTGACACACGTTTTCAGTTCATTCTCCACCCTGAAACCAAAACACGAAGGGGCCCATTTTGGGTAAAACTCATCTTGATGGGGTAATTCCCGCTAAAAATGTGTCCGGCTTGATATTTTCGGGATTTGATTTAATTCTTCTATATTTTGATTACTGATTGACTATTGTTTGCTTAACGACCCAATGAAAAGCCTGATTTTAGGGAGGTAAGAATTTTCGCTCTCCGTAGCTCGGTCAGCTGAGGCACAGCCTTAGGAACTGAGGTCACCGTTGGGCGTGGGTTCGAGTCCCGCGAAAGGCATGCGTTTTTGTAAACGTCCTTTCACTTATCATCACTCCATAGTTTCATAATCACCTGCTCATTCGTACCCCCGTATACCCTAGCTGTTGGTGGGGTCGTTAGGCAAACCATAAGTATAATCATCATAATTTGATACCAATTACATGCATTCAACAATTCTCGTGTAAAGAGGCTCAAAAGGCAATTTCCTCCCAAAACCAAATCCCACGATAAATATTCGGAATCCAAGCATTTTTCTTTTTTGAAATTGCGTTTTTCCCCTTCCATGCTCTTCAAGAAGTGAATCCAGAAGTTCTTTGCCCTTTTTAACACCTGCTGAAGGTAAAGTGTTCCCTGGGGGGGGTTCGTAAGACGCGCATCTTGTGTCCATACTAATTAACTTTTCAATTAACCTTTAATTAACTTTCAAGTCATTCTCATATTCAGAACAGATTTACCTTGTGTTAGTTGGACTATTATACTTGTGGACGAGAGATGAATGCTCAGA
>OZ023337.1:33554556-33557056 GCA_964007535.1 Brachyptera risi
TTTTCAAAGCTATTAAGATACCCATCAAATCAAAGCAACAAGTGTCACCACTTAATTGTGAACGTTCAAAACAAAGCCTTCTTTATAATTAGACGAGCTTTAGCGGGGATTCAATTTGACATACTGAAAAAAATTGGTGTTCGTTTTTATGTTTGTTTTTTTTTGTTTTTTGTTTTTTGTTTTTATGTTTTTTTGTCGGTTCTCCACAGGTCAAACGGCTACAGCTATCATCTCAAAACTTTTTTTCGTCATGGTTCCTTATCTAACTTAGATCTGTATAGTTTTGTGACATTATCGGGTGGTAACTTTTTTTTTTATGAGTTTTAGAAATTTCAAAAATTCCCATTAGAATAACCCGGAGGAAAATACTTGAAAAAATCAAAATTTTTCAAGACCTCTCAAATTTTCGCCGAATATAAAGGAAACTATTAAGCACATTTTGAGAGATTTTTCGCATCAATCGGATGAGAAATAACGAAGAAAACGCATTTATAAAGCATTTTCCCATCAATTTAGGCTATTACGGGAACCAATTAAATCTATATCAACAAGTGTCACCAATTAATTCAAAACGATTGAAATGAATGAAGAGGAAGGCCGTGACATAACTGATTCTCGTAAGGTTTTTGAACGTTTGGAGTGATCCAAGGTCTGTAGATGTAGATTGGGTTGACAAATTATTTTTCATTCTAGATTTCTATACCCCTAAGCTCGTCTAACAACGCGCATCCCGCGTTTTCCTAGTCATAGAAATTAATTAGACGAGCTTCAGCGAGGATTCAATTTGACATACTGAAAAAAATTGGTGTTCGTTTTTATGTTTTTTTTTTTTTTTTTTTTTTTTATGTTTTTTTGTCGGTTCTCCACAGGTCAAACGGCTACAGCTATCAACTTCAAACTTTTTTTCGATATGGTTCCTCATCCAACTTAGATCTGTATAGTTTTGTGGCATTATCGGGTGGTAACTTTTTGTTTTATGAATTTTAGAAATTTCAAAAATCCTCATTAGAATAACCCAGAGGAAAATACTTGAAAAATCAAAATTTTTCAAGACCTCTCAAATTTTTGCCGAATATAAAGGAAACTATTAAGCACATTTTGAGACATTTTTCGCATCAATCGGATGAGAAATGGCGAAGAAAACGCATTTATAAAGCATTTTCCCATCAATTTAGGCTATTACGGGAACCAATTGAATCTATAGCAACAAGTGTCACCAATTAATTCAAAACGACTGAAATGAATGAAGAGGAAGGCCGTGACATAACTGATTCTCGTAAGGTTTTTGAACGTTTGGAGTGATCCAAGGTCTGTAGATGTAGATTGGGTTGACAAATTATTTTTCATTCTAGATTTCTATACCCCTAAGCTCGTCTAACAACGCGCATCCCGCGTTTTCCTAGTGGTTTAGATCTCAAGGTGCATATATATAATAACCAATTCAAAGATGAGTTGATATGTTCCAGCTCATCCATCATCGCGGCAACACATAACGCGTTTGCCTAGTATACACTCAGGACCTATGAGTGGAGGTACCAGGTCTCAGCCAAACCACATAGACCGTGATACAGCAAGTTTTCAAGGTTCCCACAACAAATATGATCCAAACCTGAAACTTGTGTCAAATGATTGTAAGTTCAAGGAATAATCAGCCGAATCACAAATAGTATGTTTTTACAGTAATTTAATTTGTATTTTTTGCTTCAACATGGAGAATTTTGACCATGTTATCTAACAATTAGCACAGATTCATGGCATTTGCATGGGACAAGAACGGCTAGCCATGCGCGTTGTCATGGCGAGCCACTCATGGGTCACTAACAGATTCTGGCGGTGGGCCCATGTTCACTTTGCTCACTGAAAGTAATTGACAAAATTTCGAAATGGACATTATTAAATCGCAAATTCAGAGTTGATTTTCATTCGGTTGTTTTGATTTTTCTGATTGTTACGTGGAACAATATTTTAATGATAACATTAGAGTCGACAGCATTTCCGACTAATATTATCTGCATCTTGTGATGTATTTATTATTATTGTATCTTTCACAGTTCGAATTTTATGATCATTTATATCTATCAACCCCCCCCTTCCCTGGCGGGAACTTTTCGCCCTACAGAGACTGAAAACGCAGTCACCGTCTTGATGCCAGTGATCACGTGATCCCCATGACGTCACGGAGCTCTTAGCACGACCGTGATTTGCGGGTTGCGTCCAACTCCTTGCGGCTTTGCGAAGACAGTGAGAGTGTCGGTAGCTCGGTCGGTCGGGTAGCGGTGATTGACGCATCGCTCCCTTGGCTACACAAAATGGCGGCAATGCGTGAGTGTCGAACAGGGCTGATTTTATCACGGAATACTCTAAAAACAAAACTATCGATGAACGAGTGAGCGAAGATATATATATATATATATATATATATATATATATATATATATATATATATATATATATATATATATATATATATATATATATATATATATAGATATATATATAT
>OZ023337.1:33559556-33585429 GCA_964007535.1 Brachyptera risi
ATTTTTTCGTAAAACCTGGCCTAAGACTTATAAATTCATTAATCGCAAGAATACTACATGACGATCGCACGCAGGTCATATTACCATAGCAACCATGAAATATTGGTAGCAAACGAACTCGTGCTGTGATTTGAGAACACATTTTGTTGGACATTGTTGTCCGCTCATTACAACAGTGTATGACGTCACTTGGACAGAGCACATGGGAGAATGGCATTGATCTTTGTGTGGATCTAGGGATGAGAGATACGAAAAGTGGGAAACCTTATATTTCAAAATTTGCTGAAACTACGATTATAAAAATCAATAACATTACTGGTAATAAAGGGGAGAAATTATGAAAATCTTATTTCATGAGAATTGAACTTGAGTTTTTTTTCTTTAACAAATAATTGTAATTGACGACTCGCAGTCTCCGCCTCCATGACGTCAGAAATCATACCGTCCAATCAACAAGGCTGTTAGAACTGAAGTGAAATTCAAATATCCAATCGGGGTATCTTCAAATGATCAGAAATGATATAGATCCAACTGGCCTGCTGTTGAAGCCACGCCCATTTCTAGTCTCAATCGAAGTTTCTCCTACGGTTTATCAGCTTGGTTGTGAGTTGGCATAGTGGAGTGTGATGGCCTGACGTCTGACCTTTGGAACACACACAGTATAACAACAACAGCACACAAATGTAGCGTCATTGAAGTGTAACCAGAATGGAAAATAAACAATACGTCACAAACCTCGTCGCAATATCCCGCTATAAACGTGTTTAAACACGCATTGAACAACAGAACAGTGTAATGACTTTGTTTAGTACCGAGTGTATATAAATATATATATATATATATATATATATATATATATATATATATATATATATATATATATATATATATATATATATACATATATTTATATATATATATATATATATATATATATATATATATATATATATATATATATATAAATATATATATATATATAAATATATATATATATATATATATATATTTATATATATATATATATATATATATATATATATATATATATATATATATATATATATATATATATATATATATATTTATATATATATATATATATATATATATATATATATATATATATATATATATATATATATATATATATATATATGTATATATATATATATATATATATATATAAATATATATAAATATATATATATATATATAAATATATAAATATATATATATATATATATATATATATATATATATATAAATATATAAATATATATATATATATATATATATATATATATATATATATATATAAATATATTAATATATATATATATATATATATATATATATATATATATGAATATATAAATATATGTATATATATATATATATATATTTGATGTTCTAGATAATACATAACATTTGAGAACAATTGACCATGAGCAATTGACACAACCCTTTTTTGTGACGATGTGTCCAATCTTAATTGACCAGTAGTGATAGGCGTGGCTAATCGCCAGGCCACTTAGATCTATACTTCATGTGGGCATTTAGAGGTACTCTGATAGGCCATGTCAATTTTCCCAAATAACAAAGCCCATTTGATTGGATGTTCTGTTTTGTGACGTTTGTGGGCGGGTCAATCACTAGTCGGCAATTGGGGTCTTCTAATTATTGACCGATCTCACTATCATATACATTTAACTGCCACTGTATTCAAATGCAATCTTGTTAACTACAACAAAAAGCAATAAATCAATCAATCAATTTATAATAATTATCTCTCACCATTCAGAGTGAGCATCAGTATCAAGCCCGCCGTGATGAATCGCCTCATCTTATCTGGTCCGAGCGCTCTGTTTGCTAGGTGAGCGCTCTCTCGTAGCACTTGTCCGCTCTGTCGTCGCTAGCTGATCGCCATGGCACTGGCCGTGACGTGGTGGTTATTCTATCACACGGCCCCTGCGAGACACAACACACAGTCAGGTACGATGTGGTCATAACTAGGAAAGCGCAGCATGTGCATTGTAAGATGAGCGAGATATCCGAATAAGGTATATAAGTCGTTAAAGTAGTTCTACCCTTGCTACTTTATCGACACTGGTATTCTACAAACCTTGATATCTGAATAAGCTATAAAAGTCGTTAAAGTAGTTGTACCCATGCGAGTTTATCGAGTCTGGTATTCTACACATCTTGACGCAAATAGAAAATACTTTATTGTTGTGCAAGTATCGAATCTAGAAAGCAGTGAATCTCGGCAACCTAATTCTGTCATTTTTTTGATGATATATTTTATGAATAAAACCTATGACTATCAATAACGTAACTGATTACGTTATTGATAGTCATAGATAAAACCAGTTATTTTGATTTTTTCTTCAAAACAGCTGCTTAGAATCGCATACAAAATGGTGATAATGTGTATCAACATGCTTCGCCATGATGAGAGGAAGCTCAATTCAATGTATTGAATTATTTCAATCATTAAATGTAAACAAGTTGCATGACATATCGATAAGAGGTTCAAGTTAGAAGATGTGATGAATTGTTTGACAATATTAATATGTGAAACCTAAAAGAACGACACATGAATTAATATCATATTCAATTTTACATACTTGAAAAAAAATCGATTCAAAAAATAAAATGATTACAACTTTAAAACATTGTAGGACTAAAATAATAATTAATCGATATATTTGTATATCATATAAACTGTTAATAATAACAACCAATAAACATGTACAATTTCTCTTCCATCAAAGAGCTTAGATAATTAGATGAGCGTAGCGAAGCTCTCCATTTCAAATCCTGAAAAAAAATGAGCTTCGTTTTTATGTTTTTTTTTTTTTTTTTTTTTTTCCTTTTTTTTTGTAATTATGTACGCGGCATACAGGTCAGAGAAATGAATCAATCAACTTGAAACTTTTTCTGAACGTTGGTGTCATACCAGAATAGGTTGCGATTGTTATTCAGAGGAATCGGTCGGAAGGTTTTTCCGGAAAATAATCGGAAAGTTTGGAAAATCCTCATAAGAATAACCCGGAGGAAAAATACTTGAAAAACAAGGATTTTTCAAAAGCTCTCAAATTCTCACAGAATAAAAAAATACTATTATACACCTTTTCAGAGATTTTTACAACAATCGAATGAGAAATAATGAAGAAAACGCAATAAACGTGTACATTTTATTGAATATTTGGATCAATTGGTTTTGCAAAGTGTTTATGCGACAGGTTGCAGGTTACTATAAATATCAACAAGTTGCAAGTGAGGTTTTTGAACGTTTGAAGTAAGTCAAGGTTTGTAGATGTAAATTGAGCTGACAAGTTATTTTTCATTCTAGATTGCCATACTTCTAAGCTCATCTCACAACGCGCATCCCGCGTTTTCCTAGTAACGGTACATGCAGCTGAATGCACCTGGCATACAAGATCAGAAAAACACGCCATTTTGTATGTAAATCAGGGAAACAGAAGCTATTGATTTGTATGGTTACAAATATGCTGATGACATTCAACCCACCTGGTGGTAGAATGCTCAACCAACAAATGTATCAATCGTCGAATTCATGATAACTATCTACTCACTTTCTTGTATGCTTGACTATCAATAACGTAACGGGATAAGCAACATGGCGTAAGTCCTATCCTTTTAACAGTAGGCCGTTTTCACCAGCGCTTTCGTGTACATTTGTGAGATTCGCAATTTCAAATCAAATCGTACGTATTAGGCTCGTATTTCAGTGTATAGTACATAGTTGTATACTTGCATTGTTTATGATCTTTCTCGTAGATGATGAGTAATTATCCAGTTATCAAATGGTAAATATAGCAGTAGGGCCTTGACTAGGGGTCTGAATGCTTTTACAGACGTATTTTAAATTTAGATTGGCCTTTTCAAATGAAATGTATCCTAATATTGTTTAATGCAGTTGGAAAGAGCTGGATTCACAGATTGCATTACATCTATTACTTGTATAGATCAACATACAACAATACCAGCAAATTATCATATAATTTGTGAGGCGGCATCCCTTTGATATACGCATGGTGCAAAAGGAAAGCGCCATGTTGCTTATCCCGTTACGTTATTGATAGTCATAGCTTGTATGTAACGGTCAAACGTTTTTTCCAACTAGTTTTCCAAACTTTTCTCGGAATTTTCCACTTTTTCATTCTAAATCCACAATATACTATTTCCACATTGATAGACCTACATCAATAAATGACAGGAAATGTGTTACAATTTTGAGATACTATGAGGTCATATTTAGCATAACGTTGTCGGAACTAGCTAATAAACAGCTGATAAACCAGCTTGTCGGCCATGAATACCCGTGATGAACATCTAGGTCGTGTAAGATGTCACAGGAGGTGGTTTAGCGACGTTATTACCGTCTATTTACCATGACTTGCATATCTCGCGAGGGAGATGTGGTTATCAATGCACGTGGATTCGTGTTGGCTTCCTCTGATATGTCATGTGACATCGTCTTACTGACATAGCAACGGTAAATAAACACTGACTGAGTTTATCACCCGGTAGGGAAACGGTTTATCGGTTTATGTATCCTAATATTGTTTAATGCAGTTGGAAAGAGCTGGATTCACAGATTGCATTACATCTATTACTTGTATGGATCAACATACAGCAATACCAGCAAATTATCATATAATTTGTGAGGCGGCATCCCTTTGATATACGCATGGTGCGAAAGGAAACCGCCATGTTGCTTATCCCGTTACGTTATTGATAGTCATAGCTTGTATGTAACGCTCAAACGTTTTTTCCAGGTAGTTTTCCAAACTTTTCTCGGAATTTTCAATTTTTTCATTCAAAATCCTCAATATACTATTCCCACATTGATAGACCTACATCAATAAATAACAGGAAATGTGTTACAATTTTGAGGTACTATGAGGTCATATTTAGCATAACGTTGTCGAAACTAGCTGATAAACAGCTGATAAACCAGCTTGTCGGCCATGAAGACCCGTGATGAACATCTAGGTCGTGTAAGATGTCACAGGAGGTGGCTTGGCGACGTTATTACAGTCTATTTACCACGACTTGCATATCTCGCGAGGGAGATGTGGTTATCAATGCATGTGGATTCGTGTTGGCTTCCTCTGATATGTCATGTGACATCGTCTTACTGACATAGCAACGGTAAATAAACACTGACTGAGTTTATCACCCGGTAGGGAAACGGTTTATACCTGATTCACAGTAACACGGTTGAACGGTATTTTCCGTCCCGGTAAAAAATCTGTTGAATCGATTAAAACAAGGTTCAAGGAAATTGAAAGAATTTCAGAAATATCGTATTAGATAAATTTGAGGTGAACTACTATATTCAAACCCATATTGTGAACCTATATTTGGAACATATTATATTATTAATTATTATTATTATATTGTTGAGGAAAATTCTTTAATTCCTCGATAAAGCGTAGGATTCTGATTCAAATTAATTCATAATATGTATTTTTACAAGATCTCCACTAGATCATGAATATATTTATGTTTCACTCATCATAGGCTATACCCGGCTCCTCTACCTATGTTAATGCATGTGAATAGATAACAGTCTCCTCGACACGTTTTAATGGTAATCTCCCTGTTTATACAATGTATAAATTTGTACTATTGTAAATGTACTATTTGTAATTCTGTTAATAATAAGTGTTTTGTTATAATGATAAATGTTGGATAAAAACTACGCATAATCGCTACGTTCATCTGACAAGAGAACAAAGAACTATCGCTCGTCTGACGACAAAACGAGGTTGAAATGTTCACCCAAGGAACGGCAATGAGTCATGAGGAGGAAAGTTCTGTTTTGTGACGTTTGTGGGCGGGTCAATCACTAGTCGTCAATTGGTCATGATAGGAAAATCAAACTTGTTAACTTATGTTCAAACACGAAAATCCATCAACAATTAACATAGATCAACGAATTGTTTATCATCAATACAATGTTTGTTTGTTTGTTTATTTATTCGTCTATTTATTGTGTTTACTCACGCGAGTGGATGTAGAGTGGAACCATTGTGACGTAGGCGCTCTCAATCACTTTAATCGTTCATGATAAATATTTACAAAAGCGTTAAACCCTCAATTTATTCCATCATCATTTCAGCTTTTCCCCCTCCCATTTTTTTGTCGTGTTATCAAATCGCATCGTTCCGATTGGTCGGTTGAACTCGGATTTGAATCGGTTCGAACGCCTCCATGTGAACCGGATGTTGGCGAGCAACATGATTGTTGTTTGCAATGAGGCTGGAGAACGAGTTGTATGGATCAGGTTTCCGGATGTTGGGTTCATGGATAAATGCCCAGGACAAATGAATTATATATAATAAATAACGATTTCGTATCATTTCCCCTCGGGTAAAATCTTCTCTCAAACAGTCAGTATGAATTAACGTATATATGTGGGTAAATTTACTGATTAACGTACCACGCAATTTTTTTTCAATTTCTTCATTTTTTTAAAGTATATAAGCTCCGTTCCGCCTGCCGGCGGTATACGCGAGGTTTGTACACTAACCTGACCCTAACCTAACCTACTGTCCACCTTTGTCATCTTAGTCAGATCACAAAGCATCAACTTCAAGTGAGTAAAAAACATATTGAAACAAACAAAATACAAAATGTCCAAACTACACACCATAGATATAAACAGGATCTATTAGAAAACACAAAAAACGCGAACATAGGACAAAAATTGGCCATGGTACGGTAATCTACAAAATTACCTATATGTGTACTTTATATTGATTTAACAACGCACTATACTGATGGCTACGATCTATTGGCGTCGGTGAATGATATATAAGATGATGGGATGATGAAATGAAAGGTTATTTTATCAGGTGTTTTGGATGGTGGGAAGGAGTCGGTCGTGGCCTGTTGTTGAGGAATCATCCCAGTATCAACCTGAACGACAGAGAGAAACCACGATGCACCTCTGTCAGGATGTTCGACAGTGGCGGGAATCGAATCCCGGTCTCCTGAATGACGGTTCCGTGTGTTAACCACACGTCCTGACTCCGAAGGTGGTGTGCAATAATACGTCTGTTTACCTTACAATGGGATGAATACGGTTTGTATATGGATTATAGTTTGTTTGAATATATATTTGACAATATTCCCATTCATATAATATTACTCGTTCTTATTATCACTATATTTGGTTCAAGCGCGAATAATACCTCGTTCACACTAGGATCACTAACTGCAGTTAAGCTAACTACAGTTAGCATCATGAATAACACCGTTCTTAACTGAGGTAAAGTGTTCACACTGACAGCGATGAAATGGTTGTTAGTGACGTCATGCACTGCCATCTTACTGTTCGATTACTAGCTATCAATTCTTATTTTGCATTTCAAAGATTTACAGATTTTCTGTTGATATCTTGAATTGTTTTTGAACAAAGCCATCTATATAATTCAAATGATGTGAATAATAGAGAGGGCCTTGCTTTGAACCAACAATGTGACGATACGAATAATGTTGCTCTTTGAGAAGGCGGTGAATTTTGATCGCAGTTAAGCTATCTGAGTTCAAGGAACTTAGTTAAGACATAACTAGAGTTAACTACTAACCAGGTTCCGTTCATATTATGACTTAACCAACGTTATCTACTTAACTGTAGTTACATTCTGTAATGTGAACGAGGTATAAGTGGGGAATGTTTATTGATACTTCCCTGAGGAACCGTTCCCTGCAGCCGACTATAGCAGGCGGTGTATCGACGCTAGACTCGTGAGCCAGCATTAGGCCTGCTCTAATTGATTCCACAGGTGCCATCGTCAAACCTCGGGGGAGGGGGGGGGGGGATAAAGCCGTATAGATTAGGTTCAATATATATATATATATATATATATATATATATATATATATATATATATATGTATATATATATATATATGTATATATATATATATATGTATATATATTCATATATATATATATATATATATATATATATATATATATATATATATATATATATATATATGTATATATATTTATATATATATATATATATATATATATATATATATATATATATATATATATATATATATATATATGGATATATATGTACGTGTGTGTGAGTGTATATTAAACGTATGAGGAGTGTGTATACCGATAAGGTCATTATACCCTCGTGTTGTTTCACTCCATGAAATCTGGGCAACCTGTAGATCAATATGTTCCCCACACTAACTCATACCCCCCTTCCTCCCCCCCTTTCCCTCCCCCTCCCCCTTCTCACACCTGGACGTGTACACACACACACTAAGACTATACACGTATACTTTGCACATTTATCTCTCGATGCACTTTTCCCTGCCTCCCTCTTAACCTCTCCTCCCCCCCCCCCCCCCCCCTGCGCACCCCTCTGCTAAGGATAACTCCTGAATTCGCGCGGCGAAAATATGGAGTTAAAAATAGAAGAAGTGTGCGGGTCTCGATCGACCGTCCGCCCCGGTCATTAGTGCCACCGGCCGGGGGTGTCGGTCGTGCCGGCAAGAGCGTGAGAAAGTTTGGGTGTGTTTGGAGGGCCGGGGTTCGATGTTCATCGTGTTGTCGGATCGAGAGGGGTCGGGTTATGGGATGTAACAAACAACATGTGGAAATATTGCTTTGAGAGAATTAATTATGAAAGTAGATTTCGAAGTAATTTTAGTAATTTATATATGTATACTAGAAGTTTAGATGAAATATTGTCAGATGACTCTAAATGGATAGATGAACTATTCAAATTTCTCAATTCAACCGATTTATTGGATAAAATATGATTCAAATTTCGTAAACGATTTTATGTCTTGAAAATTAAAATTAGAAAACTGATCGAATAGAGGAAAATGTGATGAAATGACCACGCTGTCGGGGTCACCCAGAAAGTGGGGGGGTTTTAGTCGGTAAGAATCCGACACACCCCGCAATTCAACCTGCGGGGTCTCATGCAAGATTTCCTCTCCTCACAAAAAGAAAAAAGAAAATAGCGTATACTCTGAGATATACAAGTAAAGGTTTCTTTAATTCCATAAAGATTTTCTTCTCCAGGTATTTTTATTTTTTAACAGGAAGCACAGAAAAAATCTCATGGGTCTGATTACAAAAAGTCCAAAACAAATCTAGAGATAGATGCCTTCTTGAACTGAGATAGACAGAGAGAAGTTGAAGAGAGAGAGAGAGAGAGAGAAAGAGAGAGAGAGAGAAAGTTGAAGAGGTGGAAAGAGAGAGAGAGAGAGAGAGAGAGAGAGAGAAGGAAAATATAAAGCAATAAGTTGTCATTTATATTCTGCCGGATTACATTTCTATATCACGAACTTCATCCACGCTGATTTCGCGTTCTTTTTCCTTCTCTCTCTCTCTCTCTCTCTCTCTCTCTCTCTCTCTCTCTCTCTCTCTCTCTCTCTCTCTCTCTCTCCACCTCTTCAACCTTCTCTCTGTCTCTCTCTGTGCTATCAGATGGTTTTCTCTGACGTCTTTTGGGAAATACGCCAGCCGACCACGCGTGATGGTTTTGTCTTTTTGCCGAGATTCCAACCCACGATTCGCTCAATTTCCACCGCCACTTCTATACGTCTGTATTGCATGTACAACTCCCTCTAAACTTGTTTCCACGTGAGAAATTCACCAAAATAACTCACTTAAATCTAAGACCATCAATAACGTAACGGGATAAGCAACATGGCGTAGGTCCTATCCTTTAACATTAGGCCGTTTTCATCATGATGGAATCAACGCTTTTGTGTACATTTGTGAGATTGGCAATTTCAAATCAAATCGTACGTATTAGGCTCGTATTTCAGTGTATAGTACATAGTTGTATACTTGCATTGTTTCTGATCTTTCTCGTAGATGATGAGTTATTATCCAGTTATCAAATGGTGAATATAGCAGTAGGGCTCTTGAATAGGGGTCTAGATGCTTTCACAGATGTATTTTAAATTTAGATTGGCCAATTCAAATGAAATGTATTCCAATATTGCTTAACGCAGTTGGAAAGAGCTGGATTCACAGATTGCATTACATCTATTACTTGTATAGATCAACATACAACAATACCAGCAAATCATCATAACATTTGTGAGGCGGCATCCCTTTGATATACGCGTGGTGCGAAAGGAAAGCACCATGTTGCTTATCCCGTTACGTTATTGATAATAGTCATAGGTTATGGCTAGTGATAGTGACACAATAACGAATTTCAAGGTGCTATGATTTTTTCATGATGGATTTCAAGATGAAAAACTTTTCTGTATCTTCCTGAATAAAAGATTCAAATTTATTTTCCATTTTGATTTCAAACATAGGCTATTGTTGCAACTTTGATACATCAGAAGTTGACAAAATATGTTGTACATTTTTATGGGCGCGTACGTTATTCTCAGTTTCCACTGCCAGTTGTATGCCAGTGCCTCGAGTCAGAGATATGAAGATACGGGTGAACATGTGCATGACGCTCAAGCCGTGCCTACAGTCTAACCATCCAGAGACGTGATCGTATACCAACCTTCAAAAGACAAGATCTCGAACGCTAGAAAAGAACTACCGTGTATACATGTGTCCACGAGAGATGAATGTCGTCTGTCGACTGGGAAAATGCAGTATATGCGTTGTGAGATGAGCTTAGGAGGATGAAAATCCAGGATAAAATAAATTCTGTAAGCTCACTCTTTATATATATACTGGGTTACTTCAGAAGTTGAAAAACCCTACCTACTGCGTATTGGTATAAATATATATATATATATATATATATATATATATATATATATATATATATATATATATATATATAATATATATATATATATATATATATATATATATATATATATATATATATATATATATATATATATATATATATATATATATATATATAGCTTACGAGCTCTCACTGACCAATTATCAACATTTTGACAAGCAACAGGTTATTCGTAAAATGACTCCATGCAAAAGGCCATAACTCACTTCTGAATATGTGTTTGTCCTTGTAAATGTGTATGCGTGTATTGTAATAAGTTGACTCGCCATGTATTTAACATTCATCCCGATGTTTTCTATTATATTATCAACAGATTAATGTAATAATCTCCATGGTAGATAATACATGGACATGAACATGTAACAGAGTCCACGGGAGTCGATTTATAGAAATATCAGTTTTTGGTGATTAGACGAGCTTTAGCGAGGATCCAATTTGACATACTAAAAAGAAGGGTGTTCGTTTTAAGGTTTTTTTTTTGTTTTCATGTTTTTTTGTCGGTTCTCCACAGGTCAAACGGCTACAGCTATCAACTTCAAACTTTTTTCCATTATGGTTCCTCATCTAGCTTAGATCTGTATAGTTTTGTGGCATTATCGATTGGTAACTTTTATTTTTATGAATTTTAGACATTTCAAATATACTCGTTAGAATAACACGGCGAAAAAAAATTGAAAAATTTTTATCTTCAAAAAAATTGAAATTTTGTGTGGAGTTGAATTACATATTGATACACATTTCTGGGAATTCTCAGCTTTATCGGGTGTGCTATTTTGAAGAAAAAACATTAATTGTGCTAAATTGGTACCCCTCGAAGCCGTTTTTACCCATTTATAACTAAAATGTTACCCAATTGGCGAATTTAGGCAAAAGTTTGGCAAAGAAGTCGACATTACTTTACGCTCGTCAAACAACGCGTATATAGCGTTTTCCTGGTTATTTTTAACGGTATGAGATATCGAAATTCTAACACGCGAGAAACACAGATAATTATAATAGCTTCAAGATGATATAAGTTATGACTATTCTAGGAAAACGCTATATACGCGTTGTTAGACGAGCGGGAAGTAATAGTATGTCGACTTCTTTGCCAAGATTTTGCCTAAATTCGCCAATTGGGTGACATTCAAGTTGTAAATGGGTGAAAACTGCTTCGAGTGGTACCAATTTAGCACATTTCATGTTTTTTCTTCAAACTGGCTGACCCGATCAAGCTGAGAATTTTTAGAAATGTGTATCAAAATGTAATTCAACTTCAAACGAAATTTCATTCTTTTTGAAAATAAAAATATTTTCTTTTTTTTCCCGCTGTGCTATTCTAATGGGTGTTTTTGAAATTTCTAAAATTCATAAAAATAAAAGTTATCATCCGATAATACCACAAAACTTAAAAGATCTTAAGTTAGAAGAGGAAGCATAATGAAAAAAAGTTTGGAGTTGATAGCTGTAGTCGTTTGACCTGTGGAGAACCGGCAATAAAACATAAAAAAAAAACATAAAAACGAACACCAATTTTTTTCAGTATGTCAAATTGGATCCTCGCTAAAGCTCTTCTAATAAATGAATTTGTTTTTCAGATGTATACTCTCGACAGTTATGCGACATGACTTGAATAGTTATAACTCATATCATCTTGAAGCTATTATAATCATCTGTGTTTCTCTTGTATCAGAATTTCGATATCTCATACCGTTCAAAAGTTATCACCAAGAAACTGATATTCTGCAGAATCGACTCCCGTGGACTCTTAACAAATCTAAGCCGTCAGTCATTTGGAGACTTTAAAGGACTTTGAAGAACTTTTGGGGGACTTTATTCCATGTCACATTAGTGATTAGATATATTATATCAGCTTATATTATAATCACCTATCAAATTAGCTGCCCTCGCTACAGTTTCACAATATCTACAGCTTTTGAAAGACGTAGTTGAGTTTGACCTGAACCTGAATGATCACTGATCCTGAAAATGTCACAGCTATAACAGTGATATTTGTGTTTTTCATGTTGGCAGGAGACCTTCAGTCCTGACAACCAGTATAGCAGTTTTACGACGTACCAACATGGAAACAAGACGAGAACTTTTATTACGACAATCGTTCGGATCTTGTTTCGTTCGGTTGCTTGTGAATGTATGCACATGGAGTATCTCGGGTGTCTGGGGGGGGGGGAGGAAGGGGGGGGGTCTGGAAGAGGGGGGGGGTACAGTGGGAGGGGGCAATTGAGACGTATTTGGAACACGATGTAGTGCTACCAACAGACTTTATCATAATATAAAGAAGGTGTACCGATTCCAATACTAATAACATAGACGGTATCTGTGGTTTTTTGTGAACAAAACAGAGCCGAAGGTCCCGATTGCCTGTCGCGATTTGGCGACTCTTTTCTGAACTAGATGTAGATAAGAGTGGCTACGGTATCCGTGGCATTGTTGAATTTATAAAATCTATCATTTTCGTGCAAAACAAATGCCATTACTCACTTGATTACCTATTTGATGTAAAAGCGATAGTTCAGATTCTGACTCTGGAAATATTTCACTTTGAAGAATCGAGTTGGTACACCTTCTTATTATATCATGGTATCATTTCATCATCGTTGGTATCACTACATCGTTAATGCATCAATGGAAAAACTTCTACACTACAATTGGGGGCGGTAAGATCGCCCTTGTGGTGCCCCGTCCAAACGATCCTACCTTTCATCCATAGCCTTCTTTGAAGTTTAGATGTTACCAACAAACAAACAAAAATCGCCAGGTTGCCTCATTCTCATTGCTTCTTTTATATATATATATATATATATATATATATATATATATATATATATATATATATATATATATATATATATATATATATATATATATATATATATATATATATATATATATATATATATATATATATATATATATATATATATGTATATATATATATATATATTTATATATATATATATATATATATATATATATATATATATATATATATATATATATTGGGTTATAACGACGCACTATACTCATAACTACGATCTCTTGGCGTTGGTGGATGATGAATGAGATGATGGGATGATGAGATGAAAGGTTATTTTATCAGGTGTATTTGGATAGTGGGAAGGAGTCGGTCGTGGCTTGTTGTTAAGGAACCATCCCAGTATTGACCTGAACGACAGAGGGAAACCACGATGTCAGGATGGTCGACCATGGCGGGAATCGAACCCATGAATGACGGTTCAGTGTGCTAGCCACTCGGCCACGCGTCTCATTCTACTGTTCCTTGTGAACGCGAGTATAGCATGAGATTTCACCCGCGGCTTTCTTCAAGAAACAACCGAGTCACGTTCACATTCACAAGACAAATGTTTCCTACCAACTTAACAATCACAAACCTCGCCGTTATTGTTGAACTGTTACAATATTATTGTAGGGTACCATGTTACTCAATATTCGACATTCAATGACGAGGTTAGGAATGAAAAAACACTACTACATCTCTGAAACTGAGACGAGTGTTAAACGACTGGATCGTCATTCAGGAGACCGGGGTTCGACTCACGTCATGATCTGCAGTCATCCTGACAGAGGTATATCGTGGTTTTCCTCTGTCGTTCAAGTCAATACCGGGATGGTTCCTTGACAACAGGCCACGACCGACTCCTTCCCACTATCCAAAAACACCTGATACAATCACCTTTCATCTCACCATCCCACATTCACCGACGCCAATAGATCGCATAGTCATCAGTACAGTGCGTCGTTAAACCAGATATGAATAAAAAAATGAATACATGTTTCAGAAGTTGTTGGAGTTGGTGGGTTGGTAGAAAAACTGCTTCTGTCTCGGATAGGTGTTTAGAGAACAGACATGGGCTGTATCCATAGATACAAGTATCTTAAGATACGTATTCAAATATGTTTGTATATTTTATTTTGTATTTCAATTACATGCTTAGAATATATTTTTTTTTATATTGGGTTTTAATGACGTACTGTAATGATGACTAAGATCTATTGGCGTCGGATAAATGATTAATGAGATGATGGGATGATGAGATGAAGGTTTTATGGGTAATGGGAAGGATAGTGGGAAGAAAGCGGTCGTGGCCTATATTGTGGTAACCATATTATATATTATTATATATTTCACATATTTCCCGTAATTCATGTTGTATGTTATATAATCTGATTTTCCATATATATTTCATTTCATACATTGTTTTTAACATGTTTTGTGATATTTTATTCGGAAGAAAATGAATTAAATGAAATGAAAGTATCTTGTGTTTTGTATTTTTAAAACGTTTTTGCAATAGATCTATAGTATCTCGTATTTGAAATATCGAAAATTAAAATATCTGTATCTAGTATTTTGGACACTTCAAGATGGAGTATTTTGCTTGTGTCTGTTAGTAAATAGTTTTCACCTGCTCTCCTCTGGAAGAGTCGAATAAACTATCTGTTAAGAGTTTTATTCCCGACATATCAGCTGCCAACTTTTATCTCGGCCAAATTACTGCACACGGAAGTCAGCTCTACAGATGCATACTGTGGATTGATTTGTGTCTGAATAAATCGCCCGCGAGGTTTAAGGCGATCTCGTTCATATGAAGAGAAAAGAGTTACCGTCAGGGGATTTTATTTCATTATGAAACATATCGACAGTGCAAGAAAGGATATGAATAAATACGTCAGAGCAGAGAAAAATTATCGAAGTGAATTCAATTCTATGATATAATACATGTGTGAAGAAAAATGTATATATGGTGATAAAATAAGATATTATCACCAACTATCTTTATTTCCTCACGGATCTTGATTTTTATATATAACAAGTGAATTTGAATAAATATAATTTGTCTCTAGTTATGAAACCCGCGCTGTATTTGTGAGTAATGTCTACTTGTACCGGTGTGTGTCTTCCTAACAATACAATAGTGGTAACTAGGCAAACGCGTTATGTGTTTCCGCGTTGATGGATGAGCTGGAACATATCAACTTATCTTTGGATTGGTTATTATATATATATATATATATATATATATATATATATATACACACCTTGAGATCCAAACCATTACATCACTGCCATCTTATTTCCCTTAGGCCCAGTATTACCACGGCCAGTTAGTATTTATCTGAGAGTTGGTGAAAACAAATAGCATGGGTAACCATGGTGATAACAAGTTTGAACTGTCAAATAAAGGCTAACTGAACTTGGTAATACCGGGCCTTATTCATTTTATAATTTATATGACTTGTCTTATTTATGATAATAAAGAAGGCTTTTTTTTAATCGTTTACATTTAAGAGGTGACACCTGTGGCTTGGATTTAATTGGTATCTTAATAGCTTTGAGTGATTTTAAAAAATTACGTTATGTATTTTTTTACATCAAAACGGCTGATCCGATTTGAGTGATCCGAAAGTTTGGAATAATGTGTATCATTATCAGATTAAAATTCCCTGAGAATTTGAATTCTCTCGGATGAAATATTTTTCCTGAATTTTTTTCTCCGGGTTATTCTTAAGGGATTTTTGAAAACTTTGAAATGAGTTTTCTCAGAAGTGGTTTGACCGATTGTACCTCGAAATTATACAGTATAGAATTAGATGATGACACTTGTGTGTGCCAAGTTTCAACTAATTTTGAATTTTCGTCTGACCTGTGGAGCGCGAACAAAAAAAAAAAAAAAGGTCTTTTTTTCGGGTATGGTGAAATTGAGTCTTCGCTTCGCTCATCCAATAATCATAGGGTGAATACCAACTTGAGAGTAATCAGTCATAATCTGCCTCTACACAATAAAGCTCCAATATCAGCTGGTATAAATATGTTCAACAACTTATCAAATTCGCTGAAGTCTAAAGTTGGAACATCTTCATTCAAGACTAAGATTACCTTCTAAATAAACGTTTTTATTCTGTTGAAGAATTCTTATCAGAATAATTTATTGACAATTGGAGTCCAATCTGTATTTTAATCTATTTTATATTGGGTTTAACAAGGCACTGAACTGATGACCAAGATCTATTGGCGTCGGTGGATGATGAATGAGATGGTGGGATGATGAGATGGAAGGTTATTTTATTAGGTGTTTTGGATACTAAGAAGGAGTCGGTCGTGATCTGTTGTTAAGGAACCATCCCAGTATTGACCTGAACGACAGAGGGAAACCACGAAAAACCCTGTCAGGATGATCGACCATGGCGGTAATCAAACCCCGGTCTCCTGAATGACGGTTCATTGTATTTTTAACTATATATATGTATGTATCATATTGACTTGTCTTATTACAACTTGTTGTTCAATCAAGATAAAAAAAAAGATATCATTATTATTATTATTATTATTATTAAATCCGAGAGAAGTGGGAAGTGGGCGATTGTCTTTGACATGATTAATTTCATTTCAGTTCCGTGCCTCCAGCATCTGTGATGACGGAAGTCGGGTCCCTGAGGAAGACTGTTGGCCTGTTTGCCGGGAAGAGCGTCCTGTTGACAGAGTCACGGCCAGGGGGAATAGCACGGGACTTCCGACAACAACTCAGAACTACTGACAAACAGGGAACAGGCCAGGACTGGATCCCAAGCGATATCCCTGATTGTGACAAATACTGGCACTGACAAATCTACAACTGTTTGTGCTCGTGTATATCTACATCTATATATATCTATCTATACATATATATATATATATATATATATATATATATATATATATATATATATATATATATATATATATATATATATATACATATATATGTATATATATATATATATATATATATATATATATATATATATATATATATATATATATATATATATATATATATATATATATATACATATATATGTATATATATATATATATATATATATATATATATATATATATATATATATATATATATATATATCAATATCAATATATATATATATATATATATATATATGATTTCAATAGCTTCCTGGTTGACCACCAGTAGGTTATTATAATTAATGATTTTTAAACAGTTTTAAAAATCATATATATATATATATATATATATATATATATATATATATATATATATATATATATATATATATATATATATATATACATATATATATATATATATATATATATATATATATATATATATATATATATATACATATATATATATATATATATATATATATATATATATATATATATATATATATATATATTTATAACTTGACTCGAACTCTCACGATTCATATTTGCATAAATTGAGTGAAACTGGGCTGTTTTTTCAATCGTGATATTATATATTTGAACTGACCAACGTTTCAACGAGATTGGTCTCGTCCTCATCAGGGTCCAAACTATGCTATACATATAACTATAACTATAACTATAACTTTAACTATAGTTTGGACCCTGATAAGGACGAGACCAATCTCGTTGAAACGTTGGTCAGTTCAAATAAATATTATCACGATTAAAAAAACAGCCCAGTTTCACTCAATTTATGCATATATATATATATATATATATATATATATATATATATATATATATATATATATATATATATATATATATATATATATATATATATATTTATATATATATATATATATACATATATATATATATATATATATATATATATTATATATATATAGAGAGAGAGAGAGAGAGAGAGAGAGAGAGAGAGAAAGAGAGAGAGAGAGATACATATACATACATATATCGTACTTCAAGCTCTCATGGTCACTATCATGTGATTTGATATTTACATTTCGGGAATACCATGTGTGATAGAATTGGAAAAACAATTAATTATGTTTTCCCCAGGTTTCAACATGTGTGGCCATGTCATTCTCAAGGGACTCTTCAATGGTTATTAATATATATATATATATATATATATATATATATATATATATATATATATATATTTATATATATATATATATATATATATATATATATATATATATATACATGTGTATATATATATATATATATATATATATATATATATATATATATATATATTTAAAGTCACACAACTGCTATAAGGTTATACTATAATACTATTGTACTATATATACTATATACTATGTTATACTATATATAATACCATATATAATATATATAATACTATATTACCATTGGGATGAAAATGATAATTATTTGAAATTAATGGATGAGTTGGAGAATAATTTGAATTTCAGCTGAAATAAATAGTGAAAAAATTGTAGTTTAATGACGTACAGTATCATTATAAGAAGCAAAATAAAACTATCTGTGGTAAACTATTGCCAACCACAGAAAATCCAACCATTTCAGTAATTTTAAAATATTGTATTTAGGAAAAGAGTCCTCTCGCATTCTATATTCAGAAGGTGTTTACTGTTGCACTTTGTGTCGGTCGGCAGTTATGTCCACAGTTGTCTGTTGTCCTTAATTACAACGTCACTAAACGTGTGAACCCAGCCAGCCGTGATGTCACGCTTTTCTGACTCCTGAACTCTTCACGTTCGTACAAACTTATCTGTGACGTTCATTTCCCCTGGTCCCGTCGCCCTGGAAACCGGCAGACTTTTAGTTGCCAGTTAAATGTCGGGGCCAGTTACAAACACGAGATAATTAACCAGACTTTTATCAGTAGATGAGAACATTTCCCGGCGGGAAAAAAACGGACTGACGTTTGTAACAGCAGAAACGGAAATTGCGAGATGAAAATATTGTAGTGTTTATGTTTGATTATTAGATCTCTTCTCTTTTTGAATACAGTCGGCTGATGAGTGACGGTTAGCTTGCACGGGTAATGCTGAATACAATGTATTATATGAATACAACTGAATACACTGTGTTCTATGGAGGGGATGTTGTTAGAGTCGAGGTCAAAGGTCATTCTAGGGAAACGCCTAGTTGTTTTGAATGGTAGGAAGCCCCGGGACAGGTTATAATTATAATAATTATTATCGTTATTATATAGGATTTCACGACGCACTGTGTATTGATGACTACGATCTATTGGCGTCAGTGGATGATGAATGAGATGCTTTGGATACCTGACGACTTTTTATTTCTCAGAAATGTTCTGGCAAACGATTATAGATCTTTGAGCCAGCGAAAATTGGATCTTTACACCATATAATGGTTATACCATGGTATATTCTTCATTTGTTAAAGTTTGATATAAACTGCGTCCAACATTCTCTCTGTCACCAGGCGATAAGTAATATATAGTATCGTCCATGTTGTTAATCACTCAGACGCCATTTTGTTCAGCTCGTAAAACGTATGAAATTAACGACGTATTAACGACGCGAGGGATCTGCTCAGTGACGTAACAAGTTTTATAGCGAATGGAAATTACATTTCTATATTTTATGTGTGTGATATTTCATTAATATTTTCGCCGGGTTTTAATCGTATTTTCGCTCGGGAGAAATTCGAACGAATAAAACTTTGAAGCTGTTCGAATTACAAGCTATGAAACCGACATTGCAATACTATTTGATAATGGCGTCGGACTGACTTGAGGCGTCGCCAGTCGTCGTGGGGACAGTAGTTCCCACCAGGGGGGTTTCACAGATATAAATTATCATTTAAAAATTCATCTACCTTTTCTATTTGCGTGTGTAACTATTATGAAGGCAGATTTAAACGCTTGTTAGTATCCCATGTATTTTATTTTTATATGAACCAACTATTCATCTTACATGTATTACTTTCATAACATTATTTGGGGTGGTAAGATCGCCCTTGTGGTGCCCCGTCCAAACGATCCTATCTTTCATCCTTAGCCTTAATTGGGGAACAATGATTTTGTATCAAGTTTCGATGTTATTAAAAAAAAAAAACTTTCATAACATTATGATACTTTGAAGTATAGGGCTATACTTCATGTTGGTGTGGCTCATGATAAGGTCTATAGCCACAACACAAGGAATAAAATAGAGAATGTACTAGAGTCTCACAGGTTGGAACTATTCACGAGAGGACCAGTAAATGCAGGGTGCAAGTTTTTTTCGATACCCTGCCAAATTCGTTAAAAGTTACCAGTGAACAATCATAGAGAAATGTGTTCAAAGAAGATCTTTGTGAATTTCTCACCGAGAAATGTTTTTACAGAGTGGATGTCGTCGCCAGTCGTCGTGGGGACAGATCGCTTTCTTTGAACGATAGATCTGTTAGTTTTTTATGTTTTTTGTTTTTTGTTATTATTTTTTATTAATTATGTTGCAGAAGGTATTTAATCAGTGTGTTGAAAATTCAAACTAGGAAAACGCCATATATGCGTTGTTAGACGAGCGGATAATAATAGTATGTCGACTTTTGTTGCCAAACTTTTGCCTACATTCGCCAATTGGGTGGCATTTGAGTTATAAATGGGTAAAAACTGCTTCGAGTGGTACTAATTTAGCAGATTTTATGTTTTTTCTTCAAAATGGCTGACCCGATCAAGCTGAAAATTTCCAGAAATGTGTATCAAAATGTAATTCAACTTCACGCAAAATTTTATTTTTTGAGAGAATAAAAATATTTTCTCATTTTCCGTTGTGTTATTCTAATGGGTATTTTTGAAATTTCTAAAATTCATAAAAATAAAAGTTATCAACCGATAATGCCACAAAACTATACAGACCTAAGTTAGATGAGGAACCATAATGAAAAGAAGTTTGAAGTTGATAGCTGTAGCCGTTTGACCTGTGGAGAACTGACAAAAAAACATGACAAAAAAAATGAAAACATAAAAACGAACGCCAATTTTTTCCAGTATGTCAAATTGAATCCTCGCTAAAACTCGTCAAATAAATCTATATTTCAATCCGTGTTGAAAAATGCAAGTTCTTAAAAATATTTATAACTCATCTTCACTAACTCCAAGAAGTAAACATCATGTTTATATTTTGTAACAGAACAGAAACAGAAAACAGAAAAGTGAGATAAAAATCACAAACTAACACTCAATTTCTGAGTAAAAACATAATTTTGCGGACATTATTCCAACAATGTTTTGACATCACTTCTTTTATGGAAAATAATCATTGATAAATACAAACAAAAAAATTTAAATATTGACCAATGATGAATTCGGACTAATTGGGTGAAAATATTACCTCATATTTTTAACTAAAAATATTAGGTAATATTATTGGGTAAAATTATTTGGTGAAAATTATTGGGTATAAATTATTGGGTGAAAAAGTTCCCGCCAGGGGCTTTTACAGATATAAATAATCAGTTTAAAATTCATCTACCTCTTCTATTTGCATATGTGTAACTCTTATGAATGCTTTTTAGCAGCCCATGTATTTTATCTTCATATTAAAGTCCAACAGCCGTTTGTTCATCAGAGTCAAAAAGTACTTTTGAAATTAATTCTACATTGGGGAAAAAATTGCATCAGAAACACTGTCAAATTTTTTTTGGCCGAAGTTACAGCGCTTGAATGAAATATTAAGTTGCTATTTTGACTTCATTTTGGTGAAAAATCAACCATTTTTCCTCTTAAAATGAGTGTAATTCATAGATGAAAACGTGTATACCCACATTTATTTTTGCATAATTCCATACAAAATATCTTTATCCACAATAAAACAAGATTTTTGATTGAATGTCATTACTTTTAGTGTATTTTAATGATCTGTTGAATGATGAAAACACATGACATTTGAAGGTTGCGTGTTGAATGATAGGGAAACATCCAGTATTTGAATTGATATAACTCAAAATTTATCCCGGTTAGCCTATCATCTGTTTTGATATTATTATCGAGCACATCAAAACGAATCGACTGACAAAAAAACATGGCTTTTTCATGACCATGATGTAATGGAGGTGAAACCAACTTGATGTATTGAATTGTGAAAATGAGAAATAAAAAGTGTTACATTAATTTTTGTTGATGATAATTTATAAGTTGTCTGTATAATGAAGGCCGTAACTGGACTTGATAGTTTCAAAACAAATTCGTGTGTATGAAACTTCCGAGTCTACTCCATATATAAATACCTCGCTCAACTTACAACGCATGTTCTGGTTTTACCCAGTCATTAAATTACCTTCTATGTTATTCCTGTATTAAATACTTGGACAAAGTGTTTAGAAAATCGTTATAATGAATAGTCGAATATAATTACAGCCGCCTCTTCTTCTATAGGGTAGAGGTGTTTGAGCAAAGAGCTTATGTTTCTAGCGTATCGTATCACAAACGAGTTCCCGTCGAGAGCTTTGGTTGTGGTTTATTGTATAGTCACAAGCTTCTAAGTTGGCGCCAGATAAAAGAAAGCTGTTTATCACCTTTGGGAGGGCAACAAAATATCTAGAAGGCAGTGAGTCATAAAGTTTGTGTTCAAAAGTTTGGTTACCGAAAACAACTAATAGGCTTCTGTCACGTAACAAATGACAAACAATCGTTACCATAGCAACACAGCGAACTGGTGGACTACCAAACATTCTGATTGGTCAATTCCAACTGGTGGACATTGTTGTCCATCAATTTCAACAATGAGTGACGTCACTTGACAGAAGCCTATAGAAAACCTAACCATTATTAAAGTTCAACATTTTCTAATTTTTTTTGGTTTCTATTTATCAAATTTTCATGAAAATGTGATATACATTTTTAGTAATTTTGTATATTTTTTTCGCAAATTGACAAAAATAAGGATATTACAAAATACTCTCAATTTATTCATATTCATATTAGATTTATTGGACATATCGTAGACATATCAGACCCGGTTCGATCCCCGCCACCGTCCATCTTTACAGGTTTTTATTGTGGATTCCCCTCTGTAGTCTAGGCTAATGCTGGGATGGTTTCTACAATATAAGCCACGACCGCTTCCTTCCCAATACGTAGGAAAGCTTGCATCTCATCATCCGATTAATCATCCAACGACGCCAATAGATCCTAGTTATCATTACAGTACGTCGTTAAACCCAATATGATTGGGTTTGTGTTACGACAGGGACTAACAGCGTATCATTTGACCCGAATGACTCGAGGTCAACTTACACTGGACGTGGTTTTAATTGGACCAATCGGCTTGCGTTACGAGACGTAGAGGGGATTATTAGACACCCTCTTCTGATATTAACCTCACATGACCTTTATCCTTTGACCTATGACCTTGTATCATCCTTTGAATATCTATTGTACAACTGAGTGTGAAGCTAAATGTTGCTGACGGATATATTTTACATTACATAAATATATAGGCCTATATATATATATATATATATATATATATAAGAATATATATATATATATATATATATATATATATATATATATATATAAATATATATATATATTTATTCATATATATATATATATATATATATATATATATATATATATATATATAACATCTCATAGAATAATACATTCTATAGTTATACAAATAATAAATAATACATCCTGGCTACACATCGTAATTTGGAACTTAAATAGACCTGAAAATGGAATAAAATAATTCAAAATTTAAATTCAAAAAATAGATGGTGATAATTGTGCGAATGTATAGTAAATACGTGGATTCGAAATTAACTCTTTTTGTATATTTGTATATTTTTGACTTTGTATATTGCACGGTTCAAATTGTATGATCATTTCTAACTGTGAAATCTCCCTGGCGGAAAGTTTTTGCCCTATAGAGGCTGGAGACGCCTTATAATAAAGTCACGCGTAGCGACGGGAGAGAGCATCATACCACATGTAATACATTGTGTACTCACTCTAATGAAATCAATAATCTCAACTATTGAGTGAGGGTTTCCCTCAGAGCAGGTCACGACCGCCTCCTTCCCTCACATCTCTCCGAGATAAGATCATACCAGACCTCCCAAGAGGCAATAATTCGGTCCAATAAGAGTCCACGGGAGTCGATTTAACGAAATATCAGTTTTTTGGTGATAACTTTTGAACGGTATGAGATATCAAAATTATAATACGCGAGAAACATAGATAATTATAATAGCTTCAAGATGATATATTTTATAACTATTCAAGTCATGTCGCATAACTGTCAGGCGTATATAGCTAAAAAATGTGATTTTCCAGCTATATTATATACGCTTGACAGTTATGTGGCATGACTTGAATGTATTGCTATGGTAACGATTGTATGTTATTTGTTATTGAAGCCTATAGTTACCATACAAAATGATACGGATATTTGATGCATGTGGCCTATTATTCAGTCTTTGAAAGATATTTTTCTCTCGTGAAAGAAAGTATAGTAGGAACCAAGCCGTGTTATTATTTAGACAGCCAAAAACAAACACCGAGTGAGTAAACATGCAGCATTCCCAGCATTTCAAAAGATCGAATTAAATATTAAATAATAAAAGCAAGTTTTCATACCGGTTTTATTCGTTCCAACAGTTGATGTATTGTTCACATTTTATTTCACATCAAAACAACATGGCGTATAATGGAGGAAATTCTGTTCCGACAACACTGTGCTAAACATTTCATAATGTGACGTAGTAGTGACGTAGACAGGAACAAACTGAACTGTCATTCAGGAGACCGGGGTTCGATTCCCGCCATGGTCGACCATCCTGACAGGGGTTTCCCTCTGTCGTTCAGGTTGATACTGGGATGGCTCCTTGACAACAGGCCACGACCGACTCCTTCTTACTATCCAAAACACCTCTCATCTCATCATCCCATCATCTCATTCATCATCCACCGACGCCAATATATCTTAGCCATCAGTATAGTTCGTCGTTAAAACCCAATATATATATATATTTAAAAAAAACTGAACTCGATCGGAGCTAAAATTAAAAATAGTATATGTTTTTGTTTTATGTTGATGCTGCTCAACGACCCCAGCAACAGCTAGGTTGAATGGGGGTACGAATAGACAAGTGATAATGCCACGGTGAAGTGGTGATAAGTGAAATGACGCGCTTACAAAAACCCATGCCTTATGCGTGACTGGAACGCATTATTATCATTGTTATATTGGGTTTTGACGACGCACTGTAATGATGACTGAGATCTATTGGCGTCGGTGGATGATAAATGAGATGATGGGATGATGAGA